>WAAF01001055.1:191114-513832 GCA_013400475.1 Tricholaema leucomelas
CCAGTACCACCAGGCCCCTTTCTGCCTGGTTGCTCTCCAGCCACTCTGTCCCCAGCCTGTTGTGCTGCTTGGGGTTGTTGTGGCCAAAGTGTAGAACCCTGCAGGTGACCTTGTTAAATCTCATCCCATTGGCCTCTGCCCACCCATCCAGCCTGGCCAGGTCCCTCTGCAGTGCTCTCCTATGCTCCAACAGATCAACACCTGCTCCTAACTTCATGTCATCTGCAAACTTACTGATGCTGGACTCAATCCCCTCATCCAGATCATCAGTAAAGATATTGAAGAGGACTGGGCCCAGCACTGATCCTTGGGGAACACCACTAGTGACTGGCTGCCAACTGGATGCAGCACCATTCACCACCACTCTCTGGGCCCGGCCTTCCAGCCAGTTCCTGACCCATATCAGAGCAAATCTGCCCAAGCATTTCCACTGCATCAAGGTAAGAATTTACAATGTCCTAAAAGGTAAGATTTTATTTTTTTTTTAGAAATTCTCTGAGACTGAAGACAAAACTGAATGAAAACTTGTTGGGTAAGGAAGAGTCCAAAGATCCCAGTAACTCTACAAATGAGACATCATTGATATAATCCTTACCGTAAACATATAGGTTCATGTTCATTTCATTCTGTTCCAAACCTTGTGGTTACTCTTGAATATTTCTTGAAAATGTCATCATGCTCAGGAAGGAGAATGAGTCTTCCTGCCTGCCTGTCCATGTTTCAGTGACAGTAGGAATCTCAGAAAAGGCCACACTTGACTAGTTGTAAGTGCACTGAAATTGGGATATCACAGAACACTCATGATTTCTAAAAGCACTGCAATAAATGGAAGTGATGAGATGTGAAGTGATGAGACTCTAGTCTGATGGCACTGTGAGTTTTGATGGGAATTGGTTTGATATAACAGAAAGAAAAGAAGTTGAGCAGACTTAAGACTGAAGAAGGATGGTAGGATGGTTTTCGTGGGCATCCATAAAGATGGGGGAGAAACCCGGGGGTGGTTCCAAATTGAAAAGGAAAAGACATGCCTTCTTGTAATGTTTCTGTTCCATTGTGGTTATTTTCCTGGAAGACCCCTTTTTGATGCCAATCTGGTGACAGCATTTTTCCTTATGGAATATGATGGGAGCACCGTTATGGAGCCCTGATCAGCTGAAACAAAAACACAGTCAACTTTTACTGACATTTATGCTGTTCAGGGCCAGATGAATATAATTCAAACTTTCTAATGAGTTTAGAAAGAAATGAAGAATATGCAAGATACTGAAAAAATCTCAAATAAAAAATTGTCACTGTCTAGAGAAAAACATAGATGAGGAGGAAGTCTCACTGGTCTTCCTGCTGGTGGTTGAACTACAAACTGCTTGTATTTTTCACAGATGGGATCAAACTGCTCATTCTGGATGAGTTAAGTAACATTTCTCTTCACTGGCAAAAATCACACAGGCATCTCAAAAAAACTTATCTGTGCTAGCTCCCTATATTTCTTCTTCTTCGTCTCTCTCCTTTCATGGAAATGTGTGGTGATTTAAAAAAAAAAAAAAGGTTTAAAGGAAAAAAACCCCACGCTGGATATAGCACAGTGGCTGTGATCACAGTGATTCTCTTTCCCAGTTCAGAAACACGAGAAGTGTAGCAGCTTTCCCCTCTCCTCCTTGCTGATAGCAGTGCTAAAAAGTGAAAGTTTGTCTCCTTTCTCCAGTTCCAGGCTTTCACTAGCAATTATATTCTGGATCTTAGTTTGGAGTTTACCTCATTTGCCCCACACTTGAGATAGTCGTGGCTTAAATCCAGCAGGAGTTTAGTTTTTGTTTTCTACTCAGGACAAAGGGACATAAACCGTGCTGGATTAGCTCTAGATAGCAACACAACAAGCTGGAGGTGCAGAGTTACCAAAATATACACAAGTAAGACATTGACAAGAGCTCAATATTTTAAATTACATGAATTTACTAACCTGATGACGTGATTCAACTTTATTTGTATGAGGCAGAATTGATAAGTTTAACACAATGTATTTCTGAATTAATTTTTGTCTGCCTATGTGTGAGAAATTTCTACTGTCATTTAGTTTTCCCATGACAAGTTTCCTTCTCCATTTGAGTAACTGTGACAGTGGAGGTTGGTAGCAATTTTTTATTTTCTTAACTCCTTTTGACCTAAAATTACACTTCCAGATGAATCTTCCTATTTTGCTTTATGCTGCACAAGAGAAGATTACATCTTCTAATTTACAGTTCTACTTCACTTCCCCCATCTCCTATAAAACGTGTTCTATTTCTTCCAGATGTATTTCTTAATTTACACCATTTGTTTATCAATACACAAAAAGACAAATGTTTACTTATATTTCCAGCTTTTATCAGCATTCATTTACTGTGTTTTGACAGCTTTTCTCACAGAACAAATCCATCCTGTTCCCTCTTACCTTTAGATCCGAAAATCTGCATTTATATTCTGGTTAGGTTTTGCTGCACTGCATGCATGAATATTGGTAGGATGAGAGATACATATTTGAGGTTGTCAGTGAAACAGAACCTTTCCAAGGAAGCCTTGGCAGAAGGGAGCTTGTTCTTAAATTTGCAGTTTCTGGTGAGTGGATTAAAGTAGTTTTATTAATAACTACAGACTTTTTAATAAGGTGACAGCTGGTAGAATAATTTAATGGACAAGCTTGAAAGGTGTTGGGTTTTTTTTCCCCCATTCTTCCAGAAACAAACTGTTCAACCTGCAAATAAACACTAGTGGGTACAGAATCACACATTTCTGAGATGTTAATGTAGGTTTTTCAATTTGCATATTCAATTAGGATTGGCTAAGTAGGCATTTTAACCATTGCAATTATGCTCAGCGCAGCAATCCTGAAACACCTTGGACAGCTCAGGATATGGCACACTGCTTCCCACTGAACAGTGAGGAGTGTGAAGACAAACTGGTTCAGATGAAGCATGGGGAGGTTTCTAATTTCCAAAATTCCACTCCCGGTTGAAGTTTAGTGGTTTATTTACCCCTGAAGCAAATGCCAAGCTTCTGATTTCATAGAAAGAGAAAGATTGTATACAGATTCAGGCTCCATTTCAGGGACTAACTGGAAAAATAGAACTACATTCTAATAAAATGAAATAAACAGTGCTCTTTAAAGTGGGTGGCCTGCTGTGCTTTCTAATGAGAAGGTTCGGTAGAACCTACAACAGTTTAACAGCACATGCAGTCAATGAACATGAGTCTTAATCCTTTTCCTTTCTGGGACACTAATTCAGCAAAGGATTTAAGCATGTGTTTATCTCCATTGCTGTTGCTTAAGCACTTGCAGAACTGTTGCTGAGATGGAACTGAATTTTGTTTATAAAACTAAATGTGAGTCTTGATAAAAAGGGTTGGATAGACTTACTGAGGCCTTGTACAGTCCAGAGCTGAGGATCTGTACAGCAGACAGTGCCTGGTGATAATCAAAACTGAGTAAAAATATTATGTTTTGAGTAAAATTGCTAAATAATTGTGGTTTCCTCACACTAGTGAACATTGATTGAAGATGAAGATAGAAGGGAAAAGGTGTATATAGAATCATAAAATCACTGAGGCTGGAAAAGACCTCTGAGATCATCAAGTCCAGCCTATAATCCACCACCATGACATCAGCTAAACCATGTCATCAAGTGCCACATCCAATCTTTTCTTAAAAACCTCCAGGGATGGTGGCTCCACCATCTCCCTGAGCAGTTCATTCCAGTGTCTGTCCACCAGGACTCAGTAGTGCTGGCAGACTTGTGAATTGTGCTCCATGAAGTCTGTGGAAGGGAATCCAGGGTGGCTGGTAATCACAGACTTGGGCCTCAGTCGACAGGTGCAATGTCAATGCCCTGGCCAATCAAGCCCCAAAATCCAGTATAGCCTGGATCAATATTCACTGGATGCTCTGTCTGATAGATTGCATGACATAGTGCTGCAGTCCCTGCCACTGGCAACACAAGTATGAGGACTCAATGTCCTGCATCGAGAAAAAAACGTTCATATATCAGTGGGAATTGGGCTTAGTGGGGCTGACAGACTCAATGTCCTTATTTGTTAATTAAACTGTCTAATAAGGTAACTCATACACAGTATCTGCTTCCCCCATGGCCAAAAGAGAACCTGGCATTTTGAATTGCAAGACTTGCCCTGTGGGTTCACTGAATCACCTTGCAAGAAAGTGCAGGCTCTATCAATCTAGGTTTACTGAACTGCTCTCTGAAGGCTTTTAGAAGCACCTGATGCTTTTCCAAGATCACATAAGCATCCAATTTAGATATTCTGAATCACACTGGTTGGGTGAGAAGCCTAAATTTTAGGTGCTGCAATGCTACACTTAGGTGTCTAAAAGGAGAAGTCTGAGTATAGCTTTCCAGTATCTAATGTGTGGGTTAGACACAAAACACTACCAGGTTCTGAATTACAGTGTGAAGTTAATTTCAGGCTCCCATCACTTCAGACTAATTAGTTCAAATTAAGTTTCATCCTTTTCAGCTGAAGACAAAATATGCCAATTTGGAATTTGTTTGAATACTTTTCTGGAAAAGATCATGCAAAGCATAGACTTGGCTGTAGAGACTGACCAGAAGCTTTGTGAGTGCTACAGCAAGTGTATGAGGGTAGGAATATCGCCTTGGCTTAAACTGAACTTGCTGATGTTTAAATATCCTCTGTCACTCCTTGATTTGCTTGACAGTCATGTCTTTTTCTGTGTATGACTGGAAAATTCAGGGAGAGATCCTCAACCGATTCTCAGTGTCATTGCACGACAGTGGAAACTTGCAAATATATAACGTGATATGTCCTAGGATATCCATGAGGAATGATGAGCTGGTGTCTCCCTTGACTTCAATGGTGCTGGAGAAGATGGATTTTTTCATCAGATTAAACCACCAGCATATGTTTTAATCATTCAGTTTAACTTCTGTGCATATACATAAAAACTGTAGTTACACAGTGCATGCCTCTGCCCCTTCAAGCATCTCAAGAGCTGCAAACTCTGAAATAGAAATGGGTTGTTTTCTCCTTGCCTAGGGAATGCTAGAGCTAGTTGTGACAAATATGCTGTTCAAAAGATATGCACGAAAGAAGGAGAAAATATTCTCTAAGCTTTCAAGTTATATCTCTTTTGTATGAGAGGATTTTTTTTCCCAGGCAGTTATTCCCTTGCATGAATGAAGAGATCACACAAGTGTTCATTACCTCAGGAAGACAGAGTACTAGAAATTCTGAAATAATTTGTCCAAACCTCAGAACCCTCTGTATGCACTTAGCATCCTCAGCTAGATCAGCTGAGCTGACTGAAAGCATCACAGTAAGCCGTGCCAAGCAGAGCAGAGTTGTTGCATTCACAGATAGCAAAATATGTGTGCTGCATAGAAAGCTGAGCTGATAACAAATGTGTCAGTCAGCGAATGATCTTGGGGTTCTGTTAGGAACCTGCTGTGGTTTGAGCATAACTTTGTCAAGGTCTTGAACTTCTCTCTTCTTCTGTCTCCACAACATAAGCTGAGAACAGTTCCTATCAATCCACATGCAAATAGCTGTACATGAACAAATGTGCAGTATTTATTGCCTTTCCATTGCTTTTCCTTAGTGATCATTGCTTTGATGGGGAGAACTGGACACTGAGAAAAGCAGTACAGGGATTTGTGCTCACATAATTGTGGAGAGCTCTGATTTTATGAGCCTTGGCATCACTAACTGAAAAAGAACAGAAAAATGTAGGACATGAGAGAAATCTGGGCTGGATATTCCAAATTACTAACACGCAAATGCAGAAGGATAAATGAGGGAGACTACACAGAGGAAGATCAGTTTGTGTGGTGGACTTTTTTTTTTTCACATTGTATTCTTGTCTGTTACATATCTGGGGACTAAAGTGGTGCAAGTGGTAGGAAACAAGGCCAATAATCTGTGATAACTGAGCTTTGTGATGACTTGAACATAACAACCAACATGAATGCCACAATCTGCATTGGCCTTAAAGGCTGCAGCTGCAAAATCCAATGTGTGTAGCACTAGCTGATGCTGAGGGACAGGATCAGGCCAGTGAGGACCTGCTCTGGTGCTGACTCATTTGATGTGGCTCAAGGGAGGCTGTGCTGCACTGGGGAGATGTACCTGCAATGGATGAAGGAGCTGGTGTCTTGTCACATCGCATTCTGGTGCATGCTGGGGGGCTGCATTCCCCAGCTCACACACACCAAATCACACCTAATTAACCAGGTTGGAAAAGACCTCTAGGATCATCGAGTCCAACCTACCACCTAACCCTTCTAATTAACTAACACATGGCACTGAGTGCCTTATTCAGTCTCTTAAACACCTCCAGGGATGGTGACTCCACCACCTCCCTGGGCAGCCCATTCCAGTGCCAATCACTCTTTCTGTGAAGAATACAATCTTTGCTCTTTTCCCACCCCACCCCACATTTCCTTTTTTCCCCCAAACCCATAGCACCTGGGTGCTATTGCAGTCTCCTCCCACCCCAGGTGTGACCACTTTGCCCTCCCTGCTCACTCCCCTTTATAATTGGCCCCAGAAGAGGCAGTAGCCCTAAGCTTGCCCAACTGGGCAGAGGATCCTCCTCCAGTCATCACTGGTGAGTTTCCCACCTTGGTGAGTGCGCACTGGGTGAATGGTGGAGGGGATCAAAGGCCGGGGGGCCTGGCAGGCCCCCCGGCTATGTAGGATTAGGCTTGATGATTGCTCTAACATCACCCATGGGTGCTGGCTGAGCTCCTCTGTGTTTAACTGCTGCTTTCTGCTCACTTGTCAAACTGTAAAAAGGGCAGGACTAAATCTGTGAAGCTTTTTGCGAAGCATTGAATGCGCATGGAGGGAATGTCTGGGAGTCCCTGACAAGGTAAGTGGAACAAAACTCCAATCTTATTGGCACTCCTTTGTGTCAGAGTAGCTAAAACTCTGTTTTGTTTTGTAATGAAGCTAGAACTGGCTTTATTCAGTACCGGGTGAGATCCTGACTTTGTGAAGCCAGGAAAGGGCAGCACATTGTCTCTGGATGCCAGTTTTAACACCTCTTCAACAACTCTGTACTCTAGGGTGGCCTCTGGTTTCCCCTGGGCTTGATGCTGGCTGTGAAGTGGCACAGGGAGATAGAGGACGAGATCTGATTGCAACTAACCATGATCTGGTCATTTCTCTAAGTATTTCAAGGCAAGACTTTGCTTTTACATGATCTGTCCCAAAATAGAGCAAAGCTTCTGAACATCCCACTTGCTGCACTTCTGTTAGCTGTAAGATTCAGCTTTTTCAATCAGAAGAGAGGCAGTGTGCTGCCTGATTTCTCTGTCTCTTCTGACATTTTACTTCATGCTGTCTTTGCAACTGGCCTTGGTTTCTTCAAGATAGTCTTGTCACCATTCAATGTTTCTTCTGTAATGAATTGCAATGTCTCTGTTCTTACATTGGAAATGACAGTTTGAGGGAAAGAGAATTTATGTCTGAAAATTTTCTTTTCTGATTATATCTGCTGTCTAGTTAATAAAAATAACAATAATGACAATGATGGTAGTAATAATAATGATAATAACAACAACTCTCTCTTCTGGCTTTGAACAGGGCAGTGATTTTAAAGGTATTTAGTTTCTGGCCTCTGCTTCTCTTGAAAGCTGTAGGATGCAGTGATGATGTGAAAATGTCATTGCATGTTATTAAGGGAAAACTGAATTATGGCAGTGACAATTAAGAGATTCTGAAAATGCATCTATTAAACTCTGTTTTACACTTCACATTTGGGTGGAAAACTCTCAAGGGTTCTGTCTGAGCAAAGTAATTAAATTTGAGTCTAACTTTAAGATTATGCTTAGAGTTATAAATGTAAAGGGAAGTACATACTTAGCAGATTTTCACATGAGAGGAAGCTTTATTTAAGCTGTTTGAACCACAAATTTAATCTCTTTCTTTTTATTAGTATATATATGTTTGTTTTTATTAGCCTAGACTGTCAAAGTCCTTATACCATCTATCATCATCTACCACCACCACACTATCTGTATGCTTTCCTTAGTTCAATCTGACTGCCTTCATTATGTATTAATTGAGTGGCAAGTTGTGAAGTTGTTTTTGAAGGTTTATGTTATTGTCTGTACATTGCGGTCATGAATTAAAAGTGTGTGATGGGTTAGGAGCTTCCCAACTCCCCACTATTTAATTTTACCAGACTAGCTCAGTCAGAGTGATGAAGCCATATTTACAGCAAAGCAAAATTTACACGAATATATATAGACAACATATTTACAATTACATACAAATTAGAAATAGTACAGAAATCCAAACTCCTTCCCAGACAAAGAGACAACCTAGAAGGGCTCAAAGCTACTCTTTGTCTCTCTACTTCCCCCACAGGCAAACAAAAACAAAAGCAGCAGAGCTTAATGTTGTTATTTGTTAGTAGAGAGATATTAGAGTGGGCTGAGGAAGAAGGAAATAGGGAAATGTCCCAGGACAGAATGGGGCAGATTACTTACATTTTGGGGTTTTATCCCTCTCGGCAAACCAATGAATGATATAGACTTCATCATTATTTTCTTTTCACAGCCAATGATCTAATTTCTCTCATTAAAATATTCCAGTTAGCCTCAAACCAACACAAAATGGAAGAAATCTGTTTCATCCTCATCCTTAGGATGAAGATCCTGTTGAGTTGGTGGAGCAGAATCACTTATAGAAAGTTTCAGCTGCATGTTATGGGGTAACTTGGAGATGCAGAATGCGGGTGACTGATCACCTGTACAGAGGAGACTGAGATTTTTAATCTGAACAAAATTTCCAGGGCATGTCAGTAGAAAGTGCCTAGGACAGCTTGGATATACAGATGGACAGACACAATGTCTATGTGTCCAGGTTACACCATCTTCTAGACAGTGAGGCCAGGTCTGCTCAGTAAGGAGTACAGAAATTCCTCATGGAATCTATATTGTGTTTTTGCCTGTGACTATAAAAGTATACTTCTCACCACAACTTCATTGTGGAAGTGACTATGCACATCAGCAGGCAATACTATCTTCTATCATTTCACAACACACAGGGAAATCAAGCTTTAGAGGAAATTCAATGTGATCCTTCTTAGCATATTGTACTAAGTCAAAAAATAGATTGCCAACACGAGTAATTCTATCACTTCATTTTACTTCATCAGGGCAGCATTTTTGTAGCACTTGATATGCACAGCCACAATGTTAGGTATATTATTTCATTCTCAGTGTTTGCTTGTCAAAAAGCCAGTGACAAGGCTATTCTTTCTGGGTAGCTGGATGTCTTGTGCTTTCTTGACTATGATCAGTTTAGACAGAGGCATGAGAGATTACAGTACTTTGCTTCACTAACATATGAACAGAGATGTGAATATTTCTAATATTCTTCAGCCCAACATTGTTCTGATGATCCTTGCAGTTATTGTCTTCAGACCGGTTCCCTCTTTAGCTTTATGATGGGATGCCATGTCTCAAATTGTTAGGTAACCATTCCCAAGAAACACAAGTGTGAGGATTCAGAGGCCCTGAACCTGGTTTGCACAGAAGATGCAAAGAGGTTGTAATCAGTCTGTCAGTCTTCAGAACGCGGTGGTGATACTAGAGAGGCTGTATAACAACTTGAACTATTGAGTACATTTCTTCACTATGTAGCTCTTACTTTGTGGGAATCTAGGAATTAACTTTATATGAGGGACAGATTGTAAACTCAATTCCAAAGTGAGCTCTTAGTCAATATCTGCCTAACTGAAATTACCAGAAGATTATTTTCAATCCTCTGTGTTTTTTGGCCAGGAGCCTTTCAATAGCATTGTGTTTGGATGGATAAAATGTTCTGATAAGCATCGCACAAAGACAGTTTTTGTGAGGTTTATTTTGAATTGAAGAGACTGAGCATTCTTGGTCATGTTTATTCTGATGTATTAATAAACTCATTAGGCTCTAAATCAAGTGTGTAACAATTGAGCTTAAAACTAACAATTAAATGATCACTTTATCTGTCTGTTCTGTTACATTATCCATGAAAGCTTTTATTTGATAAGCAGTACAGCTGTTAATAATGTAATGAATACAGACAGAAGCAAGAAGAATGACAGGATGATATGTTTGCTTGCACGCTGATGAACGTGAACTGTGTGGAGAATTGGGCTACTTAGAAGAGGATGAGAGTGGAATGTAACCTTCTCCAAACACAGAACATCTAAACTTTAAAGCCTACAAAGATGCAAACGGCAGGCGCTCCTTGGCTGTGTCGATGGTCCATGCATGATTGCGTGCTAGCAAAAGACATGCTGTCACAGTTGATTCATGTCTGCTTTTTCTGGCCAAGATTCTGTAATGCACATTATAAATCAGTATCTGGTAATGTGCTAGGCTGATGAAGGGACTGTGCTTTCGAGTGTTTTTTGGACAGAGCTGGATAGAAGCACATAAAAAGCCAAAAACTGTTCTTGTGCAGAGATTTAAATGTGGAATTATCTAAAATGGAAAATAGATGGAATGGCTTCAGGTTTACATCAGAGCAGTTGGGATCATAACATATCCCAGAAGTGTCTTAATTACTGGCTCACTTTTTCTCATGGATGTGGGGGGAGACAATCGTGGGGGCTGGCTGACAGTCAAAGAAACACAAGCATCATTGCTTTGGGCTGCTTTCAGACTAGATTTAGATTGTTCTGAGTATCACTGAAAACCTTTCCACCTGGGACAAACTGTTAAAATAGCTATGTTTTCCTAGATGGCTAGAATATGATTATGATCAGACTTTTAATTGAAAAGTTTGTTGATGGAAGAGGAAAGGCTGAATATAAATACATTTGTATCTTGGAAAAATCTAGGCTTTTGCGATTTAAAATTTGGTTTTAAATTTGAGGTGTTATGTGTTTGGAGATGGTTGCATTCCAGTTTTATCCTCTCCTAATCTGTGGGACTTGAACAAGTCTCCTCTTTTGTACTCTTGAGGTGAGATTTTTGTGATCAGGACATTATGTTACAAAGAATTTTATAAGCTTTGCAAAACAATTAAATGTAGCCCTTGGGATAACTACCACAAATATTAGACAATATCCTCAGAAAATAAAGGGGATTAACCTTAAAAGAGAAAAATATGTCCAAGGCTCAGAATTCTGGATGAGGAGTTCACATTTCAACATCTGACTGTCAAGGTAATTACAGGGTTTTTGCTGTTGAGGTATCAAAGCACCTACAGCTATTTTTGCTGATTGATGGTGCTCTAAAATTAGGCTGTGCCCCAGTCATTAGGAGGTATTTAAAAATCAGACTTTCTAAGCGTTCTTTACCTGAGTGCATAGGCTCAATTTGACATGACTGATCCTTCAGCATTTTTTTGTATCTCTTATAACAATAATAACATAATGAGAAATCTAAAAGTTGTTGCATCTGCAACAATTACCAAACAGCCAAGAGCTGGCTGGTTGTCTGGGCAACAGTGAGAGCATGCTGAGCAATACCTGAGGAAAGAAAGGCTTTTGTGGACTTTTGCTTTGCATCATTTTAATGGGTAGTTGATGCTCAAGTTAATACTCAGGGGCAATTTAAAATATCTTGCTCATCTAATTGTCTAAAAGTCTGGAAAGAGACATCAAAATGATTCCTTTTTTTTTAAATTTCATCTTACTTCCTTTCACTGCATGAATACAGAATTGGATTGTTTATTGTTTTCACTCTGTACCTCATTCAAAACACCAAAGAGATTTTTGTTAAGTCTTCCTCTGAGCATCATTTCTTTCACTCCTGTGTCTTCACCTAAATCTGGGCAAACTGAGTGCCATTCCTACCAAACTATTAGTCCCAGGCATTAGATTCCACAGCATAGCAGTGCTGCTGTGTGAGAGCTGGAAGGGGAAGTTAGGGCTCTATTCCTGCCTGTTGTCAACAGAGGGGAAGCAGTGTGAGTGGTAAAAGAAGGAAGATCTTCAGGGCGAAGGCCTGCTGGGTGCAGACAGCAGAGGAGAAGACGGTAGTTCTCTCCTTATCTCTCTCACCACTGTGCCCCATGTACACCTGCAGAGCCCAATCTGCATATGGGGAGCTTGTCACCTTCAACATCATAAGTGCTGTGCACATTAGAGCAATGCCCTATCGGGAAATTTGCCTCACCCTGACAAAACAAGAGAGTTAAACAAATACTTTCAACTGAAATAACATTTATACTAGGGATTGAAACATGAAGCAGCCTTTGGCTGTTGTACAGTAATGTGGACGTTAATGGGGATGCTGTGCCTTTGAATTTGTATTGACAGCTGATGTCCCATTCCAGGTGACTTTACCAACTTAGTATCTGCAGCCCATGACTGTCAAATTTGCAGTATTGCATTGCAGTTTTGACATGCCAATGCCAGCAGGAAATTATGTTGTGTACTACATCCATCTTCTTGTGTGGAGCATCAGTATGAGGAACAGTCACTTGTCAGCTTCACAGTTTCTAATCAGAAATATAGGAGATAATGGTCTCTAACCTGTACAGCTGGTGTCCTGACCCCACAGCAAGTGCAACTAACGTTATTGTCAAGCCTAACTCCTCGCCGTGTAGAGCTGGTGCCCTACAAGAAGTGCTTCCCAGATCTTCCTCGTGGTGGATGGGGCATACCTTCATGGTCAACCTCTTGCTTCAGTTCCCTTCTGCATTTGGGCCTTGAGACTCCTACCCTGGTTTCTGTTTCAACCTCAACTTTGCCTTTCTCTGTTTTGGTCTGGAACTTTCTTTTGAGATGATTTAGTCACAGTTACTTCTGAGTGTGTATTCAGCAGGACAGAAGATCAGTGTTTCCTCTCCTGCTGTGGAAAGAGTAGATCTGAATGTACAACCCCAACAAAGTAGAAAGCTGCTATTAGAAGTGATATGCAAAGTATTTTTGAAAGATTTGGCTTTTTATGTCAATTCACCTCATTTAAGAAATGTCTGGGCATGTTTTTGAAATATATTTTCTCCTCTCTTCCCTGGTTCTTCTCAAGAGCAGTGTGAGTGGGAGTGTTGAATGGATTTGATCTCACTTTAAGGGGAGAGTGTTACATCTTTAAGGAGGGCTGGTTTTTGGCAGAAAGGTTAATCAGTCATTGAAGTCAAAGTAATGATTGTGAAAATCAAGCTATGAAGACTGACTAATTTTCATTAGATGCATTAACAGAAATAAATTGTAGTCACATTGCAGTTTTGGTGCTAACACTTGATTCATGACATGTTTAGAAAGCTGGGCAACATGCACAGTGGTTTTGTGTCTGTACTTGCAGTTTGAAATGGAGGTGTGAGGAGCCATTGATACAAAGGTTTGAAATAGCCATATGGTGGTTTTTGGTAGAAGCCCTTGTGAATCAACCTTATGCCCAGCAATTTCAACATTTCTCACAATTTGATTATTTTTTTTATGTCCTTGTGGCTAGATTCTTATGTAGTACTTAAGTGTACACAATGAAAGGAACTCTTAGTTTGTGCTTTAGTAAGTCTTCACCTGTTGAGAACAAAATTTTAAAGAAATCCATGATATCTTGTGAACCTTGTAAATGCTTGAAATTGCTCTAGTAACTGTCCACCCTTGGTGATATACTTTTTCCCCCCTTATTTCTACCCATGACTCATGAGTGCCTGCTGGGAGGTGGGAGTATGGAAGTGCTCTATTCTTCAAAGTTCATTTGTTCTAAAATAACTTGCTGAGAAGAATCATTTGGCTTGATTCTGCTCTCTCCTTCCTTGTATCACTTCAGCAGGTCCAAAGGACAGGCATACTAGTAAGGTTGGCTATCACAGAATCATAGAATCAACCAGGTTGGAAGAGACCTCCAAGATCATCCAGTCCAACCTAGCACCCAGCCCTATCCAGTCAACCAGACCATGGCACTAAGTGCCTCATCCAGGCTTTTCTTGAACACCCTCAGAGATGGTGACTCCACCACCTCCCTGGGCAACCCATTCCAATGTCAGTCACTCTCTCTGTCAAGAACTTCCTCTTAACATCCAGCCTATATTTCCCCCAGCACAACTTGAGACTGTGTCCCCTTGTTCTGTTGCTGGTTGTCTGGGAGAAGAGACCAACCCTCACCTGGCTACAACCTCCCTTCAGCTAGTTGTAGACAGCAATGTGGTCACCCCTGAGCATCCTCTTCTCCAGGCTATCAGTGTTAGAAAGTTTATTTCAGGGGAATGAAGTGACATTTTGCGTAGCCCTGACATTATCCTATTTTGCACCAGGTTCAGATTAATTCACAACATATAGCACTTTCTCTCTCTCTTCTCCTATGTTAAGTGTGTGCTGATAGCAGCTCCAGCAGAGAAGAAATGACTAATTACTTTTTCCCAACGTTAAAGGCTAGCCTGAATAAAGCAGTTGTTAGGATTTCTGTGGCCCAGTGATAGCAAGAATCTTTCACAAAAAGTGTTGTTTTCTTGAAAGGATGGCTTTCACAGAAAAGAAGAATAAGATGGCAAGTGCAGTCTCCAAGATTCAGCTGTCAATGTTTTGTTTTGCCTATACAAGAAATTCCTGTAATTCATTATTTGTGTAATGAAGCTAATAAGCACATACCGGTGTCTCTTCCAGAGACAAAATAAAGCTGTACTTGCAACATGCAGCATGGAAGGTACCTGGATTCAGCTGTACAAGAGCTGCACAAAAATCAGTTTCTAGACCAAGGAAAAGGACCTGGTAACGTTTACAAGAAGTAGTAAGAAGAGGAATGGCCACCTCTACACCATTAAATATCATGTTGTAGCTATTATTCTTCAACAATGTCTTGTGTGACTCTCCTTGTCGTTACTGCAGATTGAATGCTTTTATACTAGCAAAAGAGCAGTGAAATCAGGGAACTGCTGTGCTCACTGAGAAAAGGCACTGGCAGCCAGCTATTACCTCTGAGAAAGGGGGTCTCTCAGGTGCTGGGGAATGACAAAACCACATGGTTTTGGCTACTTCTGTAGAATCCCTCAGCATGGGAAAGACACAACGGCTCCTTGCACTTCAAAAGCAGAGAACTGGATAGGACAACATTCATGGCTTTCCTAACACTGAGGATCAACAACCTGAAGTAACCAGTAACAAAAACTTGGTAGAAAGATGTGTCTCAAACTTGAGATACCTCATTTAGCACTGCTAAGAGACCTTTCTCTCCTGGCTCAGAAAGTTAAATCCAACTGTTTTTTGTCTTGAGAGCAAAGCAAAGCCGTGACAATCCTTGAAAGTAATGGGTGTGATACTCATGGATAGTGTACACACACAGGAAGCAAGAGCTTGTGTGCTTTCCATTCCATCAGGAATTCAGACTTCTAGCTTCTCCCTTGGATCCCAGGTAACAAGGCAGGTGAAGGAGAATGAAGATCTTCCTTTGTTTGAAGCTGTTCCTCTAGGCAGAGGAGAACAGCCAATTTGCTGAGATGGGAAAGCATGCCTTGCACCTGTGCCACCCAGGGCTGAGGAGAGCTTGGTTTCAGCGTGCATATCTAGTATGTGATGTGATTGCATAGCTGCTGACACACTGACTACTGCCAGTGTAGTTTCTGGGCTACTGTGACAGTCCAAAGCAGAATTCCATTAAGGAAGACTAATTGATTCACCTTTTATTCAGGATGCATGTAAGATTATTGTTTATCAGTTCACTACCAGAAACTCCTTTGACACTTTAAGAAATCTACTGAGTAACTTAGATATGAAGGGGAGAGATGTTTTTAGTTTATCTTCTTGTGCCATCAGAATAGTTTACACCTGGTCCTTATGGAAATATAATGGAATGCCATGGCCTCATTTTAGTTCTATCTCGAATGATTCTTCTGCTCATTTTAAATGACAGACCGATGACCTGTTAACATAGTATGCTAGTTCCATTCTAGTGATTAAAATAGAGACAACCTTGCTCAGCATCTTCTATTAGTGAAGTGGTTACAGCAGTTAATTCACTTGCAATCTGCAGTGTTTAGTCTGCCTCTCTAAAAGTAAAAGTGAATGCATAGTCACAACCCCAGAAGAATAAAATATGATTGTGAGCCTCTACTCCCACTCAATTTAGAAGCCTGTCTCTTCAAAATATTATTTTACTCTCCATCAAAATGCTATTTATTGTCTCTCTCTGTAGACATGGTTATTAGACATTTCACGTGTGATGCCTCATACATTTTCCCACTCACAGGGGTTTAAGCTGTCAGCTAGGAGGTTTGAATAGCAAGTAGGAATAGATGAAGCTAATGACATCAACACTATACTGGCATAATAAAAAACGTGTTAAATATCTTGAGATGTAGGACTGTAAAAATAACTTAATGTGAGCTGAATAGAAACAGTCATTATCTTTTAAAGCTATTGTTTTTATAAACCAAGAGACCTCTTATTTAGTGAATTAGGCACTACAATGATGTGCTGTACCTGGTGATTTCTTGTGTTTAACAATATTCAAACATCATTTTTTCTTCCAAGGCAATTAAGTGACCTACTAGAATTCATTTTTCCTAGAGATGCTCAAATAAGCAAACTGAGGTGCCTTACTTGGCCTGAATTTTGAGTTGCTCTCTATCTCTGGAAAGTGGGACATTCTGATTTGAATATTTAAATATTGATATAAGAATTGAGCAGGTTGGAGTATTTCAGGTTTTGGATGTGTTTTTGTCAAATGTGTGAAAAACTGGGATATTTTCAGGCATGCACTTCTTTCAGAAACCACACGTGGTCATCAGCCTACGTATCTCCAGTCCAGAAAGGAATCTGAGGGATAGAAGACAAGAGGTAGAAGGGGAGATACCTAGAGCAAGATCTCCTCCTTCCAACATTTCACAAAGGAAGGGCTCAGACCGTCATCTCAGAAGTGCAATATCTACTGCTTTGATGCAGAATGAGACTTGAACATGCACATACTTTTCAAAGGAAGAATAAATGTTTTCATGCCAAACTATATTGCTAGACACTCAGGTTTGAAAGCTGTCCCTGAAGCAAGGAAGCCAAACCAAAGAAGTGAGGCGACTCAGTTTTGGAAGTTGGTTGTCTTTTGGAAGTTGTTTTGGAAATTGGTTGTCCTTTGGAAGTCTACTGTTTTTTGCAAATTGGAAGAGTATTCTGAAGGAATAAGCCCAAGTCAAAATCTGATCTGATCTGGATCACCATTTAGAGAAACCTGTCTTTCTCCTGTAACTCCAGACTGGCCTGAGATGACCAGCCACCAAGAATAAGTGCCTATAATTTGCTACAGTGAGTACTCTGCAACACAGCTGTTGCTAGTTCCCAATGTGCTAAAGGTGCTATTTTAAGCTTCCCAGCAACGTCACCAACTGCACAGAAATCTGCAAAATACATGCCATCAATTTTGAGACAAAACTTCATTGTAGTGAAGACCTCTCTTTATAAAATTACAGTACCATATGGCCCAGTATATGAGATCCAAACCATATAAACTTGTATAAGCTTCTGCTGTTGGTGAGCACCACGTGGACTAGTCTAAGGAATGTAGAGAAATGTGGCTGGAGTTCAGTGGGGCAAAGCAGGATCTCCCATAATTACAGACAGAGCTACTTTTTATACTATAATATGGACAGAGCATTAACATGATACAGATGATGTACAACGTAGTACAGATGATGTAGGGAGGTTGTGGATACTTCCTCCCTGGAGGTGTTTAGGGCCAGGCTGGATGAGGCCTTGAGCAACCTGCTCTAGTGGGAGGTGTCCCTGCCTATGGCAGGGGGTTGGAGCTGGATGATCCTTGAGGTCACTTCCAACCTAAGCCATTCTAGGAACATTGTTTTTCTAACAGATTCTTCCTCTTAATCTCCTGTTTTCCTGTGCCACCTGGCCCATTATGTCTTCCTCTACTTCTCTCCCACGAAGGAACTCCTGGGAACCAAGGCTGTTCACTTTCTACACAGCTCACTGTATTTCTGTCTTACATTTCTTCTTCTTGCATTCCCAAAAAGGAACAGGATTTTGTTCTGTAAGCATTTGCCTGTATACCTGACTGACATTAATTTTCTCAGGACATTAATCTTGATAAGAACTTAACTCATTTTTTCATAAAAAGACTACCCTCTGTGCTCAGAGACCCCCAAATGAACAAATCCACACTCTTGGTGGTGCATTTTAATGAATTTGGCAGCAGATACTCCTCAATTGCTATGAATAAGTAATGAAGAAATTATTAGTCTGTGCATTAAAATTAAGCATGAATCCCCACCTTGTAAGCACAAGGTGGTGTTTTGTTGCACTAAATTGATAATGATCATCACTTCATTTTATTAAATGTAGTAAGATCTCTTTTCCTGACTGAAATGGGGATTGGTTTTCAGATTCAACATAGTATTTTTCACATTGCGTCTCTGTTTTCTTTGTTTGGTTGGTTTATTTGTTTGTGTTTTGTTATTGAATATAAAGATCAAACAAAATGGGAAATTACTTTAAAGACTGCATACTACATAATCAAGCAGTAGTAGGTGTTCCCTTCATCTTTGTCATGCTGAGAGATCTGGACTACAATCTGTAGCAGAGAGGAATGATTTTACCCCTGCTTCAGGACCCAACAGCAAACATACTTGATACCCCCTGGTGAGTTTGTCCTACTCCATTTGATCACTTCAGTTGTCTAGCATGACACCAGCACATACTGAGAGGGAGGCCTGATGGGTCACCCAGTACATGAATCACATTGGGAGTCTGTAGCTACTGGTGCCTGCGGCTGTGAGCTGTAGGCGTGAGTGAATATTGTTGCAGGTGACCTAGGCCTTTGCAAGCCTCTATGAGCATTAAAGAATCTGGAGAAGCAGAGATAGAGAAGGGCATGACCTAGCCTACCACCTATAGAAAATAAGGGAAAGTATTGACAACCCTGAAGGTTTTGCCACTCTTGTCTGGACTAGCTGAGGGCAGACTGGACAGAAATTGCTTGACAGAGTCCATGGAGAAAAGAAAGAACAGGCACAGGAAGTCTTGGTTGGGAGGCAAGAAACATTTGATGTGGGGCTGGTGCTCAAGGAGCTGGAGTTCAAGGACTCTTGCTTTGCTAATATTTGCACAATTTCTGGTGCATTTTTCATCTTCTCTTCCATGAATAATTCCAGGAACCTCCAAAACCAAAGACCTTGACTGGAGATTGATGTGTCTCCTCTTGCCCTCTGATCTTAGTGGCATCTGCCCAGCAGTGCCCTGTGGCAGATCTGTGGCCACACTGCTGAAGTACCCTGCCTAGTGGAATTCCTCCTTCTGGAAAGCAGGATGACAGAGAAAATGATGCTTGAGGAGAGGGATGTGGGCACTGCTTCATGCCGCTTGTCCCTTCTTTAATTTGCATGGGTAATCCCTTTCTGGGTGTCCATAAAGAAGCACGCTCTGTGAAGCTATCCATTGTACAGTATTATTTTCTTGAGAGGATGCAGCTATTTTAGTTAGGCAGATTCAGCCTGCAGGGAGTGCAGTGGCTCTGTGGAAACTGGGCAGCTTGTGCTCTCTGTGGCATTTATAGTGCAGGACACTAGTTTTCACTGCCAGCAATCTGATACCTATGGTCTCTCACTGCTGGGCACACACATAGTCAAATTGCTGCTCAAGGGTCAGAGCCCATCCGCAGGAGTGCATCTGCTGTTTTGATGCACTAAGTTTTTTCCCTATAAGTGTTCTTATGAACTGAATATATCTTAGCTTGAGGTTCCAAGTAGTACTGGCACTCTGGGCTTTGTAGATCATGTTTCGGTAGGACCTTAACCTCCTTTGTACATTGTGTGCTTTGGCTTCAAACTTCTTAACCTGCTACTGTGTCCAGAATGCACATACTTGCACAAGGAATAGTCAAGCTACAATTTGCGTAGCTGCAGCTCTTGAACCATTTTCTGGAGGTGAAGGAAGAGCTCAGAATAGATTTAGTCACCAGCATGGCTAGGACTGATAACCTTGTTCCAAAACCTTCTTCATTTGGTAGTTCTGGAAACTGCAGCTCTAAGACAAATAGCAAGGCTCAGGCTTCACTGTAAACTGTTTGCCTATAGAGATGCAGCTGCTGAGTGTGTGAACACTCCTAGACAGTATGAACCAATGCTCAGGGTAATTAAGCAGATTGTGTGGTGCACTTCACTTTGCATATGTGGGACTGTTTCTCACAGCTTCTTTGCTGCTAGCTCAAATCTTCATTTTCCTGAGTTCCTGGATGTCTTTTGTAATTCTGCCAGGTGCCTAAACTGCACATTGGAAGTAGGATAAGCTCACACAGAAGGATAAGGTAATCTTTCTCCTCTGTGGAATGCAGAGATTTTCAACTCTAATCAAATAAGACAAAATACCAGACATCTAGAGAAGGTCTGCACATTGAGTTTGGAACTGAGGGCAAGAATGACATAGAACATATCTTTCTGAACAAAGGCATAGCACCAAATACTGATATGTGATCATTAGGACATCATCCCCTTAGTCTCTGCTGTGGTACTGCCAGATCACACAGCTCTAGGAGAGCAGTTGCTGCTTCTCTGTGGGCCTCAGTGCAGGAGAGGGACCAACTTGTCCAACCACATCGAGCAGAAGAGGGAGCCATGGCCCTTCTCAGAACCTGCATGTTACACTTCCTAGTAGAGGCTGCACTTCAAGAAATTGCCTTGGAAGGCACAAGTCCCCTGGATCAGATGTATGCCTTATCCTTCTCCTAATGCATGAGACACTATAGATGCATTCTCCCTGCTGCCATCTCTACCTTTCAGCCTCTGTGGCCTTGCAAATGAAGCCCAGCTGGTGACATCACCAAGGAGAACTGAGTGCTTGGGCTGGCTGCGCTTTCCTCACATTCAAGTGCTAATGAATCCTTTTGTTCTGTCTTCTCTGCATGTTTCATCCTAACATTTGACCTAACACTAGAAATCTTAATACAGAATTGCTGAGCTTAATACAGAAGTGCTGGCAATACTTCTATGTTACTTTTGTAGAATCATAGCTTCATAGAATCAGCCAGGTTGGAAGAGACCTCCAAGATTATCCAGTCCAACCTAGCACCCAGCCCTAGCCAAACAACTAGACCATGGCACTAAGTGCCTCACCCAGTCTTCTCTTGAACACCTTCAGGGACAGCGATTCCACCACCTCCCTGGGCAGCCCATTCTAATGCCAATCACCCTCTCTGTGAAGAACTTCCTCCTAAGATCCAGCCTAGACCTCCCCTAGCACAGCTTGAGACTGTGTCCCCCTGTTCTGTTCCTGGTTGCCTAGGAGAAGAGACTGACCCCCACCTGGCTACAGCCTCCTTTCAGATAGTTGTAGATAGCAATGAGGTGAATTTATTTTCCATAAACACTGAAGGAGTGCAATATGGTGAAAGGTATGGACTACTTACTGGTTTCTTTTGGAGCACTGAATCTATGAATCAGAGAAATCCTATTTTGAACTTGGATATTAATGTTGTGCATGTGGCTGCTACCTACCAAACCTCTACCTCCCTACAGTAGCACTCTGTCACAGTGGGACATTGTGTTAATCACTGCAGTATTTCACCTGGAGCCTCATTTAATAGGGCTTTGTTGACAAAATCAGAAAGCAAAACCCAGGTTGCTTTCTAATTATGAAATGCCTGAATGACATGCACACTGCCTTAGACAGTGTGCACTTGCTTTTCTTTCTTCCCTTTTACTTTTAGCTTGACATTTGGATTTTTCACAGCACTTTATTTGCCTTCATCAAGATAAATGCTAATTGTCAATAATCATTGCTTGTCTACATGAATGAACAAGGAGAACCACACTGTATGCTGCTGAGGAGCCTGTGGCCTTGGCAGAAAAATGTTAGGCATCCCTTACTAGGAAAGAAGAGTTCATGTTCCTGCAATATTTGGTTTGCTTTCACTCCGTCATTTATCTGAAATGTTTACTGAACATACCTATTATCTGTCACAGAGGCAAGACCTAGTCCATTTTCATTTCTTAGCTCCCTTTCTTGCAGTTCTCTACTGCTAGCTCTGTCTCATATATTACAACACCAGGAAAACAGTGTTCACAAGGTTCCATCCACTTTAAGATTTCACTTACTTGTTTTCCCATGGCTGACTCTAACACAGTAGAGGCAACATAAATTTCATTGATCACAACAGACTATAGGCTTCCTTTGTAGTATTAGTTGGAAGGAGCAGCAGCCTTTGGGTAGAAAACGCACTTCTCTGTTCTGGGCAGCAATCTGTTTTTCAAGAAAGGGTTAACAGTGGAAAATGAGACCTGTAACTTTTCAGATGCAAAAATACTTTCTGAATTATAGGGCATTTAGGGTCAGAGTTTCTGCTGCAGCTGAGGTTTACTGGGGCTAGGGTTGCCAGGAAGCCAATTATGAAGGATTTGTATCTGGTTACCGCAGCCTGGGGATTGCTCTAACCTGAGCTCAGATGGCTTCTACTTCCCCAGGGAGAGTATGCCCACTCTGGATAGTGCCAATACACGTGTCCTGCACATCCTCCTTCTCACCTAGCTGTTAACAGCTGTGTGGAGGGAGTATAAAGAGACAGACAGACTCAATTTATGAGAGCAAAGTGGTTTCTACTTCTGTGTGTTTGCAGCTGAGAGTCAGGCTTTGATGAGTGTCCTACATAGTTCATTGAGACTACACTTGTATTGCCTTTGGGCAAGTCTGGGTTTAACTCCTGAAACCTCTGTGACTCAAGGCATCCAGAACCACGCTGTTTTTATGTGGCCAGCTGTAAGCCCTGTTCAATCCCAGACTTCCCTACAGCTGGACAGCTTGGCTTGAAGAACTTCCTGGTGAAAAGGTGAAAGCCATGAGGATAACTAATGACCATGAATTTAGACATACATTTAGTATCTTTGTGTATTGTCTAAAGAGAACTCATCTGCCCATCTGATCTATAGGAAATTATACCTATACCCCCCTGCCTGCTATAACAACTAGATTTTCAGGGAAAAGAAGTCATCTTTTTCTGCCCATTGTGCCAGTACATATCTCTGCTGTCCCATCTCACTGACTGCAGCAGGAGTCAGTTTAGGTTGCTTCCTCATAGTGCTTTACCTGCCAAGATGAGCCCTGTCTTTCACAAAATCTTCAGTCATCTTTTTTTTAATGTGCTGCCAGCTGTGAAGTGGCTAACAACGTTAGCATGTTAAAGTGCTCAGCCTTGAAGACAAAATACCAGTCCTCTGTACACAACTCTTTGTGAGCAGTGTAAAAGAAGTTCTCTGTCCCTCTTTCTGTCATTATGGCTTGTTGCAGCAGATTATAATTCTTCAATAAAAGCTATGTCTCTGCATTTTACCTGCTTGCTATGTTGTGTACTGTGTTGTTCCTCCACAATACCCTATTTCTGTGGGCAATTCAGGATGCTCTTAAGAAAATTCCAGAGTCACAGTATCACAGTATCACCAAGGTTGGAAGAGACCTCATAGATCATCAACTCCAACCCATTACCACAGAGCTCAAGGCTAGACCATGGCACCAAGAGTCCTACCGTGGGCTTTCTGTTTAGGGAATAAATTGGTATTTTTTTCTGTCAGCTCAAGACAAATGAAAGGCTTCCTGGGTTTGTAACATGAAGGTTTAAAGCTTGTTCACCCTGAAATAACTTGTGCAAAACTATACATTTGCAGGTTAGACCCTGTCCCCATGGTAATCTGAGCCTGGGCTGTATTTGTTCTGGTGGCCCCAGAAGGCTGTGGGTTTAGGGGAGTCATAATCTTTTGCACCTACCTTCCACTGAAGCTGTGATCCAGCACTATGACTTTTTCTTCTTTACACCAATTTGGTGACATAAACCAGTCACATAGCTTAAAAAAATCCAGTCCCACAGCAAAAAAAAAAAAACCAGCCCCTTTGTAGAAAGGACTTGGACCTTGGCAAGTGACTACGACACTGATGCAAACTTTCCACAGTCTGTCTGCCCTGAGGTCAGCGGGAACATAACTGTAGTCTTCAACTATTTTCATCTTTCCCTTCAGCTGTACTAAGAAGATGAGATTCTATAGCCAAACATTGAGTTAAGTGAACATCAACTGAAGTTTGAAATCTACTCAAGTACCTTCACTTTTTTTTTTCCTTTGGTAGAAAATGTGTTCATAGTCCCTGGGGAATGCCAGAAATTAGGAATTAAAATACAATA
This sequence comes from Tricholaema leucomelas, assembly GCA_013400475.1. Taxonomy (NCBI): domain Eukaryota; kingdom Metazoa; phylum Chordata; class Aves; order Piciformes; family Lybiidae; genus Tricholaema lacrymosa; species Tricholaema leucomelas. Next base: position 215,168 of record WAAF01001055.1, read on the forward strand.
TTCTTTAATGAAAATGTAGGAAACCTGAAGAGCTGTCTATACTGTGTCCAGTTCTGGGGTCCTCAATTCAAGAGAGAGGTTGAGGTGCTGGAATGTGTCCAGAGAAGGGCAACAAGGCTGGTTGAGGGCCTGGAACACAAACCCTATGAAGAGAGGCCGAGGGAGGTGGGGTTGTTTAGCTTGGAGAGGAGTTGTCTCAGGGCTGACCTCATTGCTGTCTACAACTACCTGATGGAAGGTTGTAGCCAGGTGGGGGTTGGTCTCTTCTCCCAGACAACCAGCAACAGAACAAGGGGACACAGTCTCAAGGTGTTCTGTGGGAAGTACAGGGTGGATGTTAGGAGGAAGTTCTTGATAGAGAGAGTGATTGGCATTGGAATGGGCTGCCCAGGGAGGTGGTGGAGTCACCATCTCTGGGGTGTTCAGGAAAAGCCTGGATGAGGCACTTAGTGCCATGGTCTAGTTGACTGGCTAGGGCTGGGTGCTAGGTTGGACTGGATGATCTTGGAGGTCTCTTCCAACCTGGTTGATTCTATTCTAAGTAGTCTTTCTATTCTATTCTAAGATGATTTCTGTAGGTAGCCTCTGTTTGTCAGTCTATATTTGATTTCACACAGGTCTACTTGCTTAAACAAGTCCTTAATGAAAATCTGCATTGTCAGTGCAAAGGCTTATGCAACTAATTGATTTAGCTATGGCATGTAAATGGCTTACAAAGATCCATAAGTTGTGTTTCTTGAGTGTCTTTTCTCTGCTGGATAAAGTGTTTGTTCCCACAACCATAGGGAATGGCTTTAATTACACTTGGGGATCCCAGAGGAGAGGATGAGATTTTCTGTGAGACTTCTTAAGATCATAATTCACTGAGAGAGTCATTGGCTACTGGAATGGGCTGCCCAGGGAGGTGGTGGAGTCACCGTCCCTGGAGCTGTTCAAGGCAGGATTGGACGTGGCACTTGGTGCCATGGTCTAGCCTTGAGCTCTGAGGTAACAGGTTGGACTTGATGATCTGTGAGATCTCTTCCAACCCTGATGATACTGTGGTAATCATTAGTGGGATTTATCTTGTGCAAGTGCAAGGTAGATGTCTCAGGTAAGGTAATTATTTGAGATTATTCTGTAAGAGGAAACTGGTATTTCTGGTGGGATTTCCTCCCATCTTTAAATGAAAAACAAATGAAATTAATCACACTCTAAGGGCATTTCTACATGCATAATGACCAGAGAAGGAACCTGGATGATTTTAGACAGACTGAGATACTGCAGGATGGATGGACAGGACAGCTTATCTATTGAAACATGTTTTCACTCAGCTATGATTTGTGAAGGAGTATTTTCTAGCTCTGAAAGTGAAAGTAACATTAGGGCTATTTCTTGTTGGTCCAAGAACTGTGGTCCCCTTTGTCACACCGTCTGTGCAAAGAAGCACCCCCAGAGCAAGGTTCACTGGGACATTACCAGGGGAACTCTGTCAGACACAGTTTTGAAGGGCTCTTTTTTAACTTCAAATAAATTGAGGCTTTCTGTCTGTGGCTTGAGGATAGAAGATGCAATGAGTTTTAGGATAATATGGCTTATTACACCTCCTTGCTCAGATGCTATTTAAAGTCTTATCTTAAAATGTTGACAAAGTTTTCTGCTACTCCCCCTTCCCCTCTCCAATATTCATATTCAGTTAAAATACTGGGTTTTTTACATCTCCTTCATAGCATCTATGCATTTCTGTGTAAAGGTTGCCATTTGTGACCTTACTTTCAGTTTTTCAGGATTAGTAACAGCTCTTCCAGGTAATGGGAGATAGTGGGCTCAGCCTTTGTAGAAGAGAGGGTTACCTCTGTGCAAAAAACAAGCTAGGTTTCATTTTTTATAACAGTAATTGCAGGAGTTTTAGTCTGGGGGTTGTGGAAAGAGAGAATGTTCCTAGCTTGACTTCAGAGTTTTCTTTTACTCAAATGTTGTTTAGATTGCTTGGCTCTTTTTTTTTTTTTTTTTTTTTTTTTTCTCTTCCCCTCCTTTCTTTTTTTCATAGAGAGAATGAGAGAAGAATAAAACAGAGCCTCCACTGGGAAAACTGGCAAATTTGAAATGGGGCCAATGAAGATAATAACCATGGAAGCCTGCAACAAAATTTAATTGTGTTAATTTTCAAATGATTATGCATATTTCTTTAAATAGTTCTGTAAACTTCTCCTTCTGCCCAAAATGAGTCTGTTCTCTTTCTTGGAACTTGCCAAAAATACAGAGTAAGAATAAAAAGAAAACAATGGTAATCTTGAGCTTCCTTAAGGTCTTCAAATCCAGATCTGTTGTCTAGGGAATCACATAATTTCCTGCTAAAATCCAAGCTTTCTGGTCCAAAGTGAGAGTTTATTTCTTAAGTTATTTTAAAGCTCCCTGGATTCAATCCTGGTAGTTTATGACATGTTAACAGAAAGTCACTCTTGTTTGAAATAGTAATTCAATAATCGTTTAAACCCATCTCTTTTCCACCTTTCTAAGGACAGGAGTCAGCACACAACAGGGACTGGCATTGAAAAGAACTACTGGTAGGGGCTATAAGCTTGACTCAACACAGTGAAGAAGCCACGTGGCCTTTGGACAACTCTTGTCTTTCTGCTCCCACCATTTCTTGTTATTCAGACAGAAGAAAGTCTTGGACTTGCTGCACTGTGAAGGACTGCTAAGCTACAGGGAGAGTCTGAATTCCCACGTGCTTCTCTCTCTACAAGCACATTCATCTGAGTGCATTTTTGGCCAAAACCTAGACACGAGTGTAGCTTTTTATTTCATGTTGCATGGTTTTAATTTTAACATCTGAACTAAGAATAACTTGCTTGTATGAAATCTGGCTAATCATCCTTGGTTGTCGGATCAGTGATCCATCTATAGCAGAATGCACAGGTTAACTTAGCCCCCCGGGACTCATTCATGCTTATGTGCAAGTTGGGTCAATACATCTCAGCAGATCAGAAAATGATTGCTGAACATGAGGGAAAATTACTTTTGATTGACCTTCCTCTTTCTGCTTTATTGTACATGGCTTGGTTGATGAGGCTAGTTGCCCTTAAAATGAACTCTTGATTCATTTCACTTGAGCGTGAGACCATTTCGTAAGTCAGCAATTTGAGCAGCAATTTCACTATAGCATCTCTTGCATGGCAGAGATTTGCTGCCATCTCCACCAATCTATTCCATTTCGTGATACAGAGTAGCTCTGAGTTGCATATATTATGTCCACTGGGGTTTAGAAACTCTAGGCTTTCTTGAAGACAGGGTGTGAATGTACAGAAGCGCATGCTGACTCTGAAAAGAACAGCAATCCACATATACATCTGCTTAATACTGAGCCTGTTTCATGGTTGGATGCTGGTGGGTGATGTTCTACATTCTAGCATTGGGAAAGGCTGATGGGATAAGCACACTAAAGCTCCAGTTAGCAGAACGGCTGGCGGTGAAGGGTGATTTTCTCTGAAAGGGGACTTTGAGATAGATATGATATGAGACATTTGTAGAAGAGAAGTTAGATCTATCATAGCCAATAGTGCAGACTTATTCAGCTTTTGCTGACTGTCTCCAAGATTCACAGAATTTACAAATGGATTGACTTTATGCAACAAAATTTTGGTAGAGAAGTTTGCTGTTGGGGTAGCCTCTATGAGAAGAGGCCAGGGCTGCCACATGCCAGGCACAGCTGGTTCCAGGTGTCTCCAAAACAAACTCACCACTGGCCAAAGCTGAGCCTAGTGCCAGGCTGATGGTAGAAAAGAAAGGGTTAAAAAATTGGTGCAGCAGTTGTGTGAGAGAGGAGTGAGTTAAAAACGGTGAGATACAGTCAAAAAGCACAAGGGCAGAGCAGAAGTGGGGGGGAGGGGGAGTGAGGGAGCAGCTGGGTGGGTGACTGGCAGCTGAACAAGGTCAAGCACCTCAAGAGTTGATGATTCTGCCTGTGAAATACCTTTCCTATGTTCTTGTGTGACATGCATTTGGACTCATCTTCTCCCATTTATTGTGAATTTCCCTCTTTTGTTCCCAGAAGGTGTGCAAAGTCTGTAAGATTCTTTTTGCCAAATCCATTTCAGTCTGCCAAATAATCAGAGAATCATACTGGTTCCCACTTGGACATTGAGCTGTAGCTCATCGATTGTGTTCTTTTTAAAAGACTTTTGTTAACCCCCAAACCACCCTATGGTCCCATTTGGTTAAGTCTTTGAAGTCTCTGTATGACAGTGAAAAGGTAACACTGAACTCTATATTGTTACCACCACATATTGGGATGGACAGTTCTGTTTCCTGGCTGACAACCTGAGGCTCAGCATTGCTCACAGTTTAGCTAAGAATCACCTTTTAGAGCAGCTATGATTTTAGTCCAAATGCACAGGTGGAGGGAAACATCAGGGTTGTCTACAGGATTCATAGATCTGCCCTGAGTCATATTAAGCCCACTGCAGATGAGAGATAGAGTTTCTCAAAAGGATCATGAGAAAAGAGAGAGGAGAGAGATTTGGAGAGCTGAGAAACAAATGAGAAAGAGAATGCTGTTGTGAGAGGTGAAGGCTTTCAGTGGTCTGGGTGAGCTAGCTCTCTTTGCACCTCCCCTGTTGGAATTTGAAGGAAATCCTCCTTGCTCTCTAATATCATTGATCCTGCTCCAGCTCTACCTTGAGTGGCCACAGCAGTAAGATGAAAAGGTGACAGAAACACTGATCGCCTCCAGTGCAGTGTGCAGTCCCAGTCCTGTGGGCCCCATTTTGGAGGCAGATTGTGATATGATGCATCTTGGACAGAAGCCAGCACATCTCTCCTGATTCGTACTGGATTCACTTACACTCTGGGAGATTCTGCCACTCCCTCACTTGCTAGCAGAGATTTGTTGCAGTTGTAAACATCTAGAACAGGCTTTGAGTCCACAGCTTACACTCCTTTGCTTTTCTCAACCTCTGAAATTTCTGCCAGAAAAATGACAGGAGTACATCTTCTCTCTCTCTGCCTCATCCTCGTGAGCTGTGAAGGCCTGTTCTCTCCTCCATCTCTGCTCCCTTATTCCCTTAACAAATGGCTAAGAAAAAGCTGTGTACTTACAGTTTTGCTTCTAAAGTTCCTGACTGCTGTGATTGTAGGTGACTGCTCCAGGGCAGGACAAAGCTGGAGAGCTCTGGGAGAATATCCATAGTTTCTGTTATACATCTGAATAAAGCAATCCAGCATCTTGGCAACAGATCAGCAAATCAAGAGATTGCAAGGGAAACAGATGACCATAAAGGCAGTGTCAGAATTCAGCTTCAGTTCTCAGCAGAGGTAAAGTCCTGCTTATTGCAGATACAGGTTATCTTCTCTGTCAAAAATTCTTACAAGCCTGACTTTCTCTTACTTAATAATGTCTATTCTCTGTGTATCTGGCTCCAAATGATGCCTTGGGGTCATCATGGGCCTTTCACTGCATCTTACAGGGTGTTGTCAGGGCAGACAGGAGGTGACTACAATAACCTTGTGTGCCAAGCAACCCTTTCCACCTACTGCCTGGAACTCTCGTCAGCTTCCTCACTTCCAGGAAAAGTCCAAAGACTTGGTATGCAAATTATGAATTATATAATCTTTGACAAAATTCCTGATGGGTGGCAGATGTACACTGGTACAAACCTTGACTTCTCTGACAGAAGTCAGAAACAAAGTCATGATGAAGTGAACAGAAAGGATGAAACACAAATGAGTTATGAGGGACTGAAGACTTGTCAGAATGAAAATCTTTATGTAGTGATAACCTATAATGACCATCTTGAATTATCTTTGGGCTCTGAAGGTGTTTGGAGCTCAAGGGGATCTCTGTGGAAGAGCAATATATTTCCAGGACAACTGAGTTGATGGAAAATGCCATGGGGCATGTGTGTCATAGGCTCAATCATCTTGTTTACTTGCTGCATGCTCTTGAGTAAGTTATTTCTTTTTTATTCTTCACATATAAGAATTTCACGTTTGAACTTACCTTCTTTGTAGCCCTTAATGGGATTTTGTGGCTACCAAACATCATGCACAAGTCCTACAGATCTTGAGACTCACAGTGTCATCTCTATTTCTACATGGGATTTGCAGGCAGGTAGGAATCTGAGTGAAAAAATACTAACTTCCTCTCCTCCTTCTCTCCTTTTCATATATGGAGTCAGGTCTAAATTCAGAATGTGAAAGTAAAAGGAGAGAAGGAATGAGATCACAACCCCTACAGAATCAAGACATTCCAGAGAGCTCTGAAGTTTTTGATTGGTGTCTGTAGCTTCAGTAGAGCTGATAAATCATAGAACTGGTCACAACATGCAGTGGCGACAAGTGGCAGAGCTGAATATGACTTCTTGTGATACATTTCTTTCTCATGTGCCTTGCATCCCAATATTAAAGTCACATCTTGACATTGCACAGCTTTCTAGGGCATTGCTCTTTGAGACAGCCTCTAGAGTCAAAGATACAGATCTCTGGCATGTTGAAGAAATCAAGGGTGATCCTAAGAACTTAAAGGAAGACAGCCATGGAGTTCACTGAATTCAGAAGTTCCCACATAACATTTTACAACTTTGGCCAGAAGTTATGCCACCAGAGACAGGACATAAAAATCCTACTGATGTTTTCCCACACAGAGATTTATTTCAGCTAGGCTGTAATCAAAAGAAGAGAAAAATAAAGGGAAAGCAAAAATCCTACAGCACTGAAAAGTGAAGGAATAGCAGGAGAGTTATGAAGTGCTCTTCTTATTTCATCAGAACTTGTTTGTCTTCTGTAACTGCAGTCATTATTGCATTGCAAAAGTTCCACCTTACTTTTGCAGCCTGTTTGGGCATAGAGGCCCAGGCAGATCATTCCAAAGCAAGCTACATATAGACGTTGCTTGTATGGGGAAGTGCTGCAGGGCAAGTGCCAGTATTGTGCAATAACTTAGGAGTCTTAGGTTCTTCCGATTCTGTCTGGCCTTTTATGATATATCCATTTCTTGCTTCACTTGCAGTGCTTTCCTGCTGCTGCTGACATCAGAAGGTTATGGCAAATGTCTAGAAGAAAACACGTGGGTTCAAAGGCTCTGAGCACACAGATTTTTTGACTAGCTAATACAGATTTAATGGTATTTTTTCTTTATCTTTGGGTCAAAATGATAAATTACTTTTGAGAATAATATGTGCTTTTAAAGCATTTCACTCTGTATGCCAGTTCCAGACAGATGGTGACATTTTCCTTCATTACACTTCTAATTTTTCTAAGGAATAAGGTGGAAAAGTCAAACCAATTACAGGGGGCTCAGGGCACAATTTTTTCTCATGAAAGAACATACCTGAAATCTCCTGACATATTGTTTATTTAGAAGAAATATGAATAAAGGACCTACTTTTAACTGTATCAAACCAGTATTACAATTGCAATAGAGATCTCCACAAAAGAAAGAGTCTTTTAAAAGCAAATGTTGTTTGAGCAATGATCTTGGTGATACACCAGCCAGGATTTCAAATTCAGATAACCCCTCAAGGTTGTAAAACACACGAACATATTTTTCTCCTCATACCTAACCCATTAGATTCCTGCTGGAGGCAGTAGAAGTGATGAAAAATTTCATCACTAAACTGTCAGGATAATCTTCCTTTTCTTCTGCGATATGAGTCTGTGAGAAAAAATAGTAACATGGTCCATACTTATTGTGGCCTTGAGATTGCAATTGAAAAATTGCTTGAAAAAGTGGGTGCCCCATGTCTGTGGAAGCGGCAGAAAGATACACTCGCTTGTATTGGAGGTCTCTGTCAGGTCAGAGTCACACTCGGGCCTGAGGATGTGCTGGACAATCCCAGGTGCTGCACAGTAGAAACCATAGCAAGGAGGTATATGAAGAGACACCTGTGGGGAGAGGATCTGCCAGAAGTACAAAAAAACACTTAAAGAATAGGCACTGAGGCTATGTTTCATTAGACTGTCACCTGGCATCAAAGTTTTGGGTAGAATTTGTTCCTTATCACAATATTTTTATTGTCACTCTCATTACACTCTGCAAGAACAAGATGTCTGGGGGTACCAGGGTGCTGGTAGAGTATTCACTGGAAATACTGTAATATTAAATGACCTTTATCCAGTATTGTAGTTCAATAGTTTATAACCTATGCCCACCCAGCCATGACTGCAGCACTGTATTTTTGCATCTATATTGCTTTCTTGCCCTTCTAGTCATGCAGCAGCCAGGAGGAAAGTTGCAACTTAATATATTTTTTGATTAACATTATTATGGCACCTGCACTATTCCTTGTGTTTGATTTAGTAGGGGCATTTGGTCTGCCTGAGTCTAATTTACTCAAATACTGTAAAATGATGTGAATCTCAGTGCATATTACATATTGACTTATTATCACCCTATCCACCTTAGCAGTGTCTTCCATCGGAAACAAACCTAATCTAATTTCTGACACATTTTCCCAGTTACAGCAGCTGCAGTGATTCCAGCAAAGTGCTGCACGAACAGATGAATTCCCTAGGCACAAATATGTCTTTCATTCACTGTCTATTGGGCTGATGTCTCGTGTTTTTCTGGTGCATTTGCCTCAAAAAGGTTCTGAAATTTTGTTCTCACACTTCAGAAGTGTCCAGGGAGGGAACCAGAGTGAGTATTTTAAGACTTTCAACAAAAGCCACTCAATAGCATGAGTATATAGAAAGACATATCTGTCTGTCTGTCTGTCTGTCTCTCTCTATCTATCTATCTATCTGCCTGCCTCGTCAGCTATCTATCTGCCTGTCTACCTCACTTTAACACCATAGCTCCCTGACTGATGAGAAGGACTGCTATTGAAGAGTAATTCTGTGTGGCAGCACTGGGGATTTGTTTCTATGTGTGTTATCCTATCTTGACAGGTGATTTTAATGAATCTGTTTCAATTTTCTTTGGAGCAGCTTCTCCTCGGTTAGTCTAGCTGTATACTTTGTTGATAACCAAAGTGTATAATTGTGATAGAGGAGAAAGGTAGGCATGTGGTGCATTGGTGCTCCTTAGAGCGTTTGCCAAAGCATATTCCTTTGGCTTCAGGATAGTATTGTCTGTCACAGCAGGGCTGCAGCTACTTTGAAAAACCCAGTTAACTAAAGAAAGGCTCCTTTATCCTCCTGGTGCAGCAAACAGGCTAGGTGTTGCAGGCCCAGTTTCAATGAGCTACCCTTGTTGCTTCAAACACATCAGTCTGGGCATTTACTACAAGCTTCAGACAGCACAGGTTCTGATGAGACTGTAGCACGGATAACTTGGAGAGGTCTGTTACAGCTGATTTTTGTTCGTGACACTAGCCACAGTTGAGACCATGTAGCTTGCACATGCCATAATGCAATTCACAAATGGGATTTCCCAGCATCAATAAATACCTTGTTTTGCTACCATTCAGCCTGACAGGTTAGCCCGTGAATTTGACAACTCTCCAAAGTTTTCTATCAGCATTGAGAAGATTGCCCCCGTCAGGAAGTACACCTGGAAATAAGAGTTCTCAAGCACTGAGAGAACAAACTCCATGCCCCAGGGAGATCATTCACAGCAGTAACAATGGTTTGGAAAGGGTGTTTGAAAGAAAGCTGCTGTAATGCCACTAGCCTGTGGTACTTTTTTGTGGCATCCTGGAGTAGAAATTGATACAGGCTAGTGAAGTGTTTGCATTCTTTAATTGCTAAATGTTGCAACGATGTTCTACGAGCCTCGAAAATCTAAAAGGATTAGATAACGCCAGGGGAGCTGGAGACGTTAGCGGGACGGAGATGCCATCTAGCGGGAACAGCTGCTGAATCTCGCTGCAGGAGGCGGTCCTGGCACCTCACACGCTGCAGCGAGCATTCGCAGTCCTTTTTCCACAGCAGTGGGGAGATGCTGACAGCTGAGGCCCAGTGCTACATGCATCCCTGCGATGGGGACGTACGGTGACACCGGACTAGGACCCCAAGTGCCAAAGCCTTCAACAGCATGAAAGAAAACGGATTGATTTGTTCTTTCCTTAATTCCTGAACTGTTGTTCTGGAAACCAGTTGTATGGAGGGTGCTTGAAACTTGGGACCATGTTTCCTGCTGTGGAAAGTCAAAAGGCTCAAAAGGAGCAAGTGAAAGATTGTCCACCTCAGAGTAGCCCATTTTCTCAGAAAAGGTGATAGGTGGATTGAAGTACAGGGCTGCTCAAGATGGCTGTGAAGAAGTCACCTCCTGGAGATAAAGCAGAGGGAGATGGGGGGCTGATTTCAGCCTTACATCAGCATGGTACTTTTGATTTCTTGTTTCGGTTTTGGTTTTCTTTTTTTGTTAACAGCTCGTGACATGAATTCTGCAATATCAGATCAATCACCTTATAATAAAATAAATGTTGGGGATATGTCTCTTTATTGAGCTGCAGTCTCCAGGGTGCAGGAGTGAATATGTTGCAGTACCCCGATGTGTAGCAGAGATGTGGGAGATGAGATAGTAGGCATCACTAAATGGCTCTAGAGCTGAGACAAAGCGCCCTGGAGTTTGGCTCTTATCTCATCATTCACCTCTCAAGATTAGTCTCTGGGAGACTACTTCATCTACTTCAGTTCAGAGACACAGAGACTTCGCTCTCAGTTACTCATAGGGATCTTGCTAGCATCTGGAAACCCAAAGTGTGAGAGTTGTTTTTGAGGATGTGACTGTTTCCATGTGATACTTAACCATTAAACAGGACCAATGTTCACTTCCTATATCAAAAGACTATAAAGGCACTGAACTATAAGTCAGTGAGGGCTTTGAAGAGCCAGAGCATTATGTATATATACAGATTATATTATGTATATATATAATCTGCAACTGTGAATGGAGGAATTATAATATCCTTAAATCTTCTTGATGAAATCAGATGTTTGGAGAACAGAATGTGTGTTGCTAGCTCCTGAGATCACTTTGCAGATGTATAATTTAAAAATGAAAAACGTTGCTCACACATTCAGCCAGTTTCATTTTTTCCCTTCCTTTTCTCTATTCCTGCTCTTCTCTCATCTATAAATAGCTACTCAAGTGCCTGGTCCCAAAGCAGTGCTAGAGCAGTTCTTATTATCAGAAAAGAGTGATCATTTTGTCTCTGAGAGCTTAAATGTGCTTACTCGAGTTGCAGAAAGACCATGATGAAGGGGGACTAACCTGGCTCTGCTGTTTTATACAGGAGGTAGATCTTCAGGCTCTTTCTGCTGAAACTGAGGGTCCCATGTGACTTCTTTTGTGAAGCCATTGCAATGGAAACTGTTCATATGAACAGAACTCTGTCACCCTATGCTCTGTAGGAAGGACCTTGATATCAAAATCAGGGTTACAGATCCCACCTGTGAGACTCAGAAACTGAAAACAGTAAAGGTATTTCATGTCTTCACAATGGTGAAGTTTCTTGCAGAACTCGATCTTTATGTTCTTGGATTTGATCAAGTCTCTGTATATCTCTTCAGTTAAATGTATTTTGATGATGGAAGCACTTGGACTGCTGCCCATGCTAAAGAAATTTTGCAGAAGTAATCCATTGCTGCTCACACCAGAACCTCTTAATTTTTGTAAAGCCATGGCTCCTAAGACAATTGAACTGCTATTGCCATGGCTGAGGTAGAGTGTTGGTGTTTCATACAATGCTTTACCCATCTTCTGACCGTGAATAAGATGCCCTGTTGCCTAAGATAGTGGCTGCAGCCAGAGGTCTGTTTGATCTGTCATCTTCCATTCCTGAGCCTAGGTTACAAACAGTACAAGCAAAACTCTGGAAACCAGCTACACCAGAGACTGAGATGTGGCTGACATGGATTGTCAGAAACTGGCTTCACCACAGAGGGCATAGAAGAAATGTGTGAAGAAGCATGAGAGAGACTGGAAAGTATTAAGGGTACTAAGTACTGTTCTGCTAGGTGAGCCTCCTGCAATAGCGGTGAAAATTATTTCTATCCCATTGACTCAAGGAATGAAGTCACTGTTGACACCAGGGGAGAAAAAACATGTTGGGAGATACTCAAAATAGGGGAAAAGGAGGGATTTTTGATGCTGACATCCTTGTCAATGGCAAGCTGTTTTCAAAAGTACTTAGACCTTTTTTTCCCCCATTTCCCAATTAAGAGCTTTGTTTTGCTCAGTGCTTGCTGCAGTTCTCTGCAGCAGACTTCTTCCTTATTAGGTATTATTTGTACTTCACTCTTTGTCTGGACAGCAGAGACTGCTTCTCTCAGCCTGCTTTGTCTGCTTTTTGCAATAGTACATCTCTTCTTTATTCTTTCTGTGCCTGTTTCTTTTGGTCTTTCTTCTCCGTCTGCTGAAATCAGATCAGTGCTTCACATGGCCATAAACTTGCCAAGATAGTCTTCAGGTCATTTGTTAAGAACAGATCATCAGCACTTTGTGTAGAGAGGGTCAAAAAAATAACAGGGCAGAAGAGAGATATGTTGGTTTTCCTACTTTCCTCTCTGGAAACGTCATAAATATAAGGAAGAAATTATTATTATTATTATTATTACTCAAAAAATGTATGTCAGGCTTGAACTGATAATGACAAAAAAACCCCAACAAAACAAAAAGCAAACAAACAAAAAAACCCAAAACACCAAGCCAAACAAAAAAACTGGCCTCAGTTTGCAAAATGACTGCAAGGCCAAAATGCTCTCCAGCCTGTCATGGCTGGAGTCCAGTATGTCCAGCTGGGTCTGTAGCTGGGTGGAAAGGCTGCCATAAGCAGGTACTTGGATTTCCTAGCAAAAGACTCTATGAGTAAAGTAGTAGTAATAACAACAATACCCGTTACACACTGGTGAATGCTCTGTCAAAACAGGCTATTTTGAACCAGAAGCTGCACATGGGTGCTGAAATTTTCATGAATCTGAAGGTTTTCAGCAACAGCTGCTTTGCTCCCATTGCACCACACTCTTTGATAATGCCAGCATAGACTAATGCTCTTCACCAACTGGCCCCCCATCCATTTTTGCACACAGTACTGATTAGCTAAGGCTTCTTTTTCACTCATAGTATCTTATAAAAAATTCAAAAAATACCAGATTAATTTCCTTGGTCTCACAGCTTGTTCTCATAACTTGCCTTTGAGGCTTTCTCCTGGAAGTGAACTGTTCTAAGCACTCCAGGTAGATTGCCTTACCTTTCAGATTTCATTTTGTTGACAAGTAACCTTCCCTTTCTGACAAGAGCTCTGTCAATGGTAACAACAGCAATTCAGATCTTGCCAGCCCTGGAGCAGCAAGAAAAACAGCAGCTGGGTGGTATGCATAATATTTTCATTCTCTGTCTTTCATGTGCATAAATAAGCTGGGAAGAAAACACAGTAAATTGTTTTTATTTATCAGATAGAAAAGCAATTTGTAATAAGCAGGAAACAGAGGAAAAAAGGATTGTGAGACTTTATAGAAAACAATTGCAAGTTTTGTTTTGATTAGTTCAGCTTTGTTGACAGCACTATCAGAACCCTCTCACCAAATGCCATTGGCTTCAAATTCACATTCTGTTTCCTAAAACTAAGTAATATAAGTAATTTTTAAAAACTGGACACTGTTGCCTGCATATGGATGTGTGGCTGATAGAGTCTGATGACTTCGATTTCTGTGTCTGGGTAGCCCTTACTGTCTTTGCTAAGTGCAGTGCTACTGCACAGTTATAATTCAAAGTGGAACCAAACAGTGGTAGTCCCTCACCTGGCTTCTGACAACTTTTCATGCCTCTGCTTCACACAGCCTTGCACACAATCTCTGAACTGCATCTGCATGGGCTGATGCTGTGTCAGGCCACTTCAGGTCTGTGCCCCGACCTCAGTCAAGCTCAGTGGGAAATAACTGCTCCAAGATGTGCAAACAACCCTGAATGTACTTCTGTGTCCTTTCTGATTGCTGCAGCATGTATTTGTGCATAAAAGATGTTCATTATGTCTATGTCTACATGACTATGTGGTTTTCCCATAATAAACACTTAAGAATGGGTGCAAGGAATAGTCTTATTCCCCAGTAACTAGTCAATGCAGACTCCAGATGTATTGACTTAAGAAAAAACCTGTTTTTACTAAAATATGAATCTTTCACCTCTCCACAAGAATACACAGACTTTTACATTTACTATATAAAGATGAGTCACCAGTTAACTTTTAGAACATAGGAATACTTCATTCATTTGGGTTGCTCTAATTTCTGCTGAGCCAACAGAGCTAAGGAGCAGGACACTGTGAGGTCCAGATGCTGCTTTATTTCCCTGTTCTGCATAGATCACCACTTCTGGCACTGTTTACCATGTCAAAAGTGGAATAGCAAAGCTTTAAGAGCTTCTCCTCACCAGAAGTCCTCCATAGCCTACCTCCATAGCTGCTGATAAGGGATTTTTCTCAGTCTTACTACCCAGTGGTTGTAGGCATTGGTAAAACTTCACCTGTGTATTTGCATTATAACACATTCTAAGTTTTGCATTAAAAAATAAGCCTCTCTTTCTTGGTGACTGCATAAAAGTCTGCCCAGGTAGTTACTCTCTCATACTGGGTAAGAAGGAGGGACATCCATATTAAACACAAAGTAGCTATTGCAGCATGGACAGCCAGATAGCTAGGTTTGCAGATCTTGGAGGGAAATACTCTGGAAGCTGCTAAGGTGAGTTGAGTGTATCTCTTTTTATCTGTATTGAAGAGTCAAAGAGCTTCAGGTGTGTGGCAGCATGTAAAATTCATTTCCAGTTACAACAGACTTCTAGGAAGGCTCAGCTTTCATGTGAAGAAAAAACCATTGGAAGGAAATTACACTAGATGTTTGAGTTAAAACAGAGGCAGAAAAGAAACCCTTTGGATCCAGTTTTAATGTCACTCTTGCTACGTGTTTATCTCTTCTTGCAAACCCTTCTATAATATTACATTTGTGGAGTATGTTTTATCTAGATTCACAGATTGCATCGAGTTGGAAAAGGCCCCCAAAGATCATCTTGTCCAACCCCCCTGCAGTCAGCTGGGATACCAACTAGATCAGGCAGCCAAGGGCCACATCCCGTTCGATCTGGAATGTCGCCCATGACAGACCCTCAACCACCTCACTGGGCAACCTGTTCCAGTATTTTATCTCTCCCATTGTAAAGAACTTCTCAATGTCCAACCTAAATCTACTCTGCTCCAATTTAAAACTGTTGCCCTTTGTCCTATTGCTTAACGATCTTTTAAGCGTCCCTTCCTCAGCCTTCCTGTAGGATTCTCGCATTTCAATATCCTTCAGATATTGCCTCCCCAGAGCCTTCTCTTCTCAAAGCTGAACAGCCCAAATTCTTTCAGTCTGTCTTCATAGGAGAGGTGCTCCATCCCTCTTATCATCTTTGTAGCTCTCCTCTGGACCCACTCCAGCAAGTCCATGTCTCTCTTGTGTGGGGGCCCCAGAGCCGGGCAGAGTACTCCATGTCAGGTCTCACCAGAACAGAATAGAGTGGAAGAGTCAACGCTCTTGACCTTGTGCTGAGCACCCTAGAGCTGGACACAGTACTCCAGAGTAGAATAGAGTAGCAGAATCACAGCCTTTGACCTGCTGGGCACAATTCTTTTGATGAAGCCTTGAATGCAATTCTGGGCACACATCTAGCTTCTTGTTCACCAGTGTCCCCAGGCCTTTTTCTGCAGGGCTGCTCTCAATTCCACCATCCCTCAGCCTATATTGCTGTTGAGGACTGCTGCAACTTAGGTACAAGACCTTGCACTTTGCCTTATTGAACCTCATGAAATTCTTCTCGGCCCATCTCTCCACCCTGTCCAGGTCCCTTTGGATGGCATCCTGTCCTTCAGTCTTATCAACAACACCATTCAGCTTGGTATCATCTGCAGATCTGCTGAGGCTATAACTAATGACTTTTTCTTAAGAGGCCATATCTCTACTAATAAATTAAACAGTGGCAGAAAACATTCTCAGCCTCCACACATTTATTTCCTGGTCAGTATAAATTTTAGAGTAGTCCCTAATATAGTTTTAATCTCAGACAGATATGGCTCTTTCAAATGTCTCTTAGTCCCTGTTTGGGAGTTAGCATCTGTCAAGGTCCACAGAGCAGAGATTAACAATATCTCTGTTCAGAGGAGCAAGATCTGCTCTTATAGACTTCCATGTTGTCAAATTAAGGTGGAAGCAAGACGATGTATCACCACAAAACTAATTATTAAAGGATAAAGTTTAACAAAATAGAGGGAGAGAGAGAGAAGGGGGAAAGAGGGAAAGGGGACAATGGAGAAAAAGAGAAGAGCAGGGAAGGAAAAGAGCAGGGATTATACTACCATCAGCCAGAGATGGGGGTGAGAGAGGGATGTCTGCGTGGCCCAGGGATGTTCTTCTGTGGAGTTCATCAGGAGTTCTTCTTCTGGAGTTGTTCTGTGTGAGTAGTTCCTCAAATTGTTCTAGTGGAGGTGCTGTGGTGGAGGTGTTCTTGTTGCCAGGCATTGCTCACAACTTTTTAATACATTTTTTTAGGTCCATGTCCAGGTGCAGCTCCCCAGGGAATCTTCCTGTGTATTCTCATGCATTTGCAGGGGTCCAGCAGTGGCACCGGGGAAGGCCTCCACAGCCTCCCTGTGCAGCTTACCTGTCCCTTCCCCGATACACATATTCCATAAGCCTTTTCTAGCTGATGTAACACCCTGGGCATTCAAGCTGGGCTGGATCTGGATCTGGGAAGGCCACAAAAGCACTGTACTTACATCCCTTAGCATTCAGACAGAAAGCTCGGCTGAGTCCCGGAAGATAACAAAGGAAATCTTTATTTTTGTTGATTTGAACAAGAGAGATGATGATTTATACCCTCACTGCAATTCCCAGAGACACTTCCCAACAATTGGTATGTAGCTCAGTTAACAGAGACTCAAGATTTCATCAATATGAATGTGGCCATTCCTTGCCTTTCAACTTTGGTACCAAACAACAGTCCTGGACACTTTGAATTTATCAGCACAGATGTAGTGTCCTGCCTATGCATATATTCACCATATGGAAATAAGTGCACTGTGTTAGCCTAAAATTCCACACTTACTACCAAATACTGTCAAATTCTGAGCAAACATCCTCTGTGTATAACTCCACTTGTCATTTGGATCAACACATGAAGATGGTTTGAAGTTAACATTGGGTCAACTGCTCTGTCTTGTGCATTTACTTAATCCAGTCCATTTTGATACACAGTAGACATCTGACCCTACTGATCTGTATGCCTCCAGAGAAATGGTTCCCTGAGGTACAGAGAGCAATGAGGAAACTGTGTTGGGAGTTGCCTTCCTGCACAACACACAACCAAACCTTCCCCTCTTGTTAATCCAAGAAACCTTGTCATACATTTGAGCTTTTTAAGAGAGCAGTGGCTGCTTAATGTGGCTTTGATCTCTTTGGTTAATCAAATACAAATGTTTCTGAGGGGAATCGCTGCTCCTCACTCATATATATTTCATTTTTTTCTCTCTTCAATGGTCGGCTTGTGCTCGGGGCATTTTAAGGTAGGAGAAAGATTAAATTGAGTTGAGCCTTCACTTAAATCATAGCTCATGTTTTATTCGACTGCAGTGCATGTGAAGGCATGTATACCTCCTCACAGGATCAAGTGCTTAGCGTGGGAAAGATATTTGATTCTCTGTGTTTAGTCAGCTGTGACCAGACTGATGCCTGCTGCATGGATCTTGAAGTCACGGATCTCTGTTGCAAAATGTACTTGAGTTAGCTGCACAGCATTTTCATGTAGACTGAAATAAAAGGGTATTCAGGGGATTATAACACTTGTTTGCAAACCTACAGAAAATCTATCGGAGCTTTCATCCCAAAGTCAGTGGATTTAACATCAATTACTTGAGGAATAATGAATAAGCAGCAAACGAGCGACAGCCTCATTACTTAGAAATAATCTGTTAGCAATACAAAATGGATTAGAGAGAAGCACCATAAATATACAGGACCATGTCATTAGATTAGAGATGGTTCTTTACAGAACAATGCAGAAGGCTGAATATTGAATGATCCTGTTTACAGTCCTCCTTCAAAGAGGTTATGACTCATTTTGGAGCAAAATAGATTATCCTTATCCTTAGAGCAACACAAATCGTAATGGTGGATTGCTAACTGGGAGTGTTTCACTTTAGATAAAAACATTAAATAATTCAAAGCAAGGGGATTAGCCTTCTTTTAAGGGGTATACTCAGATTGGCTTATGAATCTTTTTCCTATATCTGTTCCCCTTCCCCATTCCTCCCTCACAGGGGAGAAGATTGGGTTATCTCTCTTTGGCTGTCTTTGAGTTCTCCAGACTACTTTGTACAAATAACATCTTTCTTGATCTGCACTGACATTTATTCTTTTATTTTCTTGGTTTAATCTTTGCAAGCCATTAAAATCCACAAGTGCAATTTCTTCAAGTTAGATTCCATTCCACCTGACTCCTGCCAACCTCCAGTTAAGCTTCTAGACTAGGCTGATAAAATCCTACTGAAGTAGATGCCTAAACTAGGCAGATTACTCTTTGGAGTTCTCTGTTCACATTGTCTCTGGAGAAAGCAAAGATCATCAGTTTACGCAATTAATTGGCTTTTTAAGATAAGCTGATTTCCACCCCGCTGTGTTCTGTGAGGTTATTGCTAGCTCTCCTTGTTTATACTTGGCTAGGATGACAATACAACTCCATACTTCACCTTTCCAAAAAGTCCATGGAGCTGTCTGATCTCCAGAGGTAGTCAGAAACAGTGCTGTAGTCTGTGAATGAAGAGTGTGTGCTCAGCCCTTTTGACAGCTATGCTGAACTTTACTTTTCAGTCTAGATTTCTGGGATGTGAACCCAAAGGCAAGCAATAAAAGTACAAGACCATGGAAGATGCTTCAGAAATTCTGGCCTTAACTTCTGTCTCTCCTATCCATCTACAGCTGTCAAATATCTAAACTGGAGTTTATCAGGGTTTTGAAATCCTGGATACACATGCTACAGCCAGGCAGTTTAATCTTCACTCTCACAGATCTTCAAATTTCTATTATCTTCCTGTCAGATGCAAACTCCTGTTCCCTGTGCTGGCAAGTATACTAACTAGGTTATATGCCACAGCTTAGCCAGCTCTCTTGTTTGCAAGCAATGTACTTCATGCAAATTCTAGTCCTAATACCATGAGATGTAATCAGGAACATGTCTAGGAGGGATTTAGCTTGGTTGGAGCTGCACATGCTGGGAGGTGCAGCCAGAATATCTGATTTTTTTACTCTCACTTTATGTCACCCTTGCCAAGCTCCTTATTAAAAGAAATAAGGGAAATGGGTAAGTAGTCAGTCTGCTTCTTGGAGGGAAGGCAGGGACTTTTGTTAGAGATAACTGCAAGCCTAACCATGGTAGGATTATTCTGAGTCTTGAGATCTTCCACTTTTGCATTTAAATCCAAGATTGGAACTCGAGTATTTTTATGATGGCAACTTTACCTTTCATCCTCTGAGGAGGAATAACAAACAGGCACCAGTACAGGTTGGGGATGCCCTTACAGAAAGCAGGTCCGTGGAGAAAGACCTTGGAGTCCTCGTGGAAAGCAAGTTCTGCATGGGCCAGCAATGTGCCCTTGTGGCCAAGAGAGCCAATGCCATTCTCGGGTGCACCAGGAAAAGTGGTCAGCAGGTCTAGAGAGGTTCTTCCTCCCCTCTACTCTGCCCTAGTGAGACCACACCTGGAATACTGTGTCAAATTTTGTGCTCCCCAGTTCAATGGAAATGGGGACCTGCTGGAGAGAGTCCAACGGAGACCAACAAGGATGAATGGGGGACTCGAGCATCTTCCCTGTGGAGAGAGACTGAGAGCCCTGGGGCTGTTTAGTCTGGAGAAGAAAAGACTGAGAAGAGTTCTTATGAATGTCTATAAATATCTGAGGGGTGGGTGTCAAGTGGATGGCACCAACCTCTTTTCAATGGTTTCCAGCAAGAAGACAAAGAGCAATGGGTACAAACTTGAACATAGAAGGTTTCACCTCAACATGAGGAGAAACTTCTTTACGGTGAGGGTGACAGAGCACTAGAACAGGCTGCCCAGAGAGGTTGTGGAGTCTCCTTCTCTGGAGACTTTCAAAACCTGCCTGGATGAATTCCTGTTCAGATTACCCTATGGGATCCTGCTTTGGCAGGGAGGTTGGACTTGATTCTCCTTGGAGGTCCCTTCCCACTTCTATCATTCTGTAATTCTGTGATTCACCCATAGAACAGAATAAGTAGGATATGGGATTCTGAGACTTTGGAGGTGAGTGTGAGATGGAATATGAATCTTTCTCATTTCTGGAATTTGTTTTAGAGGACAGTGGAACAGAGACAGGTGTTTAGGGATAAACCACCCTGAACAGAGAAGCAGAAGAATCAAGTTAATAACCCAGGAGCTACACACACACCAGGGCTATCTCAGGGGTTCCGATTTCAGTGGTCCCAATGCTCTGCCTCTATTGTTCCATCTCTGCATCAGGAGTTCCTTAAAAATCCAAGTGAGATCACACAACTCCTGTGTTGGTGTGTAGGGCTTTTTTTCCTAGTCACTGCCATTTAGGAAGTTAAAAAAATTTAAAGTCTGTTTTGGCTATGGAAGTTCCTGGAATTTCATAAATTCCTCATATCTGATTCATAGCTGAAATAATGGAAGTGTGAAATCTCTCTGCTTCCAATAATCTGGGACAAAGCACAAATCTCATTGATGAATTTCGCCACTTTCATTCCTGGCCATAATCTGCATCCAAAATTGGGTGAAAAAGATTTTTACCAACTTATTGTAAGAATCATCAGTCTATGAAAGTGACATTCAACAATACATTAATGTAATTGCTTTCTGGCAAGGAAAACATGATTATATGGGGGTGGTGGGGGGGGTGGTGTGGTTTTGTTTGTTTGCTTTTAAAAATTATTATCCAATATAGCAAACTTTGTTAAGACGTTTCCCTGTATAGTAATTGTATTATTAATTTAAAAAAATCAAATTGTTTAGTGTTTGACTTTGAAATCAAATTATTACATAGCCCCACTGAGCAGTCTAGAATTTCTTGATCAAAAAAAGCATTTCCAAGAATGCTCTGTTGTAGCCTACTGTTACCCTGGTTTTCCAATTAATTACTTGCACTTTTTAGACAGTGGAGGAGATTAGGTGGAAACCTTAAGCAATGAGTATTATTCATTGCCTCTCTGTCTAAAACTGAAATAAGCTCCCTGAAGCTTTGCTATCCAGGCTGTGATTTAGCAAGCAATTTAAGCATGTCACTAACTTTTAAATATGCAAGAAAGTGTTGACTGAATTCCTCAGTGATTCTGGTCTCCATGAAAGAGCAATTATTGAAGGTTTTTAGCTAGTTTTAATTAAAGGAAACCACATTGTTATTTTCTAGTAATTTATGCATTAAAAAATATCAGAAGAATTACTGAAATTGGGATATTCCTTTATCACCCAGGGAAATTATAAATTGTACATCATTTGTTGTTTCTAAAACAGTTGAAAGAAGGATAGCTGTAGATCTTGAAGTATCAATGGCATGAAACCCAGATATAAACAGTGATAAAATACTGGAAAGGAAATGATAACTGAAACATTTAGCAGAAGAAAATGGAGAAAATCATGAATAGGTGTTCAGTGCACTAAAAAAAAAGAAGCATTTGATAAATGTTTAACTGAGTGAACGTAGCTTCCCTAATTAAGGGGATTTTTTTTAACTAAGTTCAGCTATCGTTAGTGTGGAAGTGACAGTCTACAGAGCAACAGAGATCACTTTTCCTAGTATACAGACAGTAAACAAATGAAGAACACCTGAAGCTGTGACCCTGGACCTGAAACTTTGTCCCTGTCCCGATACCATGAATGCATCCTTTAGTGATTTCAGGAAGCGGTAAAATTTGTTAAAGAGATTTACACATTCGTCAGAATATGCAATTGCTAGATAGCTCCAGGATGAGGACGATTCACCGAAAGGCCAGAAGATGGCATAGACGTAGCAAGTCTGGTGCAGGAAAGCCTTTAAATACAGGGAAAGGGGAAGGGAAAGGAAAGGGAAAAGAGAAAAAGAAAAGAAAATAAAGGAAAAGAAAGGATAGGAAAATAAAAGAGAAAAGAAAATAAGAGAAAAGAGAAGAGAAGAGAAGAGAAGAGAAGAAAAGAAAAGAAAAGAAAAGAAAAGGAAAGGAAAGGAAAGGAAAGGAAAGAAGAGAAAAGGAAAAAAACTTCACTTGAATTCATTTGTACTTTGCAGGGTTACCTCAACAAATAATGATACACGTAGAAAAGCAAGAGAGTAACTAGTTTGTGAAGGGTAAAGACCTTGACTTTCTGAGCTACATGCAGCGTCAGGACCGAGGTTTTTGCAAAGGCTGGAGCCTACAAAGATGAAGGGGCAGTGAGGTGACTGGGAGAGGCTGTAAGGGATGGAAGGGGCTGAAGCAAAACGCAAGTAAGGAGGCCCACTTGCCTTTCAATAGCTTCTCACAGAAAAGAGAGAAGCTATTGAAAGAGAAATTCATTAATTTGGATGCTATTATGATGTCCTGAATGTGGATTATTGTAACTGATTTTATTAGACATTCATACAATGTATTATTAAATGAAGTTGGATATGATTAAGTGTGCTGCTATTTTTCACATTGATAAGGAAACAGAACAGGTGTATATTTTTAGTGTTTTCTAGTCTCCATTACTGTAGAGTGAAAAAAAAAAAGGCACTGAGGCAAAAGGAAAAGGTAGTCTCTGGCTGAAAGGCTTTGGCATAAAATGTCATTATAGATAGTATATAGATAGTACAGTACTGAGAGCATAATACTGTAGCCTGTGACTTGTCACACACTGTTCTGTCATTGTGTCCAAAATGAAGGAAAACACTGGTCTTGAAAGAAGTGGTGAAGGCAACTCACAAGTGGTGAAAGACATTCCTGAATCCTAAGACTTCCTAAAATCCTGCAATGGTGTTGTATGTGCCTTCACAATGCCTGTTCTCACATCAAAGAGAAACTCACACTTGTCGAAACATGGTCTGTTGGGTGGCTCTTGCACTCATGAGAAACATCCCTTTGATAGAGTCATCTTGGACAAATAGATCTATGATGACATGCCAAGAAGCAAATGTTTTTAAAGTTACAACAATTATTAATATGGTTGGGCGCAAATACAAATACAAACTGTGGTAAGAGGCTGAATCATCAGGAAAAAGGTGCTACTTTTTCAAGTTGTACATCGACTTTTGTATGGAGTTAGGACTGGGCACCCACCTTAGTAGTGCTCTGGTTGAGACATGACTGGGGAACCTTGGGAAAAAAAAAAGAAAAAAAATGGGGCTTTTGCATCTCTAAGGAGTAGCAAAGTCTTTTGTCCCCCAAGCTTTTTGCTTACAACCGCAAGTGTAGCTTTCTGATTTGTGTAACAATGGGAGAAATAAGTAAACAAGAGATGGTTTTGTGGTAAGAAACTTGGCTACCTATCTGGAAAACTGATTTCTGTGTGAGAGTAGGCACAAATCATTGAGGGCTGAAGTCATACCATATATGGACAAATACCATAGCCTAGGTTGCCCCCAAAGACCTTCATTGAAGCCTCCTCTTAGAAATGATGACATTTCTTACAAAAATATTCCCTTGATTCTTAAAGGTCCTGTGAAGTCTTGACAGGTCTGAGCACATATCTCATGTTATGCCCTGATGGGATTCACAGGTGGGCTGCTTCCAAACACATCTCACCCATGATCTTCTTGGGCACCAGCCAAAACTTGGCTGCCTGGGAGGTCCTTATTCTGTATCCAGTAGCTCAAGGTCATCCACAATGAAACATTTCACCTGGGATTCTGCTGAGAAATCAGAAAACGTCAGGACAGTTAAGCTTTCCTCACAGAAATATAATGTTAGCAGAAAATCAGCTAAACAACTCTCCTGTTACTTGGTGTCAAAGACACTTAGTACACAGCCTTTGTTATGACCTGTAGCAATTTCTCTGGTAACTAATTAAAAATACTGATTGATGGAAGAGGAATTATTTCAGTTTAAGGTAAAAACTCAATTCCTGTAAAGAATAAATAAGAAAACAACAGATCAGATTCTTCTGTCTCTGGGAGCACACCTCTTGCTCTGAAACATGATTTCCTCCTTGGCTACTGAAGCATCACTTTAGAGCTAACTAAAAGTTCTTCGAAAAAGCACAGCACCATTTTCAAGCACCAATGTCTGACTCCTCTTCCAAACTGACTTACTCTGTCATTAACACTTAAGCGAGGTTTCATTCCATTTGTTAGTGATGCTACTTGTTATTGCTCTAACAGATTATAGGTTCTGAGCTGAGAATAAAGACGTGTTTATAATAAGGGTTGTAAAACCTGTTTCTATATTCAGGAGGCATAAATGGAGTGTTTGTTTCATGGAAAGGAAAGAAATTTCCACTTTGTCCAAATGGCACAGAGCTGGCAGTTCTAGGAATAATTAATCACAAGTAATGAAAAATCCTTCTAATTCTAAGATTACAATGTACTTCTTGGGCTTTTTTCTCCTTTGTTTTTTTGTCCCCTTTGTCTATAATTTTAATGTGTAAAAGTCTCTTCAATCATTATCTTAGAGCTTTTTAAAGCTAAATGCCCCTAAGTTGGTCTAAAGACATAATTATGAAATAAATGGCCATGTTACAGCAAATCATACAGTTTCTTCCACGTAAATGTAGCTGGTCTTATAAGCACCTCAGGCTGATACATAGCGTTCCCCAGCACATTCTGTCTCAGACCATTTGCGGTGTGTTTGCTTTGATGCTTACAGCCCGATTAACTGTGAGAAGTGCAATCACCTCTCCTGTCTTTACAACGTTTTTCCTCTAATGCTTGATGATTTACTTGTTGTATTAAACTTTCATGAGATATCATTTTAGAGCTGTCCTTAATCGTGACTTCAACCACTCTATGGATAAATAGCACATGTGCAAAATATCTCCACAGAGCCATTCAAACTCTGATATGAGCACAGTAGGACTCATACAGATTCAGGGCTAAAAGAGCTGTGTTGCTTCACTCATAGATAATTATTCAACTGACTTTGGTGAGCTTGAAGAAGGCCACTTTGAAGCAACTTGATGAAAAACTACCTAGAATCTGAGGCAAAGTCATAATCTCTACCTATCTGGACCTGCCTGGCTCTGTCTTTGAGTAAAGGAATGAAGATGTGTTGAGTAACAAGAAAAAGAAGCCATGAAGAAAAAATTACAACTTACTTTTACCAAGACCTCTGGAAGAAGCTATCAAAATAAGTGCTAAGTGTTAGAAAAGTGATGTCAGCACCACTGCTAATACCATTGAACTGTAAAAAAGCTTTCAGTTTCTGCAGCAAATTGAATGCACAGAGCAATAAATGGAAGTACAAGGCAATGAGATTAATTTCAGAGTTGGCTATATAGCCCCTCCCCATCTTCAATTAAGGTAAAAAGAAATCCAGCCAGCCCCATTCACTTCTGTAGAGACTGAGATTTAGCACAAAATGGAAATCTGGAGTTCCTGAGGCCAGTCTCACATTCTTCTGTGGTCTCACTGTGTGAGAGGACATGGCACTAAGCAGAGCTCCAGCAGTTTTGGTTGTCCACCTATTAACTGCCTATTCTCATGCTGACTTGAAGCTGTGAGGGCAAACCTGGTGAAGCTTAGACAGCACTTTCACAGAATCACAGGATTAACCAGGCTGCAAGAGACCGCTAGGATCCTTGAGTCCAAACTATCACCTAACCCTTCTAATTAACTGAACCATGGCACTAAGTGCCTGGACCAGCCTCCTTTTAAACACCTCCAGGTATGGTGACTCTACTACCTCCCCAGGCAGCCCATTACAATGGGCAGTCACTCTCTCTATGAAGAATTTCTTCCTAATGTCCAGCCTAAACCTGCTCTGGCGCAGTTTGAGATTGCGTCTTCTTGTTCTGTCACTGGCTGCCTGGAAGAAGAGACCAACCCCCACCTGGCTACAACCTCATTTCAGGCAGATTTGTGCAGAAAACATCCTTGCTTTTGAGTAGCTTTGTGTATAAAAAGTAACTGCACTGTAAGACAGCTGTTTTGTAACCACAACTTTTCAGCTGAGTTCATATGCCTCAGTGCTCAGTTAGTTAATCACAAACCACCAGCAGACTGATTTGTTTTATTAACATTAACAAAGTACTTAGCTTTGGATTCTTGCCTTTCTGTGGGCTAGGCTTTTCTGCTTGAAGTGGTGCGTTATGAGGCTCAACTCACTTGCTTCATAAGTCTCTTTTCTTTTGGTTATGTTTTAAATTCTCCACTGCTTTTAAGATTTACCAGTAAGCAAAAAAAAAAAAGCTTGATGCTGATTTCTCCTCAAATAAAGGATCTGAATTTTTAACCTGACTGGAATTTAAACACGACCTCATCTTCAAGTACTTTTTAAGAGCAAAGCAAAGTTTTAACTTGATGCAGAATTTTAAAACTCATGCACCTTCCCAACCACTGAATTCAGAGAGGTCTTGATGTGTTTTAAACTTTGACAAAGTGTAAGAATTCTCTGTTTACTGATTGCCAAAATACCACACATATCTTCCTGATAGCAAGTGAAATATCGCTTGCCCTTTGAAGTAATTGATTGTCATAAATCAAACCACTGATTTTTCATTGCTAATGAAGGATTTATCCATTTCCAGTGGAATGGTTGGAAAAGCAACTACCCTGGGTAGTTAAGTACATAACTGAGAAGTCATCAGCTAAAGAAGGCAGGTAGTTGGATAGATGAGACTGCAACCTCAAGGACTGAAAAGAGGTAGAAAACACAGAGTTTTGAAAGTTTTCATATTCAATACTGAGTTTATGGCCTGTGACAGGTGATGGCAATACTGTAGTAGAGGATGATGTGGTTACAGTTCAAGGAGAGTCAGGTTTGGTCAGAGTTTCTTCTAGAAATGCTGAGCATCACCAAGGCTCAAAGCTGCAGGAAAAAAAAAAGTCCCCAAAGGTGATAAATACAGAGATATATTCTTTCTCTCATGGAGCAATAGTAAGAGGCATGGTATGTTACTGACATGTCAAGGCACTGGTTTCTTTCAACACAAAGAAAATAAAGGACTTTTGAAGCATATTGGAGCAGTATTCTGAAAACAGAGGAAGAAGGGTTCCAGTACCCCTGACTTGTTAAACTCTACTAGGTTTTGGCTTACAAGGATTACTGAGAGCACACAGGGGTTGGGCTGAGCAGATTCAAGCTCTTCAGATCCAACACATACATAAAGTCATTGATCTCACATCTTTACTACAAAGTCTGTTCCCAGGTGTCATCAGCCACCTTTCACCTGTATTGTTCATTTCCCTTTCCTGCCTCCAGGATTTGAGGATCACAGATACCTGCTCAGAATTTTTCTTTAATTCACACAGGCACCTTTGACATATTCAGACATAATGCTAAAAAGCATTAGTTTGCTTTTTATATCTTGGGAAACCCAGATATGGATAAACATAGAAGGATATATTGAAGTCCCCACATGTCAAGAGAAATATTTAGACATATATTTCTATGGAATGAATTTCAGGATAGAAGGACACAAGTGTGTCTTTTTGAACAAAGCAGTATGTTAAGTACGTATGAATTATGTGCTCAAATTTGATGCTGAATCAGGGTCTTAACTGGTAGAAAATCTACAGCTTTGCCTTGAACCTTTCTTTCTGCAGTAAATCTCTTTGGCTGAAGTGAGGTGAATCGTTGCTCCCTGAGTACAATTGTGCTTACTGCAGTTCAAATAGTATAAAAATCAGCAGTCATGAGGGTACAGGTTGCTTCTGGTTAAACCGGTGATGGCTGTAAATGAATGTTCGTATCCAGAGAATTACAGTAAAACAGAGCAGAATTTTATTCAAATTCTGGTTCTTTGGGGGCAAAAAAATAAATGAGAAGGATGGGAACTAAACTTACAGAACACAAGGGCTAGAGGGGGGGATTCCTGGATAGGAAATACAACTTAAGAGACATTGCCAGAAGAGTGGCTAGACTTCACACGCTTACTCAGCCTCACAAGTCATGGATACATTTTAGAAGTAAACTCTTGAAAATCTTCTTAACTATCAAGGAGGAATTGACAGAGACTAAACAGTAACTGCAGAACCAGTGGCTTCTGAGTACTGAAGTATGTGTAAGTAGGAGTCAAAAGTCAGGGCTATTGGACTTTTTTTTTATATCTAGGCACATTTTTGGTAGAGCAAGTGTATATGGTAGAATTTAGGTTAAGAGGTAATGGATTTGGATAGTACTACCAAGTATTCATTTGGAAGATGAGTTAAGTCTTGAAAGGCAAAAGAGAATGTATTTTGTTAGGGCTCTAGATACATGTATATGCAGTCATAAATACAGAATCTTTCATCCCTTAGAATGGGTGATAGAAGAGGTAGCAGATGTCTGTCTTGCAAAGTTGATCTTCAACCTGGCAATGATGCTTTTTGCTTCATGAACTGTTACTGTGTGGGGCTTTCTTAGATCGTTAGAGCACTCTCCTGTGTCTTCCTGGGTTAAACCTTGTATCAGCAGTGACTGAAAAAGTGTTGAGCAGCCATACAGAAAATTATAAGTCTGTTAAATTTTGTTCTCAGAAAGATATGGAAAATGGGGAGTCAGTCTTTTACAGGGATCTCCACACTCTTTGACAATTGCATACTCAGAAAGGGGAAATAACTTACAGGACAAACTGAATTTAAGAATACTTTAAAACCTCCAGTGCAGTCAAGGTAAGGAAAGCTTCCTGAAAGTCCACAACTACTACTTTGCTAAGAAAGCTCCTGAAGTAGTATTGCAGAGTGCAGGAAACTTCAGACATCTGTGAAATGTAGACTCTAAGTGGAACTGAAAAGAACCGAAACCTGTGAAAATGCCCAAGGAAGCCACCCGGACAACTTTTTTCTGTGTCCCTCTGGAGCTGCCTTAAGCAAGAAAATGGACCCCCCAGGCAATTTTATCAAGCCATCTAAAATGCCATTTCATTAGTTATGGCCTAGTGTCATTAGCACAGCCTGAGGAAAGCATTAGCAGCACACTGGAGTCTGTCAAGATTTGTTGGGCTGTGCTTTAACTCCTAGTATCCAACAACTGCTGCTATTTCTGAAATGCCTTAGCTTCACTAAATGGAGCTGAAATGCTTACCTCTTCAGGGAACCTGAGGTTTCTTCATATGGTTCTGGCATCAAATGTGCATGTAGTAGCCACATCCTAGGACATGGCAAGTTGGCAGGAGCTGAAGTGCAGCTCCTGTAGAATACTTCCATTCTAGAGGCAGAAAACTATTACTGCAAAAAGGGAAAAGTCACTTTTGCTCCCCAGGGCCTTTCTTCCCCACTTTTCAGAGTTTGCAGTCTCTTTGGCCTCTCTATTTTTCCACTGAGCCAATTTCACTGCTTTCCTATTTAGCTTCAAGATGGGGGAGTCTCAGTTGGCTGCCTTCTCTCTATTTCCTACTGCCAGCTTCCCCTCTCTCCAGTATGTCTTAACCTTCTCTTAATTGCTATCACCTTCCATAAAGCAAAGAGTGATGAGCTGTGTTTGTCCCTCTCGCACAGGAGACAAGACTGGCACTGAGATTACAACTCCACTAAGTGCAGCTAAGGAGGATCCACTAGCCTTGAACTCCTTACGAGCTACTTCCTGGAAAATGGCCCATAATGCAAAAAGCCCTAAGTGATTTTTGCATTCCATGGTCTGATTGCCCTCTGTTAATCAGGACTAGAGAACCACTAAATTCATAGTGCCTGGGAGGTAAATAGAGCACGAGGAGTTTATAATAATAAAGCACAACATTCTCTTTACTTTCCACATGCTAAGAAGGAAAAACAGGGGGGAAAAATGTTTCCTTATGCCGTGTTTTAAATTTCCCAGCGTGTGAACACATCAGTTACTCTGGGCACAAGTTAAAAGAGGGATTTAAAGTACAAAAACTGTTATGGATGTCTAGACTCAGAATCACTCCCAACACCTTAATATTTGTGCTCATGTACAGAAACAAGATGGGTATGTCCACATTTGTTCAGAAGTGCATTCCTCCACGTTTTCTCTTATTTGTTTTACTCCACACAAATGAAGCCACTTTACAGACATATAATTAGACAGTTCCTTTCCCTTTAAAACATTTTACATTGAGGTGTCTCAAAAGGCATAGAACTGAGACATGACTTTTATAGAAAGGGAAAAAAGAAAAATAAAACAACAACCAAAACTTGACCACCAGGAGCAAATTAAAGTAATAGTTAAAAAATGAACTGCTAATTCAACCACATCTTCAATGGAAAATTCATATTACAATGAAAACACCAGCATATTTCTTTCTCCTTTGTGAGTTTAACTTGGAATGTCACCGTAGCTTTAAAGCTGGATGAAAAGCAAAGAGTTTTGGAGTGAGAATTTCTAGCATCTGTTTTGCTATGGCAGCACTACAAGGAATAAAAGGTCCTTGTGTTCAAAGATAGCTGAGGTTGGCTCAGTTTTCTGACCTTGATCTTAATGTTGACAGTGGGGAAAATTGATCACTATACCTTAATTTCTTTCTTCATAGTGTAAACCACACTTCTGTATTTTCTAGTTATTTCTGGTAGTGTTTGATAGACGTCTGCAGGATCACAGTAAGGCAATCAGGTCTTGCTTTCTGTTTTATTTTGTTTTGTTTTACCAAAGACTACAGGATGTACAGTTTGAAAGATGTCAGATTAAATAAAAATTACTCTACAGTTTAAACCAGCAACTGCATTCCTCAGCTCCCTTGCCTGGTGTTAACCTTTTGGAATAAAGGCCTGATTCAGCACTTTCCACCACAGCAGTGCTGCTCACCACTGAATTGAGTAGCCATTCATTCAGTCCCTGTGATCATGGGCAGATCCTGACATCCTGATTCATGCAAACACTGAACAGGATTTATCCCCATGCATTTATAAGAAGCTGGCTAGGTCCTCAGTTAGCCTCTGGACCTTTGATTGCTGAAGAAA
The DNA here is from genome assembly GCA_013400475.1 of Tricholaema leucomelas. Lineage (NCBI taxonomy): Eukaryota > Metazoa > Chordata > Aves > Piciformes > Lybiidae > Tricholaema lacrymosa > Tricholaema leucomelas. The sequence goes on from WAAF01001055.1 coordinate 246,073, forward strand.
GCTGTAGGAACTGTGAGGGCAATTACTTAAGAGTACAGATTCATCCTTTGATTACTTAACAACTGACCTGGTGCACATTTTCAGGATTTTGCTCACTAGGAATGGTTAAAAATTAGCAAGAATACAGTTCATACAGAATAAGAATCTTACTGATGTGTTAAACATTGTGGAAGATGAGGTTCTTGAACCAAAGATTTAATACTGCAGTGGTTCCAGCTGCATTGCAAACAGATTTGTACTTGCAGATTGCAGGTTGTTTGACAAGTGCCAAAGCTTGGCCCTTGGAAGTGATTTGTCATGTGTTTGTAATCCCAAGTTTCATCTTGGCATAATGGCTTTCAAAAACTGAGCATGGTTTGCTCTTTGGAAAACAGTGCAGGTTTATCAGTAAAATTACAACAAAAATGTAATGATTTCAGTAGTCTGCTGAAGCTTCTTTGGTATTCTTGAATTTGCCCGCTAGGGTGTCACACAGCTATTGAGCTTTCACAACAAGCAGAAGGAAGGCACTTTATAACAGTCACTGCAGTTAGTGGATTCCTCAGAGTGTCTTTACACTATTGCTATAGTCTCATGAAATGCAGATTTAGCAGCAAAAAATACCCAGTTACAGCAACAAGGAAAATGCAAGAAAATAAAACATTTTATTTGATAAATGAGTGGACTGAGTAATGGATTTTGTATCCAAGTGATCTATGGAAAAGGCAATGACAGTTGTTCAAATAAAAATAGGAAAGAATAAATGTCTTCTCCTATGAAATGTATATTGATCAGCTGACCCCCACATCTCTTCCCATGCAGAGAGTTTTCACAGAAATCAGGCAAACGGGTGACTGAGCTGTCTATGTCTTATGCAGAACCACAAGGATCAGGTTTTGGGGCTGTCTTATGGTTCCCCTTAGTCCTCCACCACCTGTCTAACCTGGATTCCCATACATAGTGATTGTCAGGATATTTGTGGCATCTTGCTTGGATCAGAGTGGGATAGCGTTCAGAGTTAAGACAGCCTTCTTTCACACACCCTGCCCAGCCCCAGATCAGGAGGGAAAGTAGCAACAAAATCCAACTTGGATTGAGCTAAAGAGTTTGATGAAATGATACAATTGTACTTGTAGTACACATTAGTACATTGTAATTGTACATTGGTACAATTACCTTCACTTAGTTTGCAGGAAAATACAGTAAAATCAGAAGAAGCAGCAGCAGAAGCCATCTGTAAAATGACTCCCCTGTCCCTCAACCCTGAAGCCAGACCAGCAGAAATAAACCAAATCAAAACACAATCCAGAAACCAGAAGCAGCAACCAGAAACAGGAAGCTTCTCATGTTACAATTAAAACTACAAACCCTGTGGTACTTTGCTCTATAATTTTAAAGCTGGCATGACACCAGCATGGTATTGAATGCTCACCTGCAGATTCAGTTGGTTAAACCCATGACAGAGACATCATAAATGCCAAAGGACCAGAAAGAGATGAAAACCTATATAAACAGGTAGTTCATGAAGTTCTCCATTTGCCATGCTCTGATTTTGACCTCAGTACATTCTTTCATTCACATCTCCTTAACTTTCTTTAGTTTACTGCCAAACCTTTTTTTTTTGTTGCAATTTGGTGATTTTTTTTTACGTTGTTGAGATTAAAAAGCAGCACGCATCAATGTAGTCACTGATACACTTCTGTATACATATTCTGTTTACTGTAATTTGAGGCACAAAATCTTGAAACTTTAAGAAATCCCAAATTCTGCTGACCCCTTTCCTAAGACAAGACTACTGCAATAAACATAAGCCGCAAAGATTGCCACCTAGTTAACTCTGACACCTGAAAATCACAGGATTGATGGTGGTAGAGCAATGGATGTGGTTTATCTTGATTTCAGCGAAGCATTTGACACTGTCTCCCACAGCATCCTTATGGCTAAACTGAGGCAGTTTGGTCTGGATGATCAGGTGGTGAGGTGGATTGGGAACTGCTTGAAGGAAAGAAGTCAGAGAGTTGTGGTCAATGGGATGGAGTCTAGTTGGAGGCCTGTAACTAGTGGGGTCCCACAGGGGTCAGTACTGGGACCAATTCTGTTCAATATATTCATCAATTACCTGGATGAGGGCACAAAATGCACTGTCAACAAGTTTGCTGATGACACCAAACTGGGTGGAGTGGCTGCCACACCAAAAGGTTGTGCTGCCAATCAGCAAGACTTGGACAGGTTGGAGGGTTGAGCGGGAAGAAATTAAATGAAATTCAACAAGGACAAGTGCAGAGTCTTGCACCTGGGAAAGAACAACCCCAGGTATCGGTATAGGTTGGGGACTGACCTATTGGAATGCAGAGAAGGGGAAAAGGATCTGGGGGTCCTCATTGATGGGAGGTTGACCATGAGCCAGCAATGTGTTCTTGTGGCCAGGAGGGGCAATGCCATTCTGGGGTGTATTAGAAAGGCTGTGTCTAGCAGGTCAAGAGAGGTTCTCCTGCCCCCACCTCTGCCCTGGTGAGGCTGCATTTGGAGTGCTGTGTCCAGTTCTGGGCCCCCCAGCTCAAGAGTGACATAGAACTGCTTGAGAGTGTCCAGCACAGAGCCACAAAGATGATTAAGGGAATGGAACATCTCTCTTAGGAGGGGAGACTGAAGGAGCTGGAGCTCTTTATCTTGGAGAAGAGGAGACTGAGAGGTGACCTCATCAATGTTTATAAGTATGGAAAGGGTGAGTGCCAGGAGGATGGAGCCAGGCTCATCTTGGTGATGGCCAATGACAGGACAAGGGGTAATGAGTGGAAGCTGAGGCATAGGAAGTATGATGTAAACATGAGGAGGATTTTTTTCCCTTGATGGTGACAGAACACTGGAACAGGCTGTCCAGGGGATTTGTGGATTCTCCCTCTCTGGACATACTCAAAACTTGTGTTCCTGTGTGATCTGGTCTAGGTGACTGTGCTCTGACAGGGGGGGTTGCACTGGAGGATCTTTCAAGGTCCCTTCCAGTCCCTGACATTCTGTGATTCTGTGATTTCTCATCTGATTATTGTGTTATGTACATTGCTTTGTCCTCATAGAACTGTAAACTGATCAGATGTTTGCAGCAAAGAGATATTTTTCTCAGAGGCTGCAGGGTCAGGGTCAGCTTTGGCTAATGCACTGTTCTAAAAGAAAGGTTGCTATTTGTCTCAGTTCTGCTAACTACATAGTAAAACACATTGCTGTTTGTTTGAGGAGCCAACAATCTCTCAGAAAGATGGTGTGCTGGAATGACTTTAGTCTAATGTCTCTGTATGGAGTTGTATTCCTGTGTGTGCATGCAGGTCTGTGTTGGGTGTGCATCATTTACTCCAGTGTATTATAGTTATGCATCATGGACACAGAAGGAAAAAAAAACCTCACAGAATATGAGCGACTGTGGAAAAATACAGGCTAGAAAAGCTGCATATGTTTTATAGGAGCACAAGCAGGGTGCTGGTTTATATTCTCCTTACAATCATATCTGTGGCAAATTGTTAGTCCATTTAATTTACAGTGCTCATAAGAAATGCCAAAGGGCTATTTCCCTAATCCAGATGGATCAAAAATAAAGTGATACAATACACTTGGAATTCTAATATCAAGGGTAAAAGCACTAAAAGTTTCCAAAGAAGGAACATTGTAAATAACCTGTGCTTTAGGTATTTAATTTATTTGCTTCGTACAGAGGCAGCATCTGCTTGCAGTGAGATGCTGCTTTTTTCGTTGTCGTTTTCCTCCTAACACTGCAGCTGAGATAAATGAAATAGTAGTGAAAGGCCAAGTTAACAGTTTGATGGCCACAAGTCTGCTGGAATGAAGGAAAGGGAGGATAGCTGAGGAGGAGAGTGACAGAAGGAATTGTAACCCCCAGATGTCCCAACAATAACTCTTAGGCACATGATCTCATACTGTGGCAAGTATTGTGCTCCACAGTAGATTGCTCTATCTCAGATAAGTCTTTTACAGTGTTGACGTTCTGCTGTTATCTGTTTCCTCCCACAGCACTGCAGAGAGAAGATGAGTGAAAGAGAAGTTACTCTGAAACCACCACACATCACCAATGCTGGCAACTTCCAACAAGACACGAGTCACAGTGTTGTGATAGGAATAAACCTGCCTCGCTTAACTTTGTAACTGGAGAGCCAAGCATTTTGGCCTCAAGTCACGTTCTTAAGCTTCTCCCTGGATTCCAGCTTCCAAAATACCAAAGTATACATTCTCTTCTTTCTCTTGGCTCTCGAGCTCTCCGACTCACCACCTCAACCTTCTCCAGCTGCTGAGAGAAAGGAAGCTGTAGGAGTGATCAGGAACGGGTAAGACTAGAAGAAACAACAGAGCTTCAGTAACCAGTGGGAAAGAAGAGAAATGAGATGAACCTCTTGATCCTCACTAAGTGACTGCCAACATATTCAGGAGATGCCACTGAGAAGATGAGCCCCTGTCTGCTGAGGAAGGTGAGGAGGAGGAACCAGGAATAAGTATACTGGTGTGGAAAGGTATTTGTGGGTGCATGGCTGAGTAGAGAGAGTAAGAGGCTGGCATGACTGACAAAAAATAGCTTTATTCTAATGAATAAAATCAATTGCTTTTTTTATTCATCCCAGTTGAAATATTCAAGGTTTTACCACATCAGATTGTCCTGACTAGAATCAGGGATCTATCACTGTTTGAGTGAAAAAGTCTTCTGTTTAAGTATCCTTTCTAGTCTTGCATTTTTTTGTTAGATGACCTGAACCCTTTTTACACTTTAATCTCTCCATACTACCAGTAAGATGCAAAAAGAGCTAAGTGGTATTGAGAATAATACTGGAATATTCTTCATTCTTTCTCTCAATGGCTCTCTGACACTGCAGAGAAATTGTTGGTGGTTTTCACCCTACAGAGGGTTATTTACCGAACAGTGGCACACTGCAGTGGAGTTAAAGTGTGCAATTCCTTCCTATATTCCAGGTTTCCCTACCCTTTGCAATATTTAATACAATGCCTACAGTATGAACTTGAATGTGAAAGGTATAGCTTGGGCCTTACTGAAAGGATAACCCTGCAAGGAGGTAGAACATTTTGGATGTGAAGCCCTGCACAAATGCAAGATAATAGTGCTGACAGTATTAATTACCTGTAGTTATGTATTTCAGGGGTGGGAGGTAGTTGAATGATCTCAAAGACATTATTTGCAGCAATAACTTTGCACAAAGAGTTCACTTGGAGATAAAGTGGCAGTTAATTCAAAACAGAAGTTCATACTTAGCCTTGCCTTTTTTTCCCTCTTTGAAGGAAATGAGAGGTGACACAATTGGATTAGATACATATTTTAGGCTTATTCAGAAACTAGGATATTATTTACTGAAAAGTTTGTAATAGTTCCAAGTTGATGAATGCAGTGCATAGTTTTTGGCATACATATAAATTCTTGAAACAAATACTAATTACCATTTTTTCTTTTGGTAGAAGCTACTTTGGACTTTCAACAGCCTAGTTTAGACGTTGTAGCACTGTAGGAAAAGGTCCTTTTTCACAGAAGCTGTTTAAATTTTGGCAACACCATCCAACATAACCTCCTTTATTCTATAACAATATACTTGAGATTCAGAGTTTAGGACTCGGTTGTCAAAGTCAATAATACTTGTCCTACTATTAACATGACAGTAAGAGAGTGAGGGAAGCAGAGATGTGCTTTGATTGTTAAACGTGCCAGGACCAGAGATACAAAAGTGAGACCCTTAACTGAAGTAGTTCCAGAAACATGAGAGAAACAAAGGACTCCTTTCTCCAACACCACAATATCTGGGGTCACAGGAGATGAAGGTGGTCTGGTCTGCCAAGGGAAGTTTGAAAGCCTTCCTTCTGGGAAGTACTTTGGCACTTGTCTGCACACATGCACATGACCAACATACACCATCCAATAGGAGTCTGTGCATACAGAGTCAGGTTTATTTACATGCAGGTGCCTATCTCAGTGCAGAGCTAGGGATAGAATACAACTATTTTAATTTAATTTGCTTGCATTTTAGAAACTGCTGGCAGTTTGATGCAGTAGATCTTTTGAAACTTCTCTCAGCTCTCTCTAACAGATAGTTTCATCTTTGCTAGAACTCTAGAACATTTTACTTGCTGTGGAATTATGAATATGGAAGATTCACCTTATTCAGAGTGTGTGCCCAAACCCAGAGCTGGCTGCACATCTTGTAATGTTTTGCATCCAAATACTGTCTTATCAGTGCTGGAATGAAATTGACTCGCTCAGCTTTGATAGCTCCAGATTCCTGGAAGTTCAACTTATTGGAAATCCAGAGCCCTTTCCATGGCATAGGCCTGATGGTCAAGTTCCAGAAAAAAATATTAAGTGCTATTTTGGACAGTTTTGTCCAGCAGAAAGCTAATCCATGCCAGGACCTACTATCTGGGCAGGATCAAGCAAACCAGTCTTCATCATCCAGGTGGGAATTCAGGACTGCTCTCTGAAACTGACTCACCTGTGAGCTGCCTGCCTGGAGTCTGTGTCCCTACACACACTTGGCTCAGTAGCATCTTATCCATGTTATTCAGTGGAAGTCTTACGGCTTCAACTAAGGCAGAGCTCTTTCCTGATTCCATTCACCTGTGGAAAACACCTCTAAACCTCCTGTGCCTAAGTACAGGACTGTATTAAAAGATGGCCCTTGGACACAGTTCTTTAAGGCAGTTGCTTTTTGTGACTTCTCACAGGCTAACAACTTGCAATGATGAAGAAATTTCTCTACATATCATCTCGGTTATATTCAAGGAAGTTATAAAAAACAAAGTGAAGGAAGTTATTGGAAAGTACATGTAGTTAATGACAGTCTAGACGAGCAATAAAACAAGGCAATATGGGGAAAATGTAAACAAGTCAAGGCCAAAGGGAAACAAAAGAAGTGAAAGTATCTTGCAGGAGTTGAACAAATCAGTCTCAGGTTGAACAAGCAGGGAAAGATCTGAGGGAAGAGCAAGAAAGCAAGATGCAGAAGCAGTGTGCTAGAAGTTAATTTCTGTGGGAAAAAAGTTGGCCCAATAATAGCAACAGTTTGGGGGGGGAAGAGTGGTGAACAACAAAAGTAACAAAGTGTTGACAAAGGTAAGTAAATATGGAAGACATATTTGGGAGCTTGCCTTTGCCAGGCTTTAGAAGCTTTTAGTCCACCCAGTAGTGTAAGCATAGTAGACACACTTGAATAGGTTCAGTTGCTGCACCAGAGAACTCTGCTTCAATAAAGAGTTAGAAGCAGATGTCCTCCAAGAAGAGATAAATAGCACAGTTGGCCTTTCAGGAACTGGAGGGATAAATTCTGACAAAGCAGAAAAAAAAGTCTGAAAAGGTATATTGGAGCAAGTGGAACTTCACAGCAGCTGAATGAACCCTGAGGAAAAGAGTTCCTTTCATTCCAAGCAACCCAGAGATATAAATTCATTGTCCTGATGAAATCGTCAACCAGCTGCAGTTGGCTGCAAAATAGAGAGAAGAAATAGTGTGATGTTGCAGTGGTCAATATATCAGTAGTCCTGAAGTAAATGGAAAAATATGAAGAGCAGAGGCAGTTCACTATCTCTGTTTCTGCTAGATTCATCATAACATGCAGCTGACATATATTGAGAGAAGCAGAAGAAACACAGGGAACTCCACATAAACGCACAGACAGAAGCTATGATTGAACTCCTACACAACAGTGCCATAAGGAAGGATTTATGGAGGTTAAGAAACTGCTTCCTATAACAATTTAGTAAATGATGAAACACTGTGGATTCACCATCACTCTTTTCTGCTTTAAATCAGGTATTACAGGCACTGGATGCATTAGAGAAGAAGGCCACTGATGGGTGTGATGGGTGTCCACATGCAGGTGCAATTGTATATCTGACAGATAATCTTAGCATACAAAACTGGACAAATTACTTACTAAGTTTCATGTAGTTGCAGCTAGATCATTTTGTGCACCTTGTAAAATTTATCTTGCCTTGGCGTTGTGTTATGTTTGAGATTAAAAGTATTGCATCGAAAGGTCGTATTTAATGTCAGGTGCAAACGCATCAAGAAAGTGCGCAAACACTGTATTTGCATGGACTGAACAATGTGGTCAATGAAAGCAGATAATCAGACACTCAAAGGTTGAAGTTGGAACAATAGCAGATACAAAGTGCAATCATTTGAAGATAAATGAGGAAACTGGAAAGAGGGCAGGAGGTGAAATCAAGGCATGGGAACAGTTGAACCCAAAATGATTATCATGGTGGGAATACTGCAGAAATCAATGTCAGAGATAGCAGCCAAGGTCAGCTCAACAAGAAACAGACCGAACAGGTTAGTTTGAATGGGTTCGGCTTAGTGGCCTGGCACTATCTACAGTGGTGTAGCCAAACTGGACTCAGTGAAAGAACGAGCAGCCAGGCAGGGACAAGCAGCAATGGTGCTCTATTCCCAGTATCTGCTGAAAGCCTAGGAGACACAAAGAAAGATGGCATTTAAAGAGATCATTCATAGTTGCCTGCAAAAGTTTTGACACATAAATTAAAGCTTCAGTGTAACTTGTCTTTGGTCTGTTGCACACTGGTTGTGAAACTTTACTAAAGCCATTCCATTTGTTTCTGGAAAGCTGACCTCACATTTTCATGCAGCTTATACCTTCAAATCTTTGACTGAAATCTCTTTAAGAACAAACCATGAGAGATGGACCTAGAGATGAATACTAATACTAGGTGTTCAAGAAAAGCCTGGATGAGGAACTTAGTGCCATGGTCTAGTTGATTGGACAGGGCTGGGTGATAGGTTGGACTGGATGATCTTGGAGGTCTCTTCCAACCTGATTGATTCTATGATTCTATAATCAACTATTCAGCAGCATTAAAAGTCACATTGCAATTAAATTTTCTCCACCTGCAACTTGGAACCAAATAAAGCTACAAGGTAAAGGGTATGCATCCTCACAAACTACTGCAACAAACACACTTGCACTCCCAGAGACCTTTGGACAGCTGTAGTCTTTATTGTGGCCTGTAGGGAGACTGGCTTTTCCTGTTTGTACAGTATCTTTCAGACATATTTTCTGTGAATGATAAAAATCAGTAGAATATGCGAGGTTACATGAGGCCACCTGGATTCTATGTCTTAATAGTAGGCATGGGAGTTTTGAGATTGTTTTTGGCTTTGAGTTCTGTTTGTCATCTCTATCCTAATGCATAGACCGAAGTCTTCAGAGCCCTGAGAGAGCATTTTCAAGCATGAGAATGTGCAGTTTAGCATCTATATCTATGTTTTAGTGCTTCTTCAAATGAAAGTGAAGGGCTAAGTGCAGGGCCACTTCGTGACCACTTTGGCCACAACAACCCCAAGCAGTGCTACAGGCTGGTGACAGAGTGGCTGGAGAGCAACCAGGCAGAGAGAGACCTGGGGGTACTGGTAGATAGTAGGCTGAACATGAGCCAGCAGTGTGCCCAGGTGGCCAGGAGAGCCAATGGCATCCTGGTCTGTATCAGAAACAGTGTAGCCAGCAGGACGAGGGAGGTTATTCTTCCCCTGTACTCAACACTGGTCAGGCCACACCTTGAGTACTGTGTCCAGTTCAGAGCTCCTCAATTCAAGAGAGATGTTGAGGTACTGGAACGTGTCCAGAGAAGGGCGATGAAGCTGGTGAGAGGCCTGGAACACAGCCCTATGAGGAGAGGCTGAGGGAGCTGGGGTTGTTTAGCCTGGAGAAGAGGAGGCTCAGGGGTGACCTCATTGCTGTCTACAACTACCTGAAGGGAGTTTGTAGCCAGGTGGGGGTTGGTCTCTTCTCCCAGCAACAGAACATGGGGACACAGTCTCAAGTTGTGCCGGGGGAGGTCTAGGCTGGATGTTAGGAGGAAGTTCTTGATAGAGAGAGTGATTGGCATTGGAATGGGCTGCCCAGGGAGGTGTGGAGTCACTGTGCCTGGAGGTGTTCAAGAAAAGGCTGGATGAGGCACTTAGTTACATGATCTAGTTGATTGGATAGGGCTGGGTGATAGCCTGGACTGGATGATCTTGGAGGTCTCTTCCAACCTGGTTCTATTCTATGATTCTATGAAAAATGAAGCATTTCTAATGCCCTTGACCCAGACTTAGCCAGTCTTTCAGGAAACCATCTGGCATAGGGCAATGGATGGAAATGTGCACTGCTGTGCTTAATGGAGAAAAGCAAGCATCCCATCTAAAGCACACTCAAAGGGATAAAACAGATCCAGTTTCCTATTGAGTGGCTTGTTGTGTTGCTGTGCCTTCAAGACTATATTTAACACCACTTGTCAATATTTGTCTCTGTAGCCCAGGACTTCCTGGTGTGAATATGGTAGTGTCAGGAATTCCCCTTAAATGAGAATGAGTCTTTCGCTCAGTTCAGTATTTCCCAGTTAAATGTGTCTTCTCTTTATCTGGTGCCATTTGCAAGCCTAAACAGTTCTTGCAAACATTTAAGTGAGGAAAGCTCTGATTTGTCGCTCATACTTTTACTTTTCTGCTTTACATGATGGATGGTAGGATTTATTATAGCTCAGAGGAACAAAGCATTTGCTACACAATCTGCTTGAGGCAAGCTGTCCCAGCAATGGCTGAAGAGTAATAGCCATGGTCCCTGAAAAGATTTTGCTCAGACTTTCTGAAAGAATTCTCCTTTGGGGCAGGGCGCAAGCACAGAAAAATGCAGCCCCAAAGGTCAACATTTTGCAATGCTTATGGCATATGAAAATAAGAGGTTGCAATGGAAACTGTGGTGCAATCGCAGTGACAACGGGTGAGGCCAGTACCCCTATGCCATCTTCTCATCATGAAATAATTCTTTTCTTCCTTTCTAATATTGTAGTTTATAGTTTACTTCCTCTCAAAGTTGATTTTAATTGATAAATGATGACAACTTTGCTTTCTACAAAATTTCATCTAAAAGGTGAGTCTTTTTAACACTGCCTGGACAAAAGTTTGCATTCTGGTTTTGAAAAACTGCTTTCTTAATCTTTTTTTGTAGTAGGAACGCTATAATTGATGTTGTATGTCTGAGAACAGTCCTTGTACGTACACCTTGCACCACAATCTCTATACTCTTTGCTATATTGCCCTCTTTTTGTGCATTTTCAGTAGTGTCCCATGCTGTCAACTTCTTGTCTGTAGACTTACTTCATAATCCTCTTCAATGAAGTTTGGCAGTTACTTTCATTCAAAGCAGGCTGAGTCATCTAAAACGCACAGAAGTACTGATTTAGTTTGTTCTGCCTTTCTAGTATGGCTTTCTAACAGGCCATCTTGTCTGAGCATCTGAAACTGGTAATAGCAAAGCCACATTTTGTGTCCCAAATGGCCACAGGCTTGTACAGCTCAAATAAATTCAATAAAAGAAAGTGAAGCGCAGACTTCTTTGCAGGGCTCTTATTGCTTCTCATGAAAATGACTTTCCAAGTTAAAAAAATCCATTATTTCCTCAAGTTACTCCAGTGCAGAACCGCACTGAAATATCGCTGAGTTTTAAAAGTACAAAAAAACTAACCTACTTACTTAAGGCTGCTAAGAAGTGTGTTGGAGAATTAGAGACTGTGGCCCCATGGTGGAGAATTCAGAGTGGACTGTCCAGGTTTAGTGACCCAAACAAACTGAAGTCTGACTGAGAAAAATTCCCTTTGCTGTCCTCTGAAGTGTGATATTGAAGATGTGTCATATTGAAGATATGTGACAAGATATAGATAGGAGGTCTTGAATATGAAAGACTCTCTTTGACTGATGAATGTTCCATGAACCACAGAAAACATACCAAAAGAAGAACATATCCAGTGTCTGAGAAGCTGGAGCCTTCCATTATTTCCCAGAAGGATTTCTGGTCATCGGGGCATCTCTAAGTAAGGAAATTCACACTTAAGGAGAAGCCACAGGAACATTAAGGGGACCAGTCACCATAGGTCAAGCGGGGCAAAATGCTAGATCAGTGAAAGCTGCTTCCCTTTCTTGTGGTCAGTGGTTCTTGCAGCTGACTGCTTTTAGCCTTGTTTCTCTCAGCATCCCCTAAAGCAGCTCTTCCGGACAATAGGTCTGGGCCATTTCTTAGCCCAGATATCCTGCCTGTAGCTGAGATCAATTTTCAGGATTAGGCCTTGTAGAACACTGTTCTCCGTGACAGTGGAGTTGATCATATTGCGGCAAACACAGTGTTGGTGCTATAACCTGAGCGACCTGGAGACCTGCTTGCTCTTGTTCTCACAAGACTGATAGTGGAAGTGCCACAAGGAAGCATCTTGGCCTTGTGGGGTGCTACCAGCGATGTGAACAGATCATCCCTGTGGAGATCCTGCTGGCTCACAATGTGGCAAACCAAGCATGTACCCACCAGAGAGTTTTGGAAAGCAAACACAAGTGGCCCAGTTCCAGGAATCTGAGGTGAGTTTTGGCTGCTTTGGACATTTTGACCAGATTGGCAAGGGAGGGGAAATTAAAATCCCTCTTGGATCTGAAGTACATCATCATTTTCACTCTGATGTGGAAAGACAGCTTGGAATTGTATTCCTTCTTGTGAATCGTCCCTGACTCTGGGCTAGAATCAAAGAGGAGTATGCTTGTTTCCACAGTTGTGGAGAAAGCAGCTGAATGTGCCTGGGAGTGAGCAGCTTTTCTCAGGGGACTGTTTATTCTCCAGAACTTTCTGCTCCCTGGTAATCCTTTTGATATCTTGGGTGGTAACTTGTCAGTAGTTCTGTCATCAAGGAGCAACAACTCTGGGGAGGAGCTTAAATTTGGAAGCTGAGGTTTGCTGTCAAAGTCTTTCCAGCCCTAGCAGTACAGCAGCCTTGATGAGGCTCTGAAAACCTGAGCCAGATGTATGAAGAAAAATCATCCTCCTTAATATTAACAGATAAGACACACACAAACTAGAGCAGTCTCCTTGAATGCATATTGCTTGGGCTGAAGTTGAAGCTTTTGAAAGCATTAACTGCCATAGTAACTGGATTTCCACAAAGGTCACTGCTTGCTTCATTGAGAACAGAACTGGGTCCTTCTCAGCCAGATCCTTTCGTGTGGAGCTCGTCAAGTGGAATGAAATCTCGTTCCAGTTATATGCTTTTCATGTGCACAAGTGTCCCTTAGGAACAGCAGTATCAGCCACAACATCTCAGAATGCAAACATATGTTGGAGACCTCCTACACAAACCACTGCTTTAAACTGTAGCAGGCTAGACAATGTGCTGTGGATTCCTTGGTGTGGTCACTGTTGCAATGTCAATGAGGAGGTGACAAAAGAAAGAAGGGTGAAAATGTGCATCACCCATCCTGATAGCACACATATACAGTGAGAGCATGGTTGCTAACTTCTTTGGTGCCTGTTGCCATTTGCGTGCTTGGAGAATTGCATTTCCTACCGCACCTTCAGATCTAATGTTTTACCTCATCTACTGGGAATGTGTGTAATGAATTTTAGCCCTTCCAATTATTTTTTTTTCTAATTGGGAACTTCTTCAATAACAAGCAGTGAATGGTCTGATTTGCAGTGTAGATGAGTAATGCACAGGAGAAAAGTACAAAAATAGGAAACTATTAGGAAACCAAAATAGGAAACTATTAGGAAACAATTAAAGGAAAATATACAACAAAGAAAGCACACAGTCACAGAAGAGTTTCTCTGTGTTTTAACAAGAACCAGTTTTGGATCAAATACTTTGAATATCTAGTATTCAAACATGCTGCTTTGGAAAGCATATATTTATATATCTAGAAAGAAAGTCAGCAAAACATTAGCCTCAGATTTTCTATTAGGTTTATGAATAGGAAAATAAATTTTGGTTGGTTTCTTCCTTTTGGAATCAAATTCTTTCATGTACACAGCAGTGTGGAGGTTTTTATTATTTTCAACAAATGTAATTTTAATTGTGGAGGTGAATGATTAGGTATAATTCAAATAATGCTTCACAAAATGATATTTGGGCCTAGTTCCGCATTGTGTGTTGCATACTGTCATTGTTAATACAGAGTGGATAGTTTCTGTTACACTGCTTTTATAATACTTGCTTTTGAATCAAGACATGTTTTGAAGTAATGAGTCCATGGTCAACTTAGGCAACACCCTTACCAGTTTCTTCTACTAGCTGAATGCCTTGATATTACTGAAGCAGGTTTTCAAACGTCCACAATTAAAAAAAGAAAAAAAGAATTACATAGATTAAGATGGAGATGCAGAAAATATGAAATTCTAGCAGTTTAGTAGCAAAATGTATAAGCAGTGTTTGGGCTGTAGGGCTGAAATGGCTGCAGAATGCAGAGCACCATGAATCGTGGCGGACTACCTCTGGCCTCCAGCCAGCACAATGGAATATTTTACCAAACTCTTTTGACTTCAAGGATGCACTAAAAATAAATATGCTATTACAAGAGATATTTTTTTTTGCACTTTCCTTTCCCATCTTTATTGTGTTTGTCATTAAATGCTTCTAAGGTTTTGCTGAAAGAGCCTAAGTCCTGAGAGATCATGAGTGCAACAATGTTTAGGTATCAGGAGGGATTTTTCAGGAGTGATTTTTTTATCTCGGTACTTCCAAGGGTCTGGGGAAAGGTAGACAAGGCTCAGCTTTACAGCAATATTTAGGCACATAAATGTCCAAATGCATGTTTAGAAGTTCTCAGGTGCATGTCTGCTCAGGACATGTTGAACAGTGTCATAGAATCACATAATTAATCAGGTTGGAAGAGACCTTTGAGATCATCAAGTCCAACCTATAAATGGCACATCTTTGTGCAAAGTTCATTTCTAGCCATGTCTGATTTTGTATAACAATCCACATTTCTTTATATCCTGTGCCTGGCTTTTAACTCATGAATTTGAAGTTCACAGGCACAGAGCTTGAAGTGTCACAGCGGCTTTTCACCATTCCAACTGTGCACACTCTCACAAGCTGAAGGTCACACATGAGAAGTCCAAAGGACTTTTTCAGTAAAGGAAGAGCTGAATTCCAAATTGAGGATAAATTGGAGGTGCAGATCTGATGGGTAGGACTAACTTTCCTGACAGGGAATCTAGTTTTATTGTCTCTTTTTCTAATTTAACTCTATTCAGAGCCAACATACAAACTGAAAATGCCCTGAGCAAGTCTTTCATCATCATGGGATTTCCCACTCAGCTTTACTGATTGAAGGAGTTTGGATAGCATTTCAACTTATCTGGCCCAAATTTATGAACCTGCCGTTGCTGTAAGGAGACAGGTTTACAAGCTATAATACTGAATTAAAGCTGAAGGAACAACATGTAGGCTTACCTATTTTGGAAGGTATGAACTAATAAACTAGTTTGTTCTTCTATCTGGCCTCAGCAGCATTGTAGAAACAGTCTAGGAGCACATGGTTACCCACCAGGAAATGATACTTGTTTAAGATGATTTGCTTGTGATAAAGAAGGACTAGGAGCTGGGTACAGACAGCTATTGGCAGGTAGCTGCTTGTAGTGACCCATGTTCCATTCTTCCTCTGCTGGCCAGACACTCCTCTCGCTCCTCTTGTAGGAGCTCTCGGGTGACCTTTAGATGAAGTGTCTCAGATCACCGGATTGGCAGAAAAGTAATCCTGCAGAAAGGAACAGAAATATGACACTTTCTGCCTGTGTATATAGCAGGCTGATAGGATTCATTGAGGTGGTTGTCCAAGCATGAGAGATGGTACAAAGCTACAGCAGAGAGAAAATGGGAAATGAGAAATTGAAACAATGCTTTGCAGTGTAGCGAACTCGATCGTCTTCTGGAACCTCTCCGTAGCTTCCTGGGAGAGAGATTCTGTAGCAATCATTTCCTGTTAAAAGCCAAGATCACCTTTGTTTTCTCTGCTAAATGAATTAATGGCAAGCTATGTTCAAAGAAAAATGTTCACATTTTGAATTCAAGCATGCAAAGCTGGCAAATGCCCATACAACTTAAATTCTACACTGTACTCTGCCAATATGTGCTTGGGAATGTGCTAAAGATTCACAGGGTATTATAAAAAACAGTACAGGAATTAAAACTTAATTCCAGAGTATTTTCACAAAGTATGAAATATATTGTTCAGAGCATATCCTCATTTAATGCTCTCCCAACAACCCCTCACACTACAGGTGGTTTCACAGGCTCTCTTGCTACAGATGCTGATTTGAGAGATGTGTAAGACTGGTACATGTTCAGTTATGATTTGGGCTGTTTCTCAAGCTTTGCAAGAAAAATAAAAAGGGAAGAGGAAAGGTGTAACTGAGCATTCTTAGTGTTCTTAGTGATGTATAATTCAGTTGCCATTAAGCATAATTTAACTGGATAGTGAAGAAGAATTCCTACTGTAGGTGCTTCATCCCATGACATTGCAGAGGGGTCTGCAAATGGATGAGCTTATCTGAGAGCAGGAAAATACATTTACAAGCATTTATATATATGCAATGAAAACTGATAAGAGCTATTGCCATCTCCTTCATAGTAAATACAGAGAAAGATATCAGTGCAACAGGTTCATGGATTTGGAGAACAATCCAAGTCTTGTGAAATTCTTTAGTCTCTGGCAAAGTGAAAAAAAATCACATCTGACTGTTGCTCTTTTAAATGTAAAACAGCTGCTGCCTACTGGCACTGCCTGAATGCCTCCATACTTGACCACTTAAAGGCAGAATTCCAGACTCTAATTTCCTGTGTTGCATATCATAGTATTATTAATGTCTGATAATGGCATTTAAATGCCTGTTTACCAATGCTGCTGAGGAAAGAAGAAATTTTGCTTTTACTAATGTGTCCTCTGTGAATTTGAAGTGGGCACAATTTTGTTAGTGAATCATGCACCCTGTGTTGATCTTATCGGACCACGGAATGCCACTGCAGGTGGTGCTGAGCTACAGGTGTTTCGGACTAGCTTGCTGAGATGCGTAACTCCTGGTAGCAGTGTTGCTGGGAATATGGGCACAGAATGATACCCAAGGGCTATCACATTACCATTTTCAGTGTGACAGTGACTTGCCTTTCACAGCTGCTATTTGCACTCAGTTCTGGGAATCTTATCGAATACCTGAGTGGTACCAACAGTAGCATGCAGGCTTTGCGGATGGCAAACATACACACCTCTTCCTCGCTGTGTTCAAGGTGCCTAACTTCCCCCAATTCAAAGCAGTGTGGTGCTTTTGCTTCAAGGAAACAAGAGTGGAAAGTCACTGAAGCAAACCCAGAATAAGTCATCAGAGGAAAAGAGAGTTGTGGCAAAAGAGTTTGGAAACTTTGGTGGTCAGGGATTTCGTCTGCGTCCGTGGCTGCTACAGCTCAGTGTGTTACAACCATAGTATGAATTTATTTCAGATGAGTTTCAGCCTCCCTTTTGCCAACAGGAAAGGGTTGACTTTTTGCTCTTATACTTTTCTTACCATTATACAACCACTTGTAACCTTATTTATTTAGGCAAAAAGGCCTTTAAGGGACTTTGATCAGGCTGGCTAAAGTTTCTTCAAAGATTAACTGACGTTCTTTAAAAGTACATCAGTTTCCTCTTAAGCAGGTATTTGCTCACCACGTAACTGGGTGTTGAGTGCTATGTAGTTATAAAGTTTGCTGGGCTCAGCTGTAGATTTCCTTAAGACATACTGCTGACATCACTGAGTCTCCTCTCAGACTAATTTTTTTTTTCTCTCCCTTTCTTTCCCCCTCCCTCCTTCTCCTCCCTCCCTCCCTTCCTCCCTCCCTCTCTCCAGTTTCTTTCTTCAGGTAATTCCAACTCAGACTTATTCCAACTTGTTTTTGACTGACAGTGAGGGAAGGGAAACTCTCCGAGAGTTGGGTTCTGGTTATTATGTTGTTTTTTTTTTAAGCCATGCACTTAGGCTTTGTTGAAAAGACATCCAACCTTTTGTAAAAAAGATTGTTTGGCTTGTCATGACGACAACATCTAGTAAGGAATCTGAACGTTGCTCTTTTACAGGTAAGAGGTATTTGTCAAAAATGCATACATGCTGAACAGTGCTTTGGAAAGTGTGTGGAACTGAAAGCTAATGAGTAGGTTCTTCTTCCTATTTTTTCTATCATTTTAGTATTATAAGGATTTATAAACTGCTTGTAAAAGAAAAATGCTTATATGATTATGGCTTCTTGTGAACTTTGAGATACAGACAGCCTAGTAATGATAAAGAAAAAGCTGTCATGGTTTGGTCTTTCCACTGATGCCAGCTATTGAATGTGAGGTTTGTTATGTATGTGGCTGATATTTCCATATGTTGAAGGAGGCAGATACTGAACCTGTCTTTGTAAATGTTTACCTGCCAAAGACTTTTTTCTCACAGAAATACACAGTGCTTTTTAGGATCAGCCAGATCTTGTTCTTGTTTAGAGTGCAGAAATCAAATGTCATTTTCATAGTGGGAAAACTTGCCTAGAACTTTATCTAGTCCTTATTACCTATCCATATAAGAAAACTTTATGTAAATTTTATATGGTAATTATAAAGAATGTGAATGTCTGAGGTGAAGACCCTAACATGCTTTCTTCCAACTTTTGCATTTATCTTCATATAATTTATTTACAACACCTTTGACTTATCCCCAGTAATCACAGTCTGAGCCTGCAGTGCAAATTTCCATCTACTTCCATGTAGATCCTCTTTCCCTCTCTTTTTATTTTCACATAGGGCTCATGCAGTAAAGAGATTTACAGACAAGTTCTTTTTTTTCTTTCTCCATGACATTCTGGACACAAAAAGTAACAAAGTTTTCTTCCCTTTGTGAACCAAGACAACTTACATTACTTTTTAACTAACTTTGTTTCCTCACTTAGCTTTGTATTATACTTCAAGGTATTTCTAAGGTCTTTCGTGCCTGAGTATCTATCTGCCAATGTTATTGTCTGCGTCCTCCTGTGATGTTATTTTGTTCTTTTAAAATTGAGGGGGAAAATTCTGCTATCACAGAAAAGTTGCTATTACAGAAATGTCTTATTTCCTTGGTTGTGAAATGTCACTATGCTCTCTGCACTCTCTAATAGCAAGCTTATAAGAGTGGGAAGACAAGCTTGGAATGTAACATAGTGCTCTTGGTCCAGTGCAAACGGGAATTGCTTTTGTAAAGAAGACTGTAGAGGAGACCAAAAAATTCCCCAAGAATTTCAGCCCAGTAAATAGGGCATGGCCTACAGACAAAAACAGCAGCAGATGACTTGGGCTTCACTCTTCCAAAATACATACAATACTTTGGTCTTGTTACTTTTTATAGTGTTTCAAATGAAAACAAATAGTTCTTTTTTATCCTGGCTTCTCAATGAAAGAAACAAGCCATCAATCCACAGACCTTATTGGAGCTGAAATTTTTGTTTGTCCAGATTTTATTAGAGCAGTCTGGAATATCATTCCCTCCTTCCCTCCTGTTTCTCTGTCCTAGGACGCATAGTTCACACAGACAGGCTGTATTCTGGGAACAGGTAGAGACCAAAGCTGTGATGTACCATACAGAACTTTTGTGAGGAGCCAAGAAAAACAGAAGCTTAACTGGTTTCCATTCTGAATCTCAGAACATTCTGAAATGAATTTTGATTTACTTTATTCCAGGAACAAAAAAAGCAGATTATGGACTTTCTGCTGTTGTTGTTTAATGGAGGGAAAATTCTTTAGCTTATAAAAGTCTTTAGCATGTTGACTGTACTGTGCATATATAAAAATCAGAAGAAATATTGGTTGGAATATCAAACAGTTAAAATTATCCATTTAAAATCCAAACAAATTAGCTGAATGTTAAATATTTGAAAGCTACCTTCTTGCTAAGCTGTTCCTAACCCATTGGGATGAGAGAACATTCATGACTTGCTTGAATGAGTTAGTAGAGTCTTGAGAATTATTTTAGCAGGCAGTGGGTTTGTGTCATTAATGTGGTAAATATCTTGGCATTAAGCATGTGCATGGTCTTGGAGGAAATATGGCACAGCTGAAAAAACTAGCTGTCTTGGATTGACTGTGAATGAATTGAAACACCTGCTCATTCTCACCTGCATCAGAAAGCTCTCATCAGAGAACTCTGCAGGAACCTTGTGGACTGTGTGTGCCTCTCTGTGTGGCCTTTCTAGTAAATATTAGGGTGGTTGCTGTCACCCCTGAGGGCACTGGCATATGACCTTTGAGGCACATAAGGAGCAGCTACAGCAGCCTGCCTTGCTGGGCTGCCTTTGCTAAACATCTGCATAGCTGTCCATGACAGGAGTGACTGGGTGCCTTAAGCTGGAGGTACTCCAGAGACCTCATCTCATCATGGAGTGCAAGTGTTGAGCAAACACTGCCAAGGACCCCACCAAAGCTTGTCAGAGAAAACATCTTTATTGATAAGAGGAAAAGGGGAGGCTGAGAAAGGGGGGTCGTTGGAGCTGTTAGTGTGGAGGGAGTGAAGGGGGTGGGGAGGGTGGTGAAGGGGGCACAGGGGCCTTGGGGAGGCCTAATGCTCCGTTATGACAGATTCCAGCTCTGTTCCAGAGCTTTGGCTCCAGTTGTTGGTGGTGGTCTGTCTGTCAGCTTCTGTGGCTTCTGCTTTGCTGTGGAGAGAGGAGACCATTAAAGTCCTCAACTGCTGGTGGAGATTTTTGATCAAGCAATAAGTCCTGGACAGCAGCTGGACTAGAAGTGCTTGCTGGCTATGAGCAGCCATTGCAGGCATCAACAGGGGGGAAAAAGCAAGCACTCACTTCTGCTTTTACCTCCAGCACCATCTTGCCATGCAATATCACACAAAGCTACATGGCAGCAGCACAGTCACAGAGATTAACATATAAAACACAAAGTTGTCAGCACCTCTTGGAGCCATGACTTCTTTTGGGTGTTCTGCTGGGTGACCCCATTTGCAGGAGCAATAGGAATGTTAGTCTGTCCTGTGCGCCACCAGCAAACTTACAGCACGCTGGCTCTGGCCAGGAAGTTCCTCGGCCCTCCCCAGTACTGGTGCCTGGAAGCATGATCCCAGCCTTTGGTTGTCCCACCCAACAAAACTCAGAAGGCCAGAAGGATAGGGGACAAGGGGAAGCATGGATGTTTGACCAGCTGCTCCTTCCAGGGACACAGACAAAAAACATGCCTGCAGCAGGGAGTGCCACCCCTCCATCTCTCCCATCTCCCCAGGCCAGCTTCCACATCCTGAGGGGACAAAGTCAGGCCTTCTGAAGAAACACTTGAGCCCTTTTCTCCCCTTCTGCCTTTTCTCCAGCTTGGACATTGTTTTTCAGCTCACCTCATGGAACTTGGAGCTGGAATCGACTGCTTCACCCCTTCTTTCCCCTGGTAGGCTACAGCATGGTCAGACCTGTGTCTGCTGTCCCCCACTGCCAAGGCTCATGGTTAAGGCAGAGTGAAGGATATCAATCTTTTCTTCTCTTCAAGTCCTCCAGCAGTTTTCTGAGGGGTTCTAAATCCTCATTGGAAAATTTTCCCTCCTCCGCTGTGTATTTTGGTCTTGGAGGACCTTGCAGCAGAGGATGCTGTGGAGACACTGAAAGAGCCCTCACTGCAGGCTCATCTGTAACTAAACACCCAGAGAAGATTCCATCACTTATTGGCACCTGCCCGGGCAGACTGGCTGACAGAAACCATCAGGGGGTCAGCCAAGCAGTGGCCACCATGGCGAGGTCTGTGTCCTCACTCCTGCCAAAGTGCCGGGTTAGGTTACCCTTGGGCTTGGAGCTGGCAGTTCTCAAAGGGAGGGAAAAGCCACGACCTAACTGTGTCATCTGCTGGAGTCTCGGTCCTGGAGTACAGCTGGGAAGCTGGCTCTCTTCACCTACAGGCTCGTCTCCAGAGAAGCACAGCAGAGAAGAGCTCCTGTGACACAGCTGCAGAAGGCACCTCTGCAGAGGGCAGTGGCACTGCCAGTCAGAGTCGGGCACTCCACGACACTCAGCTCTCCCCTCCACTCAGCAGCAGGCTGCAAAAAGTTACAGCCTGCTTGCAGTGGCACCATGCTGGGACTAAACTAAGCTCTGAGCTCAAGCCCAACCAGCCCCCTGGCTGGGCAGATTCCACCATCAGCAGCTTCTGTTCTAAGGGGCCACAAAGAGCTTCTCGAGGCAAAGCGCCCTGGGGCACATCGCTGAGCCCTACTCACTCCCTCTCTACTCCTCTCCAGGTCTGCACCTCCACCAGGGAAGGATCAATTTGCATTTCACAGGGGAAAAAAAAAAAGATTAAAGGGCAAATGCTCCTTTCTCTAAGGAGTTAACTGTGGGATTATTGTTGGCTCCAGCTTAAGAATGGGTCAAGAGACTGAGGAGCGAGCAAGAGAGGATCACCTTAAGGCAAATAGCACAAGAATAAGTTCTTGCCACACTGTCGGTGTTTGTCCTTTCAAGGAAAGGGACATAGAGAATGTACCTCCGTGATGCTCCAGGGGCTTTGGCTTGAAACCAAGATCCGGTTGTTCAGCTGGAGAACCGGGGAGCCCTCCAGCCTCATCCAGAAGCAAGCACAGATGAGAAACGCTTCATTGCACATTGGCATCCGCTTCTGCCTCAGTGGCCTGCGGGCACTGGAAGGTGCTCAGGTAACAAGGTGGAAGCAGGGAAAGTGGAGATTGCCAAAGCTGCAGAGCGGCCTGTGCACCTCAGGCACCCAGAGAAAACTGAAGGATTGGACATGGGACGCTCTGCTGTAGGCACCTTCCAGTGTGGAGCCCAGTTTGACACCTTAGGGGAGCCCAGGGCTCACAAATCTCTTTCACTCTGTCTCCTGTCAGTGTCATTCTGTTGAAGCTACACCTATGACACAAACCATGTCAGGAGACTTTGCATATTAAACTCACTGGTGAGCTGGTGTCTGGTCATGCTTCAGGTGAAGGGACAAACCCTGCAGATGGGATCACATTGGCCATCTCTAGTCATCAGGAGATTCCCCTGTTAAGCAGGACTGCTGATAGATGATGCAGAGTGGCCTTGGCAAGCTCTTCCAGTAGCTCCCTCAGCGCTCTCAGGTGGATCTCTCTTACAATGGTGGCCAGACTGAGTTCTAACAGGACTTCTTCCTTTCTCTTTTTCTCTATGTGACCTAACAAGGTCCCTGAACAGAACTTTTCCATGACTTCATGCCTCACCTCAGCACTTGGGTTGCATCCCATCCGGGCCCATGGATTTCCGAGTGTTTAGTTTACACATATGATCTCTGACCTTCATTGACCAAGCAAGAGTCTTCCATTCTCCAGACTCTTTCTCTTGTTCCCAGGCTCTGGGATTCCTTAGGTCCAGCCTTGTCAGCACAGAGTGAAGCAAAGAAGCCATTTGATAATTGTGCCTCCTCTTCTTCCTCTGTCATCAGGACTCTCTCCTCACTTAGCACCAACCCCACATTTTGCCTGCTCTTCTTTCACCACTGATGGATTTGAAGAAGCCCTTCTTGTTCTTTTTTTTTACTTCCTTTGCTGGATTTAATTGCCAAAGGGCCTTGGCCTCCCTTCTTGCATCCACACATTCTCTGACAATAATCCTATGATCCTCCCAGGTGACTTGACCCTTTTCCCACATACTATGAACTACTTTCTTCCACACGAGTTTTTGCAGCATCTTTTTGCACATCCATGCAGGTCTCCTGCCTCCTCAACTTGATGTTGGTCTCTTTGTTCCCAACCTTTTACTTTTAGATCACATCTCCTCTTTCCCTTAGCTTGAGGAGAAAGTCAGTTGTTACAACGGACTCTGTTTATGAGATATAAATTAACACAGCAAACATCAGCTAATGGGTGCTGGCCTTCGAGGTGTCCGTTATCTGTTGTGAAATGTTCTACGTGAAAGGTGCTGAAAGCTCTTGTCAAGGCACAAAAAAGAGTCGAAGATTGAAATGACCTGCAGTGTAGAATACTGAACACAACTCGGGAAGGTGTGGGAAAGCTGACAACACGGGTTTATCTATGTGTAATGGCTGACAACACAGGTTTATCTATGTGTAATGGACCAAAATGAAAAAAGTTCCAGGTCTGGCTCTCACTGTGGGGCAGGAACTGTAGAGGCCAGAGGGGTTCTTCATTTAGTGACATCACACCACGAGCTCCAAGATGAGGTTTGTTCATTTTCATCTGTAAAAACAGCTTTCAACTCACAGAACTATGCCTTTGCAGAGGTCTTTCATACTTTCAGGAATCCTAACAATATATCTTATTTTCCCTCATACCCTTGCTCTTTTTGAGCTAATTATATCATAATTAAGGCTACAAGCCTCACTCACTGTCCTTAGTACAGGTAACATTGTTATTGGTTCTTCAGCCCAAACCTTGGTCCTTGAAGTCCATTCCTACTCCGTAGTGCTGCTGCAGTTAAAAAAACCCAACACACTAACACAATGTGAAAACAAGCTAACAAAAATCCTCTTCCCAAAAAAGCAAAAAATGTATTGAACCTTAAATACATATTTTTGGAACCTAGATGACTATTATTTAGTGCTGATTTATTTTTCTGTCAGCATAAAGTGACCAAAGCTGTGACTTGATCATGACCCAGAACTGTATTTATTGAGAGTGAATCTCTCTTTCCGTTGTAAGGTCTCAGGTGACAAGAAGCATAAAATCTTATTCTAAGAACATGTCTTTGTATTTATATGCAGAAGTCCAAGAAAACATTTCAGAGTGATTTGCCATTGGAATGGGCTGCCCAGGGAGGTGGTGGAGTCACCGTCCCTGGAGGTGTTCAAGAGAAGGCTGGACGGGGCACTTAGTGCCATGGTCTAGTTGACTGGATAGGGTTGGGTGCTAGGTTGGACTGGATGATCTTGGAGGTTCTCTTCCAACCTGGTTGATTCTATTCTATTCTATTCTATTCTATTCTATTCTATTCTATTCTATTCGATCCCAGTGATATATCCTCCTGCTGCACCTTGGTGTGGAGTTCTGTGTATGCATATATATTTTTGGTTTATAAGCAATTAAAATATAACAGAGGGCATCGTGCCTTTAAATCCTGCATTATTCTTTAGATCTTATAAATAGTGATTATATGATCAAGAAAAAAGCTTTTGTTTCTGATCATTTTATGTGACCTTAAACTACTTGTTAAGCACCTAAGCTGTCACATAAAGACTGATGGTATTACAGAAGTCAATAACCTTTTTGTTCTCACAAGAAACACTGATTGAAGCATGTTGCTAATAATACATGCAATATGAATTCAAACATTAACGCTGCAATCTGCAAAAAATCTGGGAGAAGGACCAGATCCTCATTCCCTGGCCTCAGAAGAAAACAATGATTCAAGTTTCAGAATTTTCTGAGGTCCTAGAACTCCAGGTGTTATTAACAGGAATCAATTCTGATCTTCAGCTTTGTTCAGCTTAAGACAGTATAGGTTACTGAATGGCTCTGGTTTAGTCTTATCTTTTTCAACTGATTACTAGCTTCAACTTGCTGAATGGCAGGTTAGGAATGGTGAAAAGCAGTACATTTGAGCTGTACTGTGAGAGGGGAACATTCAAAGGAAAGGATGGTAACAAAGATGTGGGATGCAGGCTGCTCATAGGCAGGCCCAGATGGCTTTTTTTTTTTTTTTTTTTGAGTGGCATAGGTAAAAGCATCATGGATGAGGAAGCTTTTTTCAGCACAAACATGAGGAATTCATAGTTTGATGACGGGTCCTGGAAAACGTGCCTACCTCCAAAAAAAACCCCAAATTTCTTGTTAGCAATACTAGTGCTGAACATAGCCTGTAATCAGAGTATTTTCTCATCATGCTGTAGGTCCTCAACATACTTTGCAGTCAGATGAACAAAGAAGAAAACTTTACATCTGTTACAAATGCTTTCAGATCTAACGGTGAGGCATGGTGCAACACAAAGGAGAAACTTTCTAGGTGCACATAATGATGAAGTTGTAATGTGTCTCAAAAGAGGTGTAACTTCAGCATTTCTTTGGAAGCTGGTGAAAGGAGGAATTTCACTTATGTCAAATGGGAAGCTGTTGTGGGACAGCATAAGCAAAGTCTAAAACATGAAGGGAGTTAAAAATAGACAAGAAATAGCCATTGGTGAGAAAAAAGATTGAGATTCCAACAAAGAACAAAAGAAAACAAAGCTCTGGGGGACAGGGTAATAGCTGTGGAAAGATTGGATTGTGAGCTTTATAGAATCATAATATCATAGAATGGTTTAGGTTGGAAGGGACCTCAGAGATCATCCAGCTCCAACCCTCTGCCATAGGCAGAGACACCTCCCACTGGAACAGGTCACTCAAGGCCTCATCCCACCTGGTCTCGAACACCTCCAGGGAGGGAGCATCCACAGCCTCCCTGGGCAACCTGTTCCAGTGTTTCACCACCCTCACTGTATAGAACTCTTCTCGTTCAAACCCATTATGCCTCATCCTGTCATTACAAGACCTTGTAAATAGTCCCTCTCCAGTCTTCTTTTAGGCCCGCTTCAGTTATTGGAAGGCTACTATAATGTCTCCTCAAAGCCTTCTCTTCTCCAGGCTGAAGAGCCCCAATTCTTGTATTCTGTCCCCATAGGAGAGGTGCTCCAGCCCTCTGATCATCTTTGTGGCCCTCTTCTGGACTCAGTTCAACAGTTCAGTGTATTGAAAGAGATGTTTGCATTAATGAGGGGTGAAATTACAATTGAAATAGCAGAAAGGAAATAAGTTTTCTACCCTAAAAGCTTGAGTGATCTGGCCATGAAACAAATGAGGAGGACTGTGAATATGAGACACATTGGGAAATGAGTAATATACTGAAATCCTGGGGTTGAAGAAAAGGTGGCTCATGGAGATGCTATGGCATCAAGCTGCCTACAGACAAGAAGTCTGAACCATACAGCAAGTGAAGCAAAGAAAGTAGTTTCAGGAAAGACATGTCCTTTTGGGAAAGTCTGGGCTTGACCACATGTTACCAGAGCAGTGAATGAAGGCATTTTCTGCATTGCTGTAAAGCTGCCATTTGACTGATGGAATTGCAGTCTCTGAGACTTTGAGCAACGATGCTATCTTTGATATTTTCGTAGTCCTGCTTAGCTACATTTTTTGCAACCACTTTAGCAATTGTCCAAATTAAAAAAAAAAAAAAAAAAAAGAAAAGACTTGAGTTCAATTACACTAAAAGAGCATGTAAACAGCAAAAAATAACATGTAAATGTCTACTAGGTGTAGTTACACATTTCCCACCAAGTGCATGTTTGCAGCGAAAACGGAGGCTTTATTAAACAAAACATTACAGGAAAAGTACAGAGACTTACAAATCAAAACATTTGCTTTTTCCACTGTAATAATGGTTTCTTGTGGGAGATGTTGTTTCTCATACTCCAGCTACTCTTTATGCTTGGACTTCTTAGCCAGACTTTATTTCCATTGTTGTAAGAAGCCTTACAACAAGGCAACTGAAAGTACTTTCGGGAATGGTGATATTTTTTTGTGCTTATAAATCAGGCTGCTCGGAAAACATCAAAGTGACTTCTGACATTCACAGCATCTATAAAACTTACCAAACCCAAGGTAGAAGTTGCAGGACACTGTAGAATTTTAAAAACAAGTTTGAGGTATTCTGAATGTAGTTGGAAACTATTCTCAGCAGAACAGGAGCACTGTTCTATTCGGTCTAATCACTTCAGTGATCAAAGCTAGACTTTCCCAAGTTCCCAACTGTAGAAGATTGCAGAGCTTTTCAGGTGGCATGGGATCATAAAGGAACGGCCATATAGATAAGATACGTGTAAATAAACAAGGAAAAGAACCTCCTTTGAGTGTAAGGAAATGTAGTAACTTTGCAAAGCAGCATGAGCTTTTATTCCTGTTTGTGAACATTAGCACTGCTTGTTTTTCAGCCTCCTGTAGCATAGCATCACAAAGCATACATGGAGGTTCCTAAGAAACTATAGGATGAAGGGAAATAACTACTGCATCACACACTCATGCCCCTACACCCCAGCAATGAGGCCAGGCACTGTTTCTGATGTACTCTCTTAGAGGAGCAGCGCTTCATTGCACAAGCTGCACTTGCCTCAGAACCAGCCAGGAAGCTCATGTGGTCTTTGTAGTCACGGAAGGCTCAGATTTTTTTGTTTAGTCAAAAGTCTTACGGGCCAAAAATGCATACTTAGGTCAGATGAAAGATATAATACATTCATGTGAACAAAATAGATCTGCTTAGGTTGAAAAAGTCTGAAAAATAATTTGAAAAGCAAAAAAAAAAACCAAAACCAAAACCCAAAAGTTTTGACTTGGTGGAACCAAGATGTTGCCATCAAGGAATGCATTGTTCTTCAACTGATTTAAATTAGACACACACATACAGATCTATGCAACGCTAAAGTGCAAGGAAGGGATTTGGTTTGGTTCGAACCAACAGCATCTTCAGTCCAAAATGACTTTTTTTGTTTGTTTTCTTTATATTTTACCAGGAAAGTTGAACCATTTTGTGTTTTGGTTTTTTTTTTTTTTTTGTTCGGTTTTGGTATTTTTGGTTTGGCAAAAAAAAAATAATAATAAAACTAAATAAAGCATTGATGTGCACCAGTACATTCATGCTATTTCCTCCCTTTCAGAAGCCACAGTCTCTGCAGCAGAGAGAAGGGTCTGTGTCATGGAAATTGGCAAGGGTAAAGTAATTTGGAAAAGAAATGAGGAAAACAAATATTTTTTTTTCCTCTAATTCCTTGGGAGTTTACCTGGAACATATACAATCCTGGGCTGTGTAATCTCCCAGACAAGAAACTTAGGAAATAGACTTTTCTTAAAAATATTTCTTTCAAAAGTATTCCAATTTTTGTAACACAAGAGTGATAATAAAGCTCTCTACCACGATAAGACTTTGCTGATGGAAAGGGTAAACAATTAACCCAGCATATTTTATTTCCATGCCCTCACAACGAAGGGATACAAAACCAGTCCACATGTTTAAATTCACAGGCTAATTTCAGTGTAACTTGGCACGTGAACAGAAGCTTCAGAAATCACATTCCAAGAAGCTTCGTGAGACGAGGTGGCTCTCTAAGTCAGTGAGACTTTATTAATGCCTTGCTGAGAAAAGGAAATCGAGGGGGACCAGAGACATCAGAGAATCCTCAACGAGGTGAGTGCAATGTGAAAAGCTTTGCACGCAGCCGGTATGTTGTTACAGCATGGGATTCACCATGGAGATGCAAAATCAGGGAAGAAGAGGGGTTTGCTGGCTTGGCATCTCCTGTTATCCCATGAGCTACAAGAGGAGCTCTTGTAGGAGGGAGGGAAGGTGTGGGCAAGGGTAGAAAGGTGATAGTCCTGAAGCCTTCCCTCAGCCAGGCTGCTGCAAATAACAAGATGAGCCTTTTGCTCTCAGTTCACCACCTTCACAAAGCTGCTCATGGCCTGAAAAATCCTATTAAAGGGAGCTTGGAATGACACAGCTGAAAACATTTCCATGTAAAACTCCCCAACATTTCTCAACATTAAGCTTTGATTGTTTTTTTTTCATTCCTCTCATAAAATATCAATGCATTAAAGAATGTTACTGAAGTACTTCACAGGAACAGAATGGAAAAACTTAGCAGCCAGAAACTTACCCTACTTTTACTTTATAATTGTTAATTCTTAAAACTCTTTAGCATTCCACAAATACAGCTCCCAGTCCCAAACAAACAGTGGAGTTTAGACCCCAAGCACCTCCAGCCATAGTCATAGACAGAGTATTCCCATGGATGACACTGGGACTCCCATTTCTGTTCTCAAGTAACAGGTATAACTGAATTCCTCTGAAGGCCCTTCCTCCCTCTCCTCTACACTCTTTTCTCTTCCTCCCCCCAAAATGTGCAGAAGTAGGTAAAGGGCATTTTTCCATTCATTGCATACAGAGTATGAAAGCTTGGCACACAAGTGAGCTATGTACTGGAATTTGGGTGGGTCTAGGAAAAAGCACAGACTTCAGTGGAAAACATATATGGGTGTGTGTGTACGTGTGAGAAAACAGCCTTTTAAACCCTAAATTAACCACATCCATGGATTGGTCAGAGAAATAAAGAATAGAGAAAGCTATCCTGAAATAAAATTCTTGGCCAGTACTGAGAATAAGCAACCCTACACCAGTATGAAAGTGTCACTGGTATTTTTGATTCGTTCCTGACCACTTCAAAGAGGTAGGTGAAAGGTCATGGTTTATACACCAGTGCAGCACTTTAATGGTTTGTAGGATCTCCATGGCCATTTCTGTTCCTCTGGGAGCTGTGGCCACCCACCATGAGCCTGGTAAGGAGGCAACATTTGGCTGGGGATAGTAGCAAGGATGAAAGAGGAATGGGGCCAGGAATGGAGATGGGGATAGGGACAGTGTACATGAGCTCTAGGATGACATCAATGGCATCCCAAGGACTGTGTTGTGGCAATTTGGACAGGGTTGTGACAAAGCTCAAGGGGAGACTTTGCTGGAAGAGCACATTGTTCCAAGACCATAGCCATGGGTTGTGGTTACAGGCCATTGAGGATGTGTTTGAGATTTGCCTATTGAGAAAATTCTTTCGAGTCCAGATCTAAAAATTTTCTTAACGAGAATTATGTCACAAAGGGAAACATACACAAAAGAAAATGCATTCACAATTGACTCTAGATAGAGCAAAATCTCACACCTCTTTACTCTGCGTTTGCAACCATTTGTGCTTTACATTCTAGGCAAGGCCTCGTTTGGGAAACATCAATACCATGCAGTAATATTTTAAACACTAAAAATGAACCTATGGTTTCTATGTAAGTACATATATGTTTGCCTGTGGAAAAAAAAAGGAAAGCGTGTCCTGGTTTTATTGGACAATATTTAATTTTCTTCCCAGCATTTAAAAGTTTAAATATTTTGGTTTTGTTAAATAGCTACCAAATATTTGTTTGAGATCGAGTAGAACTTGATGCCTGTTTATCAGACCTGGACAATCAAGGGAAATGAGTGCTTGATGCAGTTTGAAATCTTGGTAACGGAGAGAAAATGGGGTAGGAATGAACATTTTTGAAGCTGTTGTGCCCCTCAAAGAGAATACTGGCCACACTTACTTCAGAATTTGCAATAAAGTAATTAATTATCAACAAATAAGTAATCTACATGTGTCTCTGCTGTGCCAGCAGCAGCATCTGTGCTTTGCCTAAGAAAGATGCCCAATCTAAAAATCATTATATTTAGGTAAGGAAAGGGAAGACTTCATCTCACAGGCTACATTTTGCTTGCATGAAAGAGGAGGCACTTTTGGAAGACGTTTTCCACACTATCAACGTGTTCACACAGGTAGAGCAATTCTTCATACCCAAATAACTTCCTGAGAAAATCAGCTTGTAACACGTTTTAAGACGAAACTACGACAAATCTGTCCTTCTTTCTTGGAAATGTGCTTTGTTGTATCACAAAAATCATAAGGCCAAACTCCCTGGCCATTCAGAGAAGCCATAAATTTGGCTTAATTAGCAGATTACATTTAGTGTTATTGTGCACAAACCAGCTACACCTTAAGAGAGACCCAGGAAGTGTCGCAGAGGAAAAGCTTTTCTACTATAGCAGGGTTCATCTTCCCACTGGGTAAAGGTGTGTAATTTCACCTGTTAGATTTGCTTCTGTCTACATCAGACAGCAGAGGAACAAAAGGTTACCAACACACAGACCTTTAAATGAAATGTCTTTCTGCTCTGTCAGTTTCCTTGCCTTTTGCAGCCCTACCATTATTTTCAGTGCTATTAAGGGTTTTGCACACTTTAAAAGCACAGACTTCTTCCTTTTTGGTGGAAAATTGTTTTCGTAGAGTGGTATTTCAGTGTGAGATTTACTGACTGCGTAGAGATGGAAAACGACAAACACGTTTATTTTGGCAGTGTTTGCGAATGTGCGCATACAGTGGCATATTTGTGGGGTGCTAAGGTCAGCCTCGCACCAGCATAATATCTTGTGGTAAGGACTGAAGAAGTGCTGTGATTTACGGGAAATGCAGCCTTCATATGGAGAGAGTGTGTTAACAAATCTGTCAGAGCGAAAGCCTGACACTCTGCAGGAAGCCTCACCTCACTGCCACACCTACGCTGAGCTCTGAGAGCTTCGGTGTGGAATGAGTAATTAAAAAGCAAAACCCGCCTTGACTGGGACAGACTGCATGCATCATGCGATCAATTGGCACGTCAAACGGTAATTAAAAAGAGAGCAACTTGATGTGTTCATACAGTACAAACACACAGCTAGGAGCTGATGCTCCTGCTTGTCAGAGCGAGACGAAAGCGGCGCTGAGACCTGGTGTCCAATGTTGGATTTGAGGCTTAGGGCACTGGCAGCCCAAGAGAGGCACAAACTGCGCTGAAGTATTTGAAATATCCCACTGCTGCCTGATAAATCTCTTACACATCCCAGCTGGTAGCAGAGAAACAGGGAGAAACATGGCAAACGCAGCAAAGTGCTAACTTTTCTCCCTGTCTCTTGCATAACTCAGCACATTACTATTAATTTTCAGCCACTTGCTAACAATTTAAATTTAAAAAGTTTCCAAAGAGTGTCTGCTTTGGGTTCTGTTTGTTTGTTTTTAAAATTAAGGCAGAATTTTATTAGACTAAGGAATTATTTTGTAAAACAAACAAACAAGAAAATAAACCAGACAAGCTTTTTGTCCCACTAAATCTTCTTCAGGTCTGAAACCAAAGGAGCAAATTTCAAACCTACTGCAGACTGGCATACGACTTGCTCTGTGTTTAACTTTATCATTACTACTATTGTTTAGTGGTAGAATAGGTGTCTGCCAACTTGTAATGTGACAGGTGAATACTGGGGAGGTTAAAAATAAGGTGCTGTCCTTTACCTGCTGTGAAGGAAGGGAAAACAAGGACACAGATAACCTATGCTGGTAAGCATGGAACAAGGGTCCCATTAAATTTATACAGCAGCCCAGTCCAGTATGTCTGTGTTCCTAACTGACATGGGAGGGGATTTCTATCCCCACAGACTTTGTCAGACTTGTCAACCTGAGCACTAGCTGGGTTCAGACACATTATTTTCCATGTTATAAAAGCCATCATCATGTAACTAAAACACTGAAGGAAACAGAGTCATCCCACAGTTGTGTACAGGAACGTGAATCTGTCTTGACACATGATCTCACATAGTCAGATTATAGCCAAGTGTTTTATACCAGACAGTATATAAAAAAATAAAAGGAGAGGTAATATATGCCTCTGAGCAAACAACTCAACTACCTTGAGCCTCAGCCTTGAAACCAGAGAAAGGAGCAGCGCAAGCCTTACTGGTTGCTTTGCCCAGTCAATGCTGCCCTGGGAGCTGTGCTCCAGTGAGGCAGCCTCTTCTTATGCCAGGACAGGGAAAACAGTGGGATTTGTGGGAAAAAAGCTCACACAGTAGCTAGGGCAGCTCCTTGGCCAGGGGACTGTTCCCAAAAAAGGAATTAAGTACTTAAGTAGGACTTAGGTAGGCCTTAGTTGACTAAGTGAAAAACTATTTTGTAGAAAATCCCTGCCCAGCTTCTGATTTGTGCTGGAAGTGTTCAATGTGTACAGGTGTCTGCATTTCTGACTTTCATTTTGTTGAGTGCCCAACAGCTCTCCATTTGGACACGCCACAAACCACCCTGTAAGACACCAAATGGATTAGTTTATCTTGTGTCTAAGCAAAAAGAGCCAGAAATGAGGCATTCCTTGGCTCATCTTCAGCATTTTCCCAGCATACCTCCTCTACTTCTCCACCTCCCTCCTGCACAGAAAGGCTCCTTGAACTGTGTGTTTGCTGCCACTTGTCTTCCAAAGTCTGACTATCCAAGGAGATGGAGGTGAGACTCCTCCCTGTCTGAGGTGATTTGTTTCCACATTTCCATACTTGTAGGGTATTTCATTGATAAGGAATTGGAGAGATGGGAAGGAGAGACTCTGCACTTTGTGGTGAAGCTGAATCACTGTATGGATGAGGATCTATCCAAGACAGAAAGCAAGAAGGAATCAGCATTAGTCTATGGTGAAGCTGTTAGGGTGTTCAGCAGGCCATAGAGGGTGCGAGCTTCAGTCTCTGCACCAAAAGGTGTTTCTGTGTTTATACTCTGGCTACCTGAAGGAAAACACAAAAACTACGTTAACACAGATGCAGAAACATCACAAAACGTTTTCTTGGCTTTGATTTTGGAGATGACTATTTTACTTGGACTGACACATTAAGTAAATGAGTAAAAATGTGTGTTCGCTTGTGACCAGTCTTGAGGAGAATTTCAGCCCAAAGGGCTGAAGCCTTTTGAAATCATTGAACAGTCATATGATGGAAAGGTCATGAATGGCGTGCTCTGAATCTACAGTAAGATACTTGCAGGATACACAACAGTATTCAGTCTTGTGAGAAACAACTCCCCTGCCACAGTTACATGCTTCTCTGGTGGTATTATGAGCATAATTAGTTTGGGTGTTGCGGTTCACAGAAGCTGAGAACAAGGAGAGGAATGGGCTGCTAAACAAAATGGGCAGAAATGGGATAATGAGAGATACCCTCGTGGAAAAGAGAAACAGCTCAGAGACGTACAGGATGTGGCTACTGAAAGCTCCCAAAGGCATCCTAGAAGGGAAAAGTGAAGAAATAGTGGCAGTGACTGCAAAGCAGGACAATGGTAGGTGTTAAGCTCTCTGAAGGTCTAGAACTGGCTTTAGTCAATCAGAACAGGACATCACTCACTTTCTCCCTTAGCTTATCTCCTTCTCTGTGGTGTGTGGAGATGTATGCCTGTGTCAGAGGCCTACTGTAGGAGGTCAAAGACGCAAATGAAAGAGGAAGTACAAGCTAGGAGCTTGGTAACAATAATGTCTCTTTCAGCTTTGCAACATAGTTCTGCCACTCAGCTACCCAGAAAAGAAAGGACAGGCTCTCAGGAGTCTGTTTAGACATGCCCACATCATAAAAGACAGGTAAGGTTTCACAGCAAGAACAAGGAAAGGGTAAGTGGGTGGGAAAAGCATCACAGCAGAGGCAAGTTTTAAATTCTTACCTGTGCCAGTGAAGTGCTTGAAACTTCCAGCAAGGAAGACATGCAGAAGTATTGAATCTTGCACTGCTGAAGAAAGCCATTTGTAAAAATAAAAGAGCAGAAGAGGTTTATTGGGAACCTTTCTTTTCTAGTAACATTGTATAAATCGTA
The DNA here is from genome assembly GCA_013400475.1 of Tricholaema leucomelas. Taxonomy (NCBI): domain Eukaryota; kingdom Metazoa; phylum Chordata; class Aves; order Piciformes; family Lybiidae; genus Tricholaema lacrymosa; species Tricholaema leucomelas. The sequence goes on from WAAF01001055.1 coordinate 281,084, forward strand.
TTCCCAAACACAACAAATGAGAGGCTTAGAACCTGATTAGTTTACTAACTTCTTTCTGAAAGAAGACTTTGGTGTATGTGAAGGTTCCTGGACTGAAAACTCTGCACAGCCAAGTCCTCTGTTCATCTGCAAAGCCCAGGCAGGAGCCTGGAAGTGAGGTTTTCAGAAGGATGGACAGCTTACTTGTAGTGTGTCGACTCCTCAGACACTAGTGGCATGTGCTTTCACTACATTTGGAGGTCTGATTCAGAGGCATCCTGTGAAATCGCTGGGAGCTTCTCTATTAACCTCAGTCAGCTCTGAGCTATCTTTTGCTTTCTCTCTTCCTGCTTAGTTGCTTTCCTATCTGCTTGCACCCCTGTAGTTTCCAAGGCTTGTCTATGTAAATCGATAGTTATTGCAAAGCCTTACCTCCAGACCCTGTAAAGAACAAGTTTCCTGTATAAACTTCCCTCAGAAGCAATGCACCATAAGATTGTCCAGCTTTAGTACATCTTCCATAGCCAGGTGTCAGGCAGGCAATCTAGGAGAGGCTAAGATGGATTTGGGCTCTCACTTACTTAGCACTGGTCTGTAAACAGGTGTTGCCCTTGCCCTGCTGTGGGTGATGAAAAACATGCCGCTAGTGTCCTCACTGCCCTGCTCACCCCTGTCCCTCTTTCAGTCAGTTCTGAAGCCTTCAGACACTGGCTTGCCTGCAGACTGTGATGTGGCTACTTTCACCTACTCCTGGGTGCCCAATCCTGGGGAGATCCACCATTCACAACGCTGATCAGCATTGATGGGTGGCATGGGAACTTAAAGGATCAGCTTTGGGAACTGATTTTGACCTGAGCGGGTATTTACAGTTATTTTGGCTCAGTCATTTTGTGAAAGAAACTTAACTAAGTTGATTTAGCTTTTAAAGGCAACATCTTTCACAATAGGATTGACTCTCAGCTTGCCTATCATCACTCTCAACACTGACCTGTCCTAGTACTGAAGGACTCTTTCATGAAGTCCAAGGTTGCAATGTCAAGCTGTACACGCTGGAGCTGGTGGTGGAGGTGAAGCATCCAGTAGCAACCCTTCCTTGCTTTGCAACTGCTTCGCTCCCTCTGCCTCTGCTCTCTTCTTTTGTATTCCATAAGTCAGCTATGGAGAAGGATTTCATCAGTTGACAACTGTGCAGCAAAACGTGGTACATAGCCCAGAGCAGGGAGGGTGCTCATGCTAGGCAGAACACTAAGAAATTAGAAGGAACTTTTATGACCTACTGAACCACATTTGACCTAAAAAACATCTAAAGATCGTGTGCGTCTTTTCAATGTTTTCTTTTCTCACCACTGTTTTTTTGTTTTCTTTTCTTTTTTTTCTTACGCCAAGCCTGTTAATGGTTTATGCTTGATGAAGAAACAGCTCAAGTTTTCCCCTAGTATCAGAGTGGCAGTGATGCATGTGTTAGGATTTGCTCAAGTGGAAAAGCACATGTGATTTGAAAAAAAGCAAACAGCTGAGGCCATTTGAACAAGTCATGCTCCTATACACTTTCAATCAGTTGTGTCTGCCAAAACAGATCTTGCACAAGCAAATCTGGATCCATGCAACAGGAACATTTTTACATGTATGCATGCTGGCTTCAATGTCTTGATAATGTGGTCTCTGGAAGCAGTGTTAATGTGCCTGTTGTATCCCTGGCTGCTGGAATTACCTTAATATCAAGGTATTCATCGTTGGTGGTTTGGTATGTAGCTCCGTCTTTTATTGACTTGGTCTGCACTAAACTTCCTTATGAACATGTGCTCCCATGGGGAGTCACCTTTGGCTGTTCCAAGAGGCAATTCACAGGACATTAAAGGGCTAGACAAGTCTGAAACATTTTTTCCCTTAAAGTATCTGTTTCCTTAAGCGTAATTCTGTTCACTTCTATTTGCAGCCACAGTTTGCATAGCTGTTTTGGTTTTGATTTTGTGTTGGGTTTGGGGGTTTTGGGTTGGGTTTCTTTGGGTGGAGGGGGTTGTTGGGTTTGTTTGGGGGTTCTTTATTTGTGGGTGGTTTTTTTTACAGTAATAAAGAATACACTATCAGTGTAAAATCTGTTAGCTAATGCACAGCAAGTACCCTTTTAATTCTAAAGTGTGTATTATTTTTCAGACTTGTTTGTTTACATTAATTTACTGTGTTAGTTGTGCTTTCTGATTTAGAGGGAAAGGACTAGAAACCAAGCAAACCAAAATCTTTCATCTGAGGTGTGGGCAATGGTTGTCAGGGTGTAGAATATCTGAGATGTGAAATAGTAACGCAAGTGTTGAAAACATCGGACTTTGTATATGCAGACACCTACGAATCATTTCCTGTGAGATATGGCACTACTCGCTTCATTCAGGAAGTGGTGGGGAAGTAGAGGGCAGGAGAGAAGCCTGCTCTGAAGCCTAGTTTTGTTTCATTGTTTGTTTCATCAGAGTTTCTTTCCTCAGATGACTGCTGCTGCCTGCTGACAGGGTTAAGGGATGGAAAGAGAAGCAGTGCTGCTCCAAGGTAGTTTGACAGATCATCTCTTTCCATCTCATTATGGCAGAGAAGGAAGTATTTCTGCAGAGAAAGGAAATCAAGCTGAATTTCTCTGGAGAGGGAAAAAAAATTCAAGATCACACAGGAAAAAGTGACACAAGAGAAAAACATAGGAAGCAAATCAACACCACAAATACCCTACCATCTAAAAAGAAGCACCTCAAGTTGGCTTGGATCCATGTCAGGAAACCACTGTATAGCTGAGTAACTTGGTCACGCGCAGAAATACAAACCAAAGGAGGACACAAAAGATCACAAGGTTGCTCTGACACCACCTCTTCATTTATAGTGGACTCCAAAACGTGACGGCTCTGCCGTGCTGACCTCACATGTGCAGATCAGCTTTACACATGGGGACAGTAGAGAGGCACAGTGAGAAACACCTTTGGTTGTGAGTTGAAACACAGCCTGGAGGGTGCCAGACATCACCTAGGGCTGCAGCAAATGTTTATTTCCCAGGTTAAAGCTGAAATGGCAAATTTTGCAGTTGTCTGTCTGTTGGAGTAGCCCAGAGAAGACACTGAGCTTTGCAAGTGCCTTCATATCTCCCATCTTGTAGGGGAAACTCTTCTACTACAGGATTTTGGCATCTGTGATGTTAGCTATCTTCCACTAGACCTGGAATTGTGGCAGGCTATGTCAGGATTTTATCCACTGAGGGCTCTTAGACAGGAAGCAATATATTTCAGGATGGACAAGACACAGGAGCAGGAATTTTTAGTGGGCTCTTGTGTGGGCTGAAACTGTGGACCTGGCTCATGCTGCAGATGAATGGTACAGCATATACATATCAAACCTGGGACATGAAGGTAGTATCGGCTACAGGACATGTGGGGCAGAGCTGCTGTGCAGAGTGTGCCTAGGGTGTCCCAAACATGCCAGATTTATTACACATATGCTGATCACTTGTGCAGAAAGAAGCATTTCTTGGGCATGGTAGAGCCAAGCTGAATGTGGCATGTCAAGTGTCCGCATGCTCCTCTCTTTGGCCTACCCCGACCCAGACCAGGTTAAGTCTGCTCTTCCCTGAGCCCATGAGCCCTGTCCCTGCCCCACCAGCTCAAGCTCACTAGCTGGAATGCCAAGGAGGGAAGGTGGACCCATGTCTGTCTCACTCCTTGTGACCTCCAGAGGAGGAGTAGTTGGCAGACCTGGGGAGCTGCTCCAGTAGCAGGCATCCAGGTAGACTGAGCAGGGTAATGAGACGGTCTGGGGATGTGTCCCCAGCACTAGACTGGAGAGGTCAGCTAGCTCCTCTCCTGGCAATTTGTGCAGGGGAATTGGTTCTGACAGCATCATTTTTGTGCCTTTGAACTAATGGCTAGAGGAAACTGTGCTTGAGAGGAAGATGTGTTCTTATTTTGGGACGGATTTTTGAACACATTTTATATCCAAAGATAACCCAGGGAGAGGTTTGGTGTAAGGAATGGAGCCTCTTCACTAAGCAGTATGCATTGTCCTACAAGGTTTCCCATTAAAGGTGACATGTATAGAGCACGCACTGACAGCAGCGCTTGATTTTGTGTTTGCCTAAAGGCCTAAAAGGCAGTTTCATGCATGCTTCTTCCCACCCCTACTCCTTCCACTCTCCTCCACCCCTTCACCCCCCCATTTCCTCCCCTTGTTCTTTTCCAGATACTTAAAGGGTTTTTTCCTGTTTATTATCCGGACATGCTGCACCCTGTGTGTTGATTTGACTGTCACATAAGGAATCTCCTACTGGAGTCACTAATGCATTCCTTTCTTTTATATATACATTTATATATGTAAATACACACACATATATACACACACACAAACACACATATACATGTAAATGGTCATGGCTCCTAGGCTATGCAAGAGAAATGTTGGGGATTAAATCAAGTTTCAAATGAGCTACAGGTCTTAATGGGAGTTAAGTTTAATTAACCTTTCCCAGAAAACCTGAAACAGTGTGATGGGCATAGCCATAAACAAAAAAAATCTCCTTGATTGAACAGGAAAGGTTCTTCAGTGAGCAATTACGCTGATGTCCTGGACTGGCACATGTGTGTACCACAAATATATCTTGTACTTCCTGCAAAATTCTTTTAAGTAGCTGTAAGGAAGACATTCTATTTTTTTTTTCCAGTGGCTCACAAAAAACGAATCACTTACTTAAGGCTCTTTTTGAGGAAAACAATGGAACAAAACAATGCTTTTTGTACGACCTGCCAAAGCACAAAGGATGCATGGGATGTTTTTTTACTTTGTTGTTTTTGTCAGCAGGAAGTTTTGTTGTTGGAAACGACTATAACATGCACTGTCCTTGCTCTACGTAATCACTGTCTGGTTCTGCAAGTCGGATCTTGTTACTTGCCTCATCAAACTGGCACAGGCACCGCTCTGCTTCACTCTCTGGGCTTTATTCAGTTCTGAGTGTCCGCACACTTACTCTCCATCCGGACCGATGCACAGTAAACAAACTTCAGGAGTCGGGTGGTCCAATGACTGCTGGGTTCGCGCAGGTCAGGGCCCACGGCTAGAATGCTGACTTTGTTAATCGCCTCCTTTTTTTTCTCCTTAGACGGCTTAAAATTGGAGTGCTGCACAGTGCAAACAACTTTGAAGTGTTTTCAGATGTAAATAGTGCGTTCCAAAACTTGACTTGGATGTGTTCAGGTCTGCTTTCTTTCCCTCTAGGTTAGTCGTAGGTTTGTAACAAAGAGGCAGATCCAACTGAGTCAATCACTTGTGGAAGTTAATTGTTCCCAGTGAAAGCTGGTCTGGCTCATTTCGCCTCTATCGCAGGAAGAGACAGAGGTGGTGTGCTGGATCTGTGTTCTAAACCAAGAATTGAAGCGAGTTTAATTTCGGTCAGATGTCTCTCTTCAGGGCATTAAAGAAAACCTGCTCAGTAATCAAAAAGAGACTCTTCTCAAGAGAAACGTAAGGAAAAAAAAGTATTTAATTCATTTTACAGAAATAAAGTACTAATATTAACATTTCAGCTTTGTCAAATTTCTTTTCCAGGCTACCATAAAAGAAACCTACTTCTTCATATTTGGCAGTCAGCAAAATTGAAGATTTTTTTTTTTCCTGGAAAAATCAATACCAAATTATTTGCAATGTCAGATATTGTATGATGGTAACTTTACATACCAACTGTTTTTAGTCACTGCTGCTGTGTTTAGATTATATTTGTGCCTTCTCTCCATCAACATTTCCAAATGTCCTTCAGAATCGCTTATGTGCTTTGATTTCACAAAGTAATGGTGTTCTTTTATTCTCTCTTTAGGACTGAAGCAGTGAGAATGGACACCACAAAGATTAACATGTCCCGTGTCCCACTGGTTAACGGAGGCATCGACGCTGCCGCGCTCAAGACACACAAGCCCCGTGTGATGTCCAAAAGCGGTCACAGCAACGTGCGGATAGACAAAGTCGACGGCATTTATCTACTCTACCTTCAAGATTTGTGGACTACAGTTATAGACATGAAGTGGAGGTACAAACTCACCTTATTTGCTGCTACTTTTGTTATGACCTGGTTCCTCTTTGGAGTTATCTACTATGCCATTGCATTCCTTCATGGTGACTTAGAAATAAACAAGTTCCCTCCAAAGCGTGAGCCATGTGTCAAGAATGTAGACTCTCTGACTGGGGCATTTCTCTTCTCCCTGGAGTCACAGACAACCATTGGCTATGGATTTCGTTTCATTACAGAGGAGTGTCCTCATGCCATTTTCTTACTTGTGGCCCAACTGGTTATCACCACCTTGATTGAAATCTTCATCACAGGTACCTTTCTGGCCAAGATAGCAAGACCTAAAAAAAGGGCAGAAACTATTAAATTCAGCCACTGTGCTGTCATTACTAAACACAATGGCGAACTCTGCCTGGTGATTAGAGTAGCAAATATGAGGAAGAGTCTTCTGATACAGTGTCAGCTGTCCGGGAAGCTTCTTCAGACATATGAAACCAAAGAAGGAGAGCGGATCCTGCTGAATCAAGCCAGTGTCAAGTTCAATGTTGACTCCTCTTCAGAGAGTCCATTCCTCATTTTGCCTTTAACCTTCTACCATATTTTGGATGAAAGCAGCCCTTTAAGAGATCTCACACCTCAAAATCTCAAGGAGAAGGACTTCGAGCTTGTGGTGCTTCTGAATGCCACGGTGGAGTCCACCAGTGCTGTCTGCCAAAGCAGGACTTCCTACATCCCTGAAGAGATCCACTGGGGCTATGAGTTCGTGCCTGTGGTGTCTCTCTCTCCAAATGGAAAGTACGTTGCAGATTTCAGCCAGTTTGAGAAGATTAGGAGAAGCACAGATTCCACTTTTTATAGTATGGATTCAGAAAAACAAAAGCTAGAGGAGAAATACAGGCAGGAGGATCAAAGAGAGAGGGAACTGAGAACAATGTTGTTACATCAGAGCAATGTTTGATTGAATGGATAAACCATTCTGATTAATCGTTTTTGCAAACTGAAAAAAAATACTTTCTGTGATATCCGTCTGCTATGGAACGTGCAGTGAAGTCTTTTTCAGCAAATAGCTTTGGTGTATAGTAAACCTATTCCTTTGTTTGTCTGAGCTGTTAATCAAGTATTTTGTAATTAGGCAGGATTTCTTTATTCGCAATCAGTACTCAGCAGAGTTGGATTTGTATTAAGTCTCTGCCTTATACCACCACTAAAAGCAGACACATCAGTTTCCATTCAGAAAGTGAAACTGGATGCACTGTGCTGACTCCTTTGAATATTTATTTGATACGGTTTTACTGTGAACATGCATTTGCAGAGACAGAACACAGTACTACTAAAGAAGAATATATGCTCCTTTAAAATATGTATATTTAAAATGTATATTCTCGTACCAGGTACTGCCTTCACAGGGACTCCTGGCACTGAAAGTAAGTTGGTTGCAGAGACAAATAGTTGGATGTGGGAAGAGCCTGCAGGGAGGTGATAAACTTCTTAAATCTTGAAGTGTGACACAGTAGTCACACCGGGTGGTGAGGAAGAGAGGTTGCTATCTGTTCTACTCAGCATTTGCTTTGTGATCACTCGCTTTTAAAACTTTATTAACATCTGATTTATATATAATAGCCAAAAAAAAAGAGGAAATAAAGGCAAGATACAGAGAATCATTAACAATAATCAACTAAGGCTAAAGCTGGCTTTGAGACACACATTTTTTACCCAATGTAAATAGTTTGTAATATCAGTAATAACAATACCTTTCTACAGATTGCTTGCTTTGTTCTGGACCGTATTTAATTTTGGTTTAAAGAAAGCTGTTTGATATCTGCAGACATTATTTACTTTTTCTAGCAACCACAAAGGACAAGCATTCCTTTCATCCATTTCATTTTTGGTCTGTTGAAACCATTCCATTAATAAAGGAATTTAATTTCAGTAGTTCCTGATCTCTTTATGGCATGGGGAGGGGGTGTGGCCTCAGAGATGCAGACAGAGCCAAGTTGCATCCAGGACACAACCCAGGGACTGGTCAGATTATGCATGGGAAAGCAGATAGCAGTGATCACGTAGCACATCAGTTATATGTAAGTCAGTTTTTTTAATGGGATTTCAATGGAAAATTATTTCTGACATATCAGTGTGGCTGCTTTCTAAGTTCTAAATAGTTTGCACCCCTAAGTCTTTGGCAAGGAAAAGCTGTATTAAATATCAATTTTGGGTCTGTGGGACAGGTCTTGGTTGAGAGCTGCCAAGATCTGCAGTGTTGAAAGGACTTTTGGCATCATTACACTTACCTTTACTTGTCTTAGCTGCCTGGCACCATGTGGCCTAACAGAATGCAGTCCTGGAGTCTGTCATACAATATGCTATACAATAAATAAATCTAGCTTGGTCCCTAAGGAAATCCCTGTGACACCAAGAATGAATGTCAAGAAAGAAGCTCTTACTGATTAGGGGGATAGTGTGTGTGTGATGTGGTAGAACTGCTCATTTATATAAATGGTTAGTTCTTCCATGTGTGAAGTCAGACACCCAAGCACTTATCTGAGGACAGGAGACACTTAATCCAAGAAGGTTCCCTGCCTACTACTATGTGAGCAACGTTTCCCAAACCATTGTAATTTGAGGGCCCACCTAGAATTTTTGGATAGAATTTCGAGGTGGTATTATGCTGTGTTGTCACATGGGGCTTTATTTGTAACCACATAGAAAGGATATTAATGTTTGAGTTATTGACTACCAGTTTTCAATTTTCATTGATTTTGTCTGATGGCTTGCTTTACCACAAGGAAGCATGTGTGCTCCAGGACTTTTTGCAGTTTCCTTAGAGACCTGAAATTTGTGTCCTACAACTCAAAGAACACTGCTTTGGGATGCTGGAGTGAAAGCATGTCAGTGTCTTCACCTTTCTTTTGCCAAGCTTCAGCTGCCATGTTTTGACAACCAAACATGCACTCTAGTTCTCTGATATCTGAGGAAGTGCTCAGATCACTCCTAAAGTCATTGTCTCAGATGTGTGTTGATTGAAAAAGAGCTACATCAATAGTAAGTGAGATGGCTCTTCTCCAGAAATAGCTGATCCCCTTCCTCCCATTCTGTTGCCATTCCTAGAAACAGAGACATGTCAATTTGTATCATTTAAGTGCATGTTCCATGAATAACTTATTTGTTATTTGTTACTGCACTTTCTTGCTTATAAGAAATCTTGGTGCATTAAGCCCTATAGGGTACACACACAGCAAGGCCCTCCCAACAGGTCTATAGACTTTGTGAGCTCCAGTAATGTACTTGTGTAAGGATTTAGGACTCTAGACACAAGGCTTCTCCAGGATTTGACAGCTGCCGAGTGAAAAAACCTGAGTACCTTTACTTTGGGAGCTAAGGAAGCAGCTAGAAACTTAAATTCCTATGTACGCCAATCCCAAGGTTGAGATGCTATGTTTGCTAGGCCATTCCAGGTGCCAGGTTATCCTGAAGAAAAAAACATCATAAACAAAAAAAAGAAAACCCTTTGGAAAGAAATAAAAGCATCACACATTATTTTCTCTGAATTTTCAGTCCTCTGAGTCTTTAAGTTAAAGGAAACCTTTATCAGGTAGTGAGAGACTGTACAGTAGTATTTTATATTTACATTAGTATAACATATAATGCATTGCTATCCATCCAGTTCAGCTTCAGAACACAATCTTACTCTGTAACAAGCTATACTTTTCCTTCCTGCTTTCATGCTAGCATAGTCTCCACTGCATGCTAGCATAGTCTCCACTGCACGCCCTGCAAGTTAAGAGCAGAAGTGTTCTAGGAGCAGCATGCTTATCTGTAGAATACTGAAGTGCAGTGGGAAAATGTCATGACATGAATCTAATGGTAATCACCAGCAAATCACCTCTTATTGCTTGTGGTCAACTCTTCTGGTTGTATAAACACAGCCATAGTGATTTACCACAGCTGGGGACTGACAGAATGGAGAACCAGAAAGCAAAAGTGCTATGATCATCCCAAAGCTGCCTTACTCAGGAGTGAGATTATCTTCCCACATAGTAACTGAAGATGTGAGAGCCTTCCAGTCTTGTTCCAAGGGCTTTGGGGAAGAACAGTCACAGCTTCAGCAGGTCAGGTCCCAACACAGTCATCACTAGCATCTCCTCACACCACTCCATTCCTCACAAATGGAAGGCACGACTTTGTGAATCACTGAGTGGTATGATGATACTAGTCTCTAAAATGTGCTAATTTAAAGAATATATTAAAATTAACTCTGAATCTAAAATATCAGTGACTAAAGAAAGTCTTGGAAAACCTATCCCCTTGTATGCACAAAGTGTAGGTCCATTCCAGTTCCTACATAATTCAGAATTAAATAGACATGGTAAATGAAAATTGACTTTTTCAAATTTACTGAAGAACATGATATTAGTATTTCATTTTTGTTTGTGAATTATCAGTGAGCAGATATATATTTTTTTTTAATTATTTGGACTTGTACAGTACACAGTTGAATAGGAATTTATTTCCACTCATGGACTGTTTCTCAACTATCAGCTTTGGCTTCCATACTTTATTGTTTGCTGGGTTTGTGGGTTTTTTTTCCCCTGTTTTTTGCTGGTTTGTTTTCCTGGGGAGGAAGGTGATTGAAGAAACATAATTTAATTTCTGTTTCTTCCTTGCAATGACTTAGGAAAGGAAGAAATGAACTCTCAGAGACTATTGGGCTGGCTGAGGCAGAATCAGATCCACCATCCTTCACGAATATTTCACTTCATCTTCCAAACTTTATAGAAATCCAAGAATTTCACTGAGATCAAATAACACATGGTGGTCTCCAGAAAAAAATATGTTTCTCTAGTTTTCAGAATAGAGGTAGGAGAGCAAATAGCCATTAAGTCTAAAAGATACTGGGAAAGGGGAGGGAGCTGAAAAACAGAGGGAAAAATCCCCTCAATCATGCAGACTCATCCATATGACTGAACATTTGCCACTTCCACAAGATGCCAGGTTAAAAAAAACACACAGCTCACTCAGATATGCTGAGATGACTCAAAGGACTGGGAAAAGTGAATGCAAGTGCTGTATTTGAATAAACGTTCCCAATGGCTTCTAAATGTGTTTGCTCAGTGTCAGTCTGATGACAGCCTGATCTAGAAAGAGAACAAGTAAGACTCTGTGATGACTGTCAACTCCATGATGGAGAAAAGCTTAAAAAAGCATAGTGTATGCTCTAACTTCTGCTTATTCATTGTTAAAACACTGTTTGACTGAAAAGCAGTCATGTCCTGGTCACCCTCTTCTCATTGGGATTACATGAATAAAGGAATGTTACCCTGAGTTAACTGCTCAGCCTTCAGCAGTTACTCTCTGTAAATATTACATTACCAGAACAGAGCTCTTTTAATGCAGTCATTAACTGGTTGAACATTCTGTACCTAAACGGCTCAAAAGAGCTTTTGGAGCATTTCCAAGATGTCATGTATTAGTTCAGCAGAGATCATTCAGAGCTGCCCTGTAGTGCATTAGCACCCCGTACACACAGCAAACCAACGTAATTCCACAAGTAGCACAGCATAGGTATGTTTTTTTCATCTCCTCCTAGCAATAAATTCCACAGTGACCAGTGTGCAGCTCACCATATTGCATGACTGTTAGATTAATTCCCTCTTTACTATCCCTTGTAAATGTTTATCCAGACAAGATGACATGATATGATATGATGACACATTAATGATACTGAGAGAAGGAAAGCATTTCAAGGGCATAGGATTTATGACTCTGACAGAGAAGTTGCTATGAATCTTTCACAGTGGATAAAGGTTGTGCTGCTCTACCCATCTGCTCCTCAACTTTGCCCAAGATCAGCATCCTCAGGACTAACAGCAGAACGGAGCTTTGCCTGGCACTACCAAGGCTCCAGTTGTGATTCAAATGTATGCCAGGCTCTAATGAAACAAAAACCAGCTCATGGAGGTAGACGAGTGCTAAAATCCTGTACTCTGGAAGTGCAAGATGTGTCTTCTGTTCTACTGACTTTGATGCAGAGCAGAAGTGTCCAGTGGGGGTAGAAACATAAAGCTGTCTTCAGCCACCTTCCCTGTACATCTCCTCTGTCTCAAGAATATGCCAGCCTTAAACTAAAATGTAGTGAATCTGAGTTGCTGTGCATTAAAAAATAGCTGAAGTGTCTGAAGAAAAAATGTAACAGAGGTCAGATGGCTCAAGTAATCACTTGTGATACAAATTTTTGTGACACAAATTGTTTGCCTCTCATAGACCTATGTCACTACCTTTCCCATTCTGCATATATTAAGCATCCAATTATGTAATGCTGGCTAGGAACATAATTTATTTATCTTTCCTTTGCAACAAAGATATATACTTGAATCATAAGCAGAGTAAGATTTCATTTAACAACTGTGGTTAAACAACAATTTTCAAGTTAGGGAATTGTTATTCATTCTTTAACCCACAAAACTGGTAAAATGGTTTGTGAAATGTACCCTTCACTGTGCTCCAAAATGAGAAATATCTCAAAATAAATATCAGAGTCCAAGATCTGGAACGAATTAGGTGATTCATGCTATATGCCCAATCTTGCCAGTTATCAGAAAAAAACCAGACCCTTATTTTCAGGAAAAAAACCCAACAAAGTATCATAAATGCTACCCTGAGGGTAGACAAAGCTCAGAAAGAGCACTCTATAGCATAGCAGCCTATGAAAGATGCTTGTTGTAAGTCAAGCTATTTTTTCATTATAAAGCAGGCATATAGCTGCTTGCCTATGAGAAACCAAGGTTCCAGTTAATGTTCACTTCCCAAAGTATGTTCAGCTGATATCCGTGTGGCAGAATCACTTCAGTCTCAGTGCAGTACCACCAGACATCTGGGGAAGATCAGGATAGAATTTAAGAGTAATTTTGAATTAGATCCCCAAGTTTCTTTCACTTCTGCTCTCCTGCTCTCTTCAATGATTCAGTCTGAGAGAAGCTGTTCTGTACACCAAGCGTCTGGAGGTGAGAAGACCAAGAGGAGGTCTTATCAATGTGTATAAATATCTGAGGGGTGGGTGTCAAGTGGATGGCACCAACCTCTTTTCCATGGTCAGCAGCAATAAGACACAGAGCAATGGATACATATTGGAACATAGAAGGTTCCACCTCAACACGAGGAGAAACTTCTTTACAGCGAGGGTGACAGAGCACTGGAACAGGCTGCCCAGAGAGGTTGTGAAGCCTCCTTCTCTGGACACTTTCAAAACCTGCCTGGATGCATTCCTGTGTGAACTACCCTAGGGGATCCTGCCTTGGCAAAGAGATTGACCTCAATGATCTCTGGAGGTCCCTTCCAACCTCTAAAGTTCTGTGATTCTATGAAGTGTCCCGGTATAGCAGTGAGTAACAAATGGCATGCCTACAAGGCCTGTATGAACATGAAGCATCTCTAAATTGCATGCATGTTATGACATTTTATGACTGGCAAAAAAAAGGGAAAATTCTTACCAGAAGACAGGTGAGAAAAAGAGGAACAAATAAATACATTCTCTAAACAGGCAACACTTCTGAACTGAGATTTGCTCTGCTCTTCAAATAAGTTGCACCTAAGTATTAGGCAATATATTTTTCCTGGAAAAATCACTTCAAAAATATATATTTCTGGCTTATACCTTTGTGAATATGATAGCTGATCTCTTCTCCTTCAACTAAAGTGCTTGAATGCTAGAATGGATGCTCAAAACTTCTGCTTTGAAAAGCAGAAATGGTAGAATTTTCCACCTGATACACTGAAAAAAATGTTTACTCAGCTGTGAAACATCTACTGATTGCTTTATCCTGACAATTTTATTTATACTAATCTCACAAACCCGGACCAATTTTTCATTCTGAGAGAAAATAACCAAGCTGAATTCATTCCCTGATAGACTTCTGCCACTCCTCGGTTCTCAGAAAACAGAGAGCTTATCTGTGTCTGGAGCAGTTCAGCACAGTTGTGTAACAACTTCAAGTAACTCGGTCCAGAGTGACAGTACACAGGGATGCTGTGAGACTGCAAGGCAAATGGCTGTCCCTGCATTAACTTCAATGAATTTCATGGCCAATTCCATCAGAAATACAAAAAGAAATAATTGCATTACCGTATGACCCACTCCATTTACCACTCTCTCACTTTAAATGTACAGCTTCTCTTATTCCAGATGCATTTGTTTGTATATGCAGATAAGCCCCAGACTGCGAGGAATGGCTCCAGTTTTGCTCATGGAAGTGGTCCTTCCCAGGAATTCTTTCTGGATGTTAATGTCACTGAAATCCAGAGGCTAAATTCTTGGCTCCACAGTTCCCTTTTCTGCAGCAGTCTGGCATTGCAAAGAGGTTGTAAAGCCTGTCCAAGAAGCCAGCTGAACCTTTTCTCTGACACAGAGAGAAGCACCATCAAGACCAGGCTATTTCCACTGGAAAAATGAGTTTTGTTCTGTTCAAGAAATGAATGTACTGTAATGAAATTTTACGACTCTCTTAAGAAGCACATTATAGAGATTGTCACAAAACATGAAAAAGCCTTAAACTTCCAGTACTTTGATGCTACCCCAGAAGAACTGCAGTCAGTTCTAATTCTGTTTTCTCCTATCAGTTGGTGTACATTGCAGGTTTGTTGAAACATATTTTGCAACCATAAATTTGGCTTCTTATCTGGAATTTGAACTTAGACTTCATAACTAATCCATGTTCAGGGACTAAACTGGTATTTCACAAGTTCTTATGTGGACTTTAGTATTCTGAAAGTGTCTATTTTAAGCCTGAATCTGCTATCACCGTCCCATTGACAAGTATCCATCTCATACCTGAATACAGCTGCTAAAAATAGTAACTTCGCCAATGTTACTTTTGCTTCTTTTTAGAGAAGGAGGTTCTTTAGTCCTTTACTAAAGAATTAAATGTGATTTACTGCCATTCCTCTTCATAGCTGGGAAACTGTGGCAGAGTAGCAAAACAGCAAAGATAACCCAGCAGGTCAAAGCTGGAGATCTCAATATCAGATGTAAAAGCTGAAGTTTTACTTCAGTGAGACTGCAATTAGTTCACATTAGACATGTAATAATTGTTAACATGTTTGATGTTACCTGAGAAGTGGTGTGTGTCAGGTGTTCTATCTTATCCTCCTACCATCCAGGAGATAGCTTGAGTTCATACTGATGTTTGTCTATAGAGATGAACACCATTACTGGAACATTATTGTTCATTTCTCTTTGTCAGCCCATGGTGCCATTCTTGACTACTAGGAGAGCTTGTACTATATTAGGTTGGACTTGGTGATCCTGAGGTGTTTTCCAACCTGGATGTTTCTGTGTTTCTGTGATTCTATGTGTTTCCTTAGTCTCACTTTCTTCTTGGCCTCCTCTCACAAACATATGTTGTGCAGAAATGGACAAGTAAAAATCCCTTTATTCTCGCAGCCTGTCAGTAGGAAATATGGATTGCCAATGCTGAGGCCTGTCCAGAATAGAGAGGACACAGGCCAAGTGAAAACCACCAAGGTGATGCATCCTAAACCTGGTCAGAAATGTCATCTGAGGCACCTCACCAAGTGGCTATGAAGAGCTTCATGGTCCATCTGATATTCTCTTCATTTCTTTAGCTGTGTGATTACTGGACTCACTGCATTGCTTACGTATACCTTGTCTACCAAGGCTGGACAGCATTTGACAAGAGCAGACTCCACAATTTCATGCTACTAACTGGTGATTAAAATGCATGATCTTGCTCCTCATCCTTCTCCTACCTAACTTCTGCCAGAGAGCTTTCTTGGGAAAATTATGTTCACAGCTAGGCTTAGAGAACAGACAGCTGGTGCAGGGCAAGAATATGTTAGCTTACAACCACATCTTTTCCGATGAAGCCTCATCTAAAATAGCTTTCATTTTCAGGCTGTTACTGAGTGATTTGAGTGGGTGATGGAATAACACAGTAGAAGGAATTAAACTGCAAACAAACTGAGGGGATGGGCACCAAGTGGAAATATTCTAAATGTGAAGAGACCAGCTCTAAATGTGGGCTTGGGTTACAAAAATAGACTATTTGCTGCTAGGGATGCATTTCCAATCCCACTCCCCAGTCAGTATGTGTCACGACAGCAAATGTATGTACATAGTGATCTGCAGTATAACTAATTCAGTTGCTGGCAAAACACATGGTGCACCAGACATGATTCAAAGTCCCTTGAAGTCACAAGCCCTTTCCATTGACTTCAAAGGACTCTGAATCCATGCTACAGGGTGGCGAGCCAAGCTCACTGCTGGAACAAATGATGACAACTCCATGGAAGCCAATCTAACTGTTTGCTTGTGCCAACAGTGAACCTGGCCTATAAACTTTATTCTGCAGTGATGAGAGACTGTGTAATTCATTCAGTGTTTCAGTAGGTAATTAAATCTGCATGGCCATCAACACATCAGCCATCTTATACACTCAATTACACTTTGACTATATGAAATAGTTCTTTTCCACAATCGTTTACTTAAATGCTCCCTCTGTTGTTGTTGTTGTTCTGGAAGCAGTCAGGGTGTGCTCACTTTCCTTGTGACAATCTTCAAAGCTTTCCTTTTCAAACAGTGGCAATGTAATACAACGATTACGAGTCTGGTTTTCATTTACTAGGGTGTTGGTAGAGGAGAAATGAAATCACATGACTTGTAAAAAAGAAGAGTGGGAACAGCTCTGGACATTACCAGCTCTAGTAAATGTAGAGCACTAATACTAAGCCGCCTCAAAGTTGGCCATTTTTAATTCAGGCCTTTGAACTCAGAGGAGACGTTCAAAGCATTGCATTTTGTCTTCTCTTTACTAGAAGGTCCTGGTGATAAATTCCTTGCTCAGTGATTCATGCAGTAAAGTCATGTAAAGACAGCCTTTATGATCGCAAGACCATGCTGACAAAAGCAATAAACAGGAGAGCACCAAGGAGGAACACCTGGTATTTCTTCTCCTTTCTTTTGATTTACTTAAGGCCACAGGCTGACTGTTTGTTACATTGCATTTGTTCATATCAGCAAACTGATCAATGACTATCATCTGTGGATTGTGGCAAACGAAATGCGCCACAGATTTCCATCCACTTTTGGGCAGTTGAATGAGTAGCTGTAAGCTAAGTAACAGATGCCAAGTGGGGCATAGCTTTTTATGATCACTTAAAACATATTTGAAAAAATATACACATTACATGTTGGCAAGGGGAGGTAGTGAACGTAATTGGGGCCCCAAAGCACTTACAAGCCTTATGTTAATGTTAGTCTGGGCAGGAGGAAATTTGTGGTAGTACTGGAAAACAGCCCTTTCAGGGAAGAAAAGGAGTACAGCATCATCTCATTCTTGTTCATTTGCCCTTATAAGCAGCGACAGCGGCCAATGAGAATGAAAAATCGTATTAAAAATGCTAATTGCACTTATCTCCTCTTTCAGTTTGAAGATTTCTTCCCCTTTAGACAGAGTAGTCCCATAAATAGTTAATCTGACATTTAGCACATCTAAGGGATCTGTGGTGGAGGAAGGAACAGGTTTGTGATGTGTGGAAATCTCCGATAACATAAATAAAAAGGCAGCCCAATTACTTTTTGTAAACACAATCATCAGTAAGCTGGCAACAATTAAACAGCCATATAAGGACCTATGTTAGAGTAATTAGGTTTAATTAATACAGAATCATTTATGAGAAAGAAGTGATTCAGCCTGGCAATTTCTCATTCATGTCTTCGTAAAGAGGAAGGTGCACACTCCGATGTGGCTTTCCATCATTTCCTCTGCTTCCCCTTGTTTGCATAGGAGCAAGGCCTCAATAGTATCCTGAATATCGTACTGCTGGGACATCAGAATAATAAATGCTTATCTTTCAAAAGTGAGAATGCTTTCAAGACTATTAAGAGTCTTCACATTTGCATTTGTAGTACTATCAGTCTATCACAGAATCACAGAATTGCAGAAGCATTCCAGTTGGAAAAGACTCTCAGGATTACCAAGTCCAACAATATCTCTACTCTACAAGGTTCACCCTAAACCATATACCCGAGCACCACATCCAAACAACTTTTAAACTCATCCAGGGGCAGTGACCATTCTCTCTGTGAAAAATGTTTTCCTAATAACCAGTCTAAACCTATCCAGTCATAGCATGAGGCCATTCCCTCTTGTTCTATCACTGTTTACCTGTGAGATGGGACCAGCACCAACCTCTCCACAACATCCTGGCAGGTAGCTGTAGACAGTGCTGAGGTCTTCCCTCAGCCTCCTCTTTTTCAAAATAAACAGCCCCAGCTCGCTCAGTCACTTCTCATAAGATTTATTCTCTAGGTCCTTCACCAGCTTCCTTGCCCTTCTCTGCACTCACTTCAGCACATCAACATCTCTCTGGTACTGAGGTGTCCAAAACTGAACACAATACTCGAGGTGTGGCCTCACCAGAGCTGAGTACAAGGGGACAATCACCTCCCTGCTGCTGCTGGACACTGCATTTCTAATACAAGCCAGGATGCCATTGGCTTTCTTTGCCAGCTGGGCACACTGCTTGATCATACAGAGTTGCTTGTTGATTACAACCCCCAGGTCCCTTTCAACTAGACAGCTTTCTAGCCACACTTTCCTAAACCTGCAGCATTGCTTGGGGTCGCTGCGGCCCAAGTGCAGGAGAGGTTTTAGATCTGGGAGGTTTATAATTCAGTATAAAATCTGTTTGACGTTTCTCTTATGCAATGAACCACGTTGTCAACGTTTCTGCAGGCACTGACATGGACAACCTACCATGAGGGAGGTTTTGTGACAGTCACTTCTTCAGGAAGTGAAAATATGGGAACGAATGGGTTGGGATGGTTCAAAAATTGTACCAAAGGTGAAATGTAATTTACAGCACGCTCTTGAAGGTGGACATTTAATCGACTGGAGTATCCTAGAATCACAGAATGATATGGGGCGGTAAGGGACCTCTGGCAATCATCTAGTCCAGGGGTCCTCAAACTTTTTAAACAGGGGTCCGGTTCACTGTCCCTCAGATACTGTCGGAGGCCGGGCTACAGTTTGTCGGGGGCTGGATTATAGCCTGGTTCCAGCCCAGTAGTGTCGGGTGCCGAAGTATAGGGCTGCGGAGGCCGGGGAGCGGATTCAGTGGCAGGAAGTGGCTGCTCGGTTTCCCGCCCAACCCCCGGCGGGGCGTGTGTGTCTGTGTCTGTGTGTGTGTGTCTCTGTGTGTGTGTGTGTGTGTGTGTGTGTGTGTGTGTCTCTGTGTGTGTCTCTGTGTCTCTGTGTGTGTGTCTGTGTGTCTGTGTGTCTGTGTCTGTAAATACCGGCGGGACGGATTGAGGACCCTGCGGGGGCGGTATCCGGCTCACGGGCCGTAGTTTGAGGACCCCTGATCTAGTCCAAGCCCCCTGATAACACAGGTACACCTAGATCAGGTTGCACAGGAATGTATCCAGGCAGGTTTTGAGAGTTTCCAGAGGAGACTCCGAAAGCTTTCCGGGAAGCCTGTTCCAGTGCTCTGTAAACTCGAAGTAGAGAAGCCTCTTCTGAAAACCAAGTGAAACCTTCTGTATTTTTGTTTGTACCCATTGCCTCTTGTCTATCACTGGCCATCAGTGAAAACAGCTCAGCCCTATTCTCATGATCTCCATCATTTAGATACTTATACACATTTATAAGATCCCTTTTCAGTTTTCTCTTTCACAGGTTAAGCAATATTAGGTCTCTCAGCCTTTCCTCATAAGACAGATGTTCCAGTCCTTAATCATGCTGGTAGCCCTCCATTGTGCCATTGTGCTCTCTTCAGTAGTTCCCTGTCCCTCTTGAACTGGGGAATCTAGAAATGGACAAAATCATCCAGGTGCAACCTCACCAGGGCAGAGCAGAGGGGAAGGAGACTGAGGGGTGGCCTCATTAATGTTTATAAGTATGTAAAGGGTGAGCGCCAGGAGGACAAAGCCAGGCTCTGCTGGGTGATGCCCAATGACAGGACAAGGGGCAATGGGTAGAAGTTGAGGCATAGGAAGTTTCATGTAAACACCATCAGGAATTTTTTCACTGTGAGGGTGACAGAACACTGGAACAGGCTGCCCAGGGGTGTTATGGAGTCTCCTCCTCCGGAGATACTGAAAACCTGCCTGTGTGATCTGCTATAGGTGATCCTGCTCTGGCAGGGGGGGTTGGACTGGATGATCTTTCAAGCTCCCTTCCAGCCCCTGACATTCTGTGATTCTGTGATTCCCTTGACCTGCTGGCCACACTCTTCTTAATGCACCCCAGAATATTGCTGGCCTTCTTGGCCATGAAGGCACTTTGCTGGCTCATGACAAACTTCTTGTCCACTAGCACTCCCAGGTCCTTCTTTGCAGAGCTACTTTTCCTCTAACCTATGCTTCGACAGTAGTGAAGTAATCCTGCCTGCAGTCTTCTGGTGGCTGTTCTCACTTGTCTGATGTAATACCTGCAAGGACATTTTGGTGGCTAGGTGCATGTATGTATTCTTGCTCCGGTCTCTCTATTTCATAACACAATAATGGCATTAAACAGATAGGCTGAGCCTTTGCTTCTTCAACTAAAATCAATTTTCCACTAGCCTTATTATTTTACTCTAAGGGCAAGTATTACATCACACTGGCTTTGACAACAGCAGTAATCAGTTTTTGGGGTGAATGCAGCTCTCACAAGCCTTTCTAACAGCAGTTTGATGAGACTGGCAAAGTCTCATCTGCTTAAGAAAAGCCCCCCAAGCACAGAACAGCATTGGGAAATATTTTTCATGCCTGTGACAAGTCAGTTGGAATTTCTAATCTGCAGCTTCCCCACAGCTGCAGGCAACCCTCCAAAATGGGTCTGTCTTGAGGTATTTATAACATGTCTGTCACCAGGGTAGCCAAGCACCACATGAAAACGCAGCACCCAGGTTTGCAGCTGATGCAGCTCATCATCATTTTGTCTCTCTCCCAGGTTCCCCACCCTGGCATGTTTCTCATGACATTCACTCCAAAAGACCTTGCTACAAAGCTACAAATGTTTTCTTCTCCAAAAGCTCTCTCATAGAAATTGTGGGCAGGTCTGGCACCTGCTGCCCTGCCCGATAGCATCCCCTCCACAAGGGAAAGGTTTTTAGATAGGGCTTTGTTTTTTTTGGAGTGGCATGCAAAAGACTTCAGGTGATGCAACAACCACCCACATTTAGCTGAATAGTAGTTTTGCTAGCACTTCAGGTTATTCCTAAGTTAACTTTCAGTGTCTAAATCTACTGAATTTACCAGGTGAATCCTTTGCAAGATTAAGAAGCCAGTGTAGAACTCTGCATTTGGTCCTACAAAGCACTGGACTCTTCCTCTCTAACATATTTTCTGGCTGTTTCTGAGCATATTTAAACCTGAACTATCTAATGGCCTGATCAGCCATTTCATTTTCATTTTGTTTGCAGTTTGCAACCCTTCCTTATGTTTTGTCCTACATTTACTTGTTGGAGATCAGTCTTATCTGGCAGATGAAGCTTCTACTCTTCAAAGTAACTACGCAGCTTGTACTGCTACTAAATTCTCTGTAAAGTAGCTGATAAAGGAAAATCACTCCTAGGAAGTTCTGGTCTGATCCAGATCTGCAGCCAAGGTAAAGACCTGAGGCTCCAGAAAGCAACCAAGGAATTCAAACATTTGTGTTGTCAGACTGGAATATGTCTTAAACAGTTGCAGGGCAAACTCACCCAGGGCTTCCCAAGCCAATTCCACCACTGCGTTTTGTACATGCTTGCATGACTGAAGTTTGACAGTTTTGCAAAATATGTTAGTAAAAAAAACACTTTAAGAGGTATTTGGGTTTTAAATGACTGAGAATTCACAGGCTAACAGGCATTCCCGGGCAATGAGGCAGCCAACCTGTGCCACCCAACCACTCACTCAGCTCAGCTACTATGGCTCAGGAACAGGGACTTACTGACCTTCCATGGCTGGGTAAACTTGTGTGAGCCCTCTGAATAGAACAGAGCTTTCTACCCACTTTGAAAAGTTTGTGCCACCTTGGTGGATGTTCACAGGCCAAATTCTCCTAGAGGCAGACAAGCTAAAGGATGGGAATATCAGAAATTTCTAACATTAGCTTTCTTTTTTCCTTCCTGTGGTTTCAAACCTGAAGAAAACAGGTCTGCAGTGGGCTAGCAGCAACCCCCCTAGTGCTCCCTGCTAGTTCTGCTTCGTGCACATTTGCTGAACCCTGTAGTTACAGAAGATTGCAGACCCAAAGCCAGATTCTGCCATTGATTTCCCACGTTTTCCCTACAGGGCAGTGTCTTTAATTTCCAAGGTATTACCCACAAAGCAAACAACTGCTTTCACTCATCTGGTCCTCAATAGCCATGTTACGTGCTTGCTTTGCCCGCATACTGCTCCACAGAGACTATCACAAACCATGGAAAATTCCAAAATTTGCCTTTGAAATTCCTGTGTGTTTTGAATAAGGAAGAGCCTGGGTCTGCATCCAGATTAAGTTTAGATTTGATTTGTGGCTCAAAGCTGACCCAAGACTAGAGTTCATAGTCATAATTGAGGCATGGAAAACTCATGGATTCATGTGATGGTTGTTCTTACCAAAACAGCTGCTATCATTGGATTTGGGACATGTGTGAAGCAGAGCAGGACACTGAGTATCCCCTGAACATCCACCTATTTCCATGGTATGCCCAGAAGATCTTGCAGTCAAGCCATAAAACCAGGCTATGTGAGCTTTGTGACTTTCTAATTCCTATGCTGAACAGTAGCCACTGAGGCAGGTTTGTTTGTGGGGATAAAAGCACTAGATATCTGAAAGGTATTGTGACTTCTAGCCTCCCTGTTGATACCCAGACTATGGCTTGGATTGATCTTTGTCCTAGTGTGTCTTTGGGGGACTGTATTTTCACTTCAATGGCTTATAGAGATGAACTTGCTCACTGCACTGTCCAGTGCACCGAGACTGAGCTAAGGGCTTTGTGTCAGGTGGCAAATTTGTACCATAAATATGCATTGCTGCTTACCATTTGAACTTGATTCTGTAGTAGCACAGTTTAACAGAGAATGCTGATAATCACAGAACAGAATCACAGAACAGTCTGGGTTGGAAAGGACCTTTAAAGGTCATCTAGTCCAATCCCCCTGCAGTCAGCAGGGACATCTACAACTAGACCAGGCTGCTCAGAGCCCCACCCCACATGGCAAATGTTGGCAGGGATGGGGCAGCTACCACCTCAGAGTTTTTTTGTCCACTTCTGGGAGATCTCCTTTCCTAACATCTTACACTACATCTGAAACAGGATGAAACTCAAAAGGAAGATGGAGTCTCTAAAACTACTGAGGGTGGCACCTCTCTTAGATTATAGAAGCAACACACTTTTTGGCAAGAACAACACGCAACCTGCCCGCAGACCAGTTCAGTGAGAGGAAATATGCATCAGATTCTCCTAGCTGATACCCTCCACCACCACTAGAAACAAATCTGCCTGCTCTTTTGTCAGTGCAGCACACAACACCAGTTTTCTATTCATTCTGGTCCAAAAAGGAAAGAAGCCAAACCTTTCACTTTTCCACTGTTGTTAAAACATAAGCATTTTATCTGGAGACTCTGAGAGAACATAACTATGAGAACATAATTATTTAAAGTCTTAAATGAGATTCCTGTGCTGCCAAAGGTATCCATTCAGAAACCACGTATCAGGCCACTAGAGACCTTAAGACTAGTATAAACATCAGGAGATCTTAAAATCAAAGAGAGATTCTTGCTTGCTCGCTTGCTTTCTTCTTTCTCTTGCTTTACTTGTTTTATGTTTACCTCTTTCCCTCTCTCTTCTCTCTCCTTCTCTCCCCTTCCTATTTCTCTCACTTCCACCTCTCACTTCCTCCAGCATAAATATTTTACAGGTTTTCTTTGGTCCGTTAGGAGAAACTTGTTTTTCAGTGATATAACCATCTGACTCTAAAACATGAAGTCTTCAGAAAAACTCAAATACCAGAGGATAATACTTGCTGTCTCGATCCAAAGCTTGGGAAGGAGACTCAGTTCTTTTTTTTTTAACATTCCTGTGAGTGCACAAACGAGGTCATATATCAAGATGAGACTATTTGATAAAGAGAGAGAAAACAGAGCAAACAGAAGAGAGAAAGGAAGTAAAGGAAGACAGAGCAAGAGGGAAAATGGAGAGAGCAGGAGAAATAGTTACTATCCCATGGTCCTTCTGGGATAGGTGGAGGGAGGAGCAGGGAGAGACACCCCTGGAAGAAGCAGCTGCTGCTGCTTCTGCTGCTGCTGCTGCTGCTGCTACTTCCAGGCTGAGATGTCCATGATGTTGTTTCCCATCAGCAAGCTGGCATAGCTCATGGCTTTTCTACTGTTCTTGGTTCATTCATCCCAGCTCCACCTGGCCCAGATTAACACTGTATCAGTGGATTTCTGTGAGGTCTGCAGGGGCCTGTGCCAGAGTGGCCTCCACCCCTCTTTGTCCCCCACCTGTTCACCACACCCACCCCAGGGCAGTAGTGGCCCTACCAAGCGAGCCACCCAGGATGTGTTTATCTTTGTTGCACATTCCAGGGGGTCTTTCCACCACACCCTCTGGGCAGCTGCTGTCTCGGTGGGCAGAGATGACACATCATATCTTTGTTGAGACACTCCTCTGTTCTTGATGTAGTCATCATCTCCCAGGTGACTTGTGTGTGCAGAGAAAGGCCTCTCTCACGTGCTGCATAGGAGCACCTGACCTGCCATAGGAGCTCCACGTAACTGGAAGAACTAGCACAGTTTCCATTGGCATAGAATCTTAAGCTGCAGGCCATTTATTTAACTTCTTTTGGGCTCATATCTGGTGACAGTCATTCCATGTCTACTTTTTCTACTATTTACTGTCTATATTAGAGTAAAACCCGTGATATTTGTACATGTAATGGGAAACAGCCATTAACCTCAGAGACTACAGTCTTAAAGGACAAGATGAACAAAGGGAGGAAGAAATGAGAGATTATCTCTCCCTTCCCCCTGCACAGACAGCCACTGTGCAGCATGGTGAGATGAAATGACTTTCCCACGCTATCTCAGGAAGTCCGTGGCAGACCTCAAAACCGAATCTAGACATTGATTTCCAGGAGACTGCCTTATGCGCGAAGCCTTCCTTCCAACCAAAAGTCAAAAGAAATGAGAGCAGTAAGACTCAGAGAGCAACCTCAGGTGACCCACCACCAGCTAAGCTGTCATTGGGGACCACTCTGCCTCACACCACCCACTGCTGACTGTCAAGTGGAGGCATTCTGGGTAGTCTGGGTTCCTCTTGGGTCAAGGAGTCCCTGCTTGGATGGCAGCAGGTGACAAAGGGCATATTTCTGCAGCACAGATGTTAGCACATGAGCTGTGACACGAGGGTGACTTTAGAACTTGTCCCAACACACAGTGCAAGGAGGCATTACCAGTGTTCATCTGTAGAGTGAACTGCAGTGCTTGGTCACCCCCAACCTCCCAGGGGCTCCTTGCACTGTCTGAGGCAATGACTGGCTGCTGCATCTCGGATGGTTCATTTTGCTCCAAGAGGAAAAACAAACAGGAACAGCTTCGCTCACTGTAGCATGACGGGCACAAAGGAACAAAGTACACTGTTCTTGAAAGTCAACACATTATGGAGAAATATCTCAGAGCTGGCAGGAATACTTTGATTAAAAATATTGCTTTGCTGCTAAACTTCCTTTGTGTTAAAGGATCTGTCTGACCTTATCAGAACACAGACTGGGGGTGCTGAATAACCTTCCACATACCTGGAAAAAATATCTAATGTAAATACATTTTATGACTCCCAACTATATATTATCAGGTAATAAACCTAATGACTTTATGAAGGTTATTAAGAGGAACTTTAATAAACTGTATCAGCATCCAAGGAATACTTGTTGCATGTTTTAATTTGAAGGAGTCTGTGTCAAACAGACAGGAAAGTAACCAACAGTTTTTCTGGATAAGGAGATTTAAGGTTATATCAGAAGATAGTAACAGCACTGTCAGGTTCAGAGGTCCTTTTGCCAGTGCACTGAAAATTAGGTATTGGTGAAACTTGGGATTGAAAGGAGATTATAGAACTAAAATCCTTTTTCTGATGGGAGGTGAGATGACGCATAAGAGCAAGCCATCAACAGGCTTTTGCAAAAGAAGAGGGCCTCCCCGGGAGCAGGGAGGGGTCAAGTCTTAGGAAAGGGAATAGAATGAGGTTTTCTGGTTGGTTGTTTTTTTATTCTTTTCTCTGCAGTGGATTTAAGTAAAAGCCACTGGTTCTGCACACTGTGCCTGCTACTGAAGAGCAGCATCACCGCACTGGTAGGGCTGAAGTCAGAGCAACCAACGTAAGTCCAACTGACCAGAGTGATGTGGGCAATGCAGAAAGTGCCTTGAACTACAGAGAGCAGGACCTGGGATACTTAGTGGGACCTGGAGGAACCTGGGGGGCATCCCTGAGCAAAACGAAGGTTAGTCAGGGAGTGGAAGAGAGCTTCAAAGAGCATTGGATCTCTCTGGGTCAGAGAGCTTGCTTATTTGCTAACCCTGGCAGCAATGGGGCAGTACTGAAAAATGTTTCCTCTTCTGGGTGCGTATCATGGCCAAAGTGTGTTCTCTGTCATCCTGTGCCCCAAGCATGGACCAGCCTTTGCCATGGCAGCTCTAGGGGCTGTGTTAGGCAGCTATGGCTGTGCCTTGGGAACTGCATGCCTTCACCTACTGACCCGTCCTTCTCACCATCATCCCAGGCATGATTCGCTGCCATCACTGGTCACATGGATCGGTGTCTTGAAAGAAGAGAGGTTTGCTGTTTACCTTGGAAGATATTTACAGCCCCACACAAAGGACAATCTTTGTCAGTTTTATTCTGATCTCTACTCAGATATCTTTTCATGACTGATACTGATCTTGAGGGCTGCAAATGCAGGTTTCTGTCCTTCCCACTGTGCTCTCTCCTTTCCCATGGTTACCCAAGTGAATTAAATTATTTACAACAGGCTTTTTCTTTGTAGCATTGTTCAGTTGAGTAAGAAGGCTCCCATTTAAAGGCTAGATTACACTGCTTTATGGACATATTCCTGGACTTTGATAATGTAACCTGGTTTTATTGGGCAAACAGGCAGATACGTTAAAATGCTGTTTTGATTCTTCTAGAAAGGCTTCATAGGACTGGGTGTAGGCCAACTGATGGTGGACACGATACATTCAGCATGCAGACAGGAAGAAAAGGCTCTCTAATCCATGGCACCCTGAGCCTTGTCTGCACACATCTCCTGAATGAGCTGCCCACTGACTGCCTGACAGTGGTTTGGTCCCATAACAGGGGTATAAAGACACAGGCTGCTTTTGTGGGCCCTTTTTCTTTTGCTGAAAGTGGCACTTCTCAGCTGGACAAGCCTGACAGGAACTATTTCTAGTACTTGGTGCAGATCACACACCTGTCCAGGCTGAGCTCTGTGGGCACCACCTCTGTGTTGTTTCACAAGTTTCAAAGAGTAAGATGGCTCAGGAGAAAAAAAAAATAAAAATGAGTGCATCTGCATAGATTTTATGATGTCTTCTTGACAGAGGCTTTGTCGTTCTAGTTCCCCATTCAACAGGAGGGTGATTACACCCTATACACTCACCCCTTTGCTTCTTTCTCCTCACCAAGCACTCTGATTTTCCAGAGCACCTTTAGGTCAAATAAAGGTGCCAGACTGCTGCCTGTCTTTTCATTAACATTTGCATTTTATTTAACAGAGCTTTGAGGTGTCCCGGTGTTGGATAAGCACTGTTCTTCAGGCCAGATGGAAAGGTATAAGGAAGGAAAGCACAATTTCTGACCCAATACCAAAGTGGAGGCCAAAGGCAGGACTGGTTGGCCAAGGGCAGCAGTTAGAAGAGTTTGCATCTCAACAGCAGCCCTTTGGGATTCAGTCTCCAGAACTGCAGCACATTCATTCAGCCCACAGCTTCAGGGAGCTCCCAGGCCGTCTGTCTGTTAAGTACTGCATGATGGTACAAATAAACAACACTTCTGTTCAACTCTCATTGTCTAGTAACTGCTATTCTTTCCTGACACGACCATTTGCAGTTCCTTAGCTTTTGGCTTCCTTACATGCCATGCAGACCACATTAAAGCCTTAAAACCAGCAGCCCATGGGAACAGTAAGTGCAAGAGAAAGTTGTGACAGCTCCACTTTGCAATACCAGCTGCCACATACATGTCACAGGAACAAGACCAGTGTTTCTGAAGAAGTGCCTCAAGTTTTTAGGTGAAGAATGACTTTTCCACTGCAAGTAACTTCCTCTTATAAATGCAATACTCTTCTGTTCAGGAGGAAAGGTTGCTTTGGAAGCTGAGCCTGGACTATGACATTGTCTGCACATGGAAACTGTGGGCTATCTCAGCTTTTGTCACCCTCTGCTCTTTCTCCCCCTTTAGTCCACTCTCTCCCCCTCTACTCTGCTCTGGTGAGACCCCACCTAGAGTACTGCATCCAGTTCTGGAGCCTCTATGACAAGAGGGATGTGGATGTGCTGGACCGTGTCCAGAGAAGGGCCACAAGGATGATCAGAGGGCTGGAGCACCTCTCCTATGAGGACAGACTGAAAGAGTTGGGGCTGTTCAGTCTGGAGAAGAGGAGGCTCCACGGTGACCTTATTGTGGCCTTCCAGTATTTGAAGGGGACCTACAAAAAAGCTGGGGAGGGACTTTTTAGGCTGTCAGGTAGTGACAGGACTTACAGAGGATGGAGCAAAGCTGGAGATGGATAGGTTCAGACTGGATGTGAGGAGGAAGTTGTTCAGCATGAGAGTGGTGAGAGCCTCCTGGAATGGGTTGCCCAGAGAGATGGTTGAGGCCCCATGCCTGGAGGTGTTTAAGGCCAGGCTGGATGAGGCTCTGGCCAGCATGCTCTGGGGTAGGGTGTCCCTGCCCATGGCAGGGGGGTTGGAACTAGATGATCCTTGTGGTCCCTTCCAACCCTGACTGATTCTTTGATTCTCTACTACACACACACAGAGCAATGAGATTTTTTTTTAAGTGCATCCTAAAAACCCTGACAGTACTAAATGGAAGCACAATATTGCACAAGTAATTTCTCCTCCAGAATAGAAAAATCAAACTACATGGACCATATCCTAATCAGATGATGTAATGTTCTCCTGGAATCACATACAGGTCTTGGGAAGAAAAAAAACACTAACATAAATAAATAAACACTAAACTGTGAATAACCAAATAGCCTGAACAGCACTGTTCACTAAACTCACACAGCCATTTCCATTAAACTGAGGTAGTGGATGAGCAAGATGTGCAGAGATGCATTTCTGGTGTGTGGTTTGTTCTTTTTTCCAGAGGGGAATCAAACCTTTGGTCAACAGGAAAAGCTAAGTAAGAGGGCTGCAGAGGGCATGGATGGGAAGCAAGTCACACACACACATATACACAGAGAGAGAGAAAAACACGTAGTCTTTGAAGCAGAGGTTAAAATAAAAATCTGAGGCTTGTGGCCCCCTGAGACTCAGCAGAGTATGGGCACTGACAGGACAGAGGGCTTGGGGATGATAGCTTCCTGCTCCACCAAGGCAACAGGATGAGAGTCCCAGCATGGCCTCGTGCATGCCCTGTGCTCTGATAATGTCATCTCTGCAGCCACAGAGCCCTCCCATTTCCTTTAGTGAATAAACATCTCTGCTTCCTCTTGATTCTCCCAACAGATATTTGGCCACCAAGCTTCTCAATTTCCTCATGAGAGGTGAAGAAAATCTGTATTTTTCCCAGTTGCGCAAATCCTCCTGATTATAACCTTGGCATGCATCAAGAAATTATTTCCTCTTTCATCAGTGAAACCTTTGCACAAGTGTCCCCTGGCTCCTGAGCTGACAGGAAACACACTGGTGGATTTACCTTGGCTCAAGGGAGGACACAAATGGTACAGGCAAGAGTACCCTCATTAGTGACTAAGTGTAAGTCATTGGAGGATATTATTGTCGTTTACCCCATTCACACTCTTGATGGCAATTCATTTTGGTTCACCTTCACTCACCTTTCCTTTCTTCTCCAAAAGACCTGGACATCAGAGAGGTTATCTAGGCCTTTGGCATACCAAACCTGAAGTGCTACACCAGCAAAGTTGCTTTCACGGTGAAGGATGATTACGATTATTTCTTTGGAAGGTAAGCAAGGAAATAGTGGCAAGCTGCTATCAGTAACCGCTGTAACTCATCAGCACCTCTCTCGTCTTCAGCTTAGCAGATCATGTAGTCCTTATGCAAGGAAATAGTTCATCATCTTGTTGCTCTATTTCCAGGCAGTGACAGACATCTCAGCTCTCTAACTGTTGCTGTTTCAAATGTCCTCATCTTTGGTGTAGCATTCAGCCTTCAGGGATGTGACTTTGCTATGACAACAGTGTAAGTGGGTTAGGCACCTGCAGTTTTCTTTTTTGGCCCCCCATCATGTTGCAGAGAGAGAAGGACTCCACTTTATGAATAGCAAGGACAGGATGCTGTGCAGTTTTTAGCCTTTTGTGTATTGAATCCATGCTCTGACAATGGCATGTTTCAGAGCTAGCAGTCCCTCAGGAGGAAAACACACCGGAGGAAGCATTTCCTGCTGTGGGCAGTTGACAGCTGGTGTTGAAAAAGCGCTTCTCAAGTGATAGAGAGAAGGTTATTTTGGGGAAGTTTTGGTAACATTATTTTACTCTTCTTGTCAACAGCATCAATGGTTACCATAACACAAACACAATGACAGATCAAAGGGAAAAGATGATAGTAGTTATGGACCTCAGGTCAGTATGTGTGCATCACCATGCAGGCATGGGTATCTTCATTCAGCTCTTGTCATCCTCAGGTAGGGCCAGCGTTCCCTCACCTGACAATCATCTATTCTGGGCAAGGATGAAGACAATTATCACAGAGACACCACAAATACTCCTGCATAAAATAACACACAAAAGGCATGTCTCTGAAGAGCTGTGATAGTGAAGAGGTTGCAGTAACAATGCAGAAGAAAGAGGCTGGGTTGAAGTCAAGCTATTTCAGTGACTCAGTCAGGCTTTAACAGAACAGGGATTTCATGGGCCATATGTTCTGCAAGGAGATAAGGACAAGTGGGAATACAAGGGTCAAGATCAGGATGCTTCTGATGATATTCTGGAAAAACAGGACCATTTTGGCATGTGGTGGGAGTCTGAGAGGAAGAAACAAATGAGGAGTTAAAGAAACTCATCTGCTGAGCTCTGAGACCAGCAGAATTGCAGCAGCCAGGGTTCCAGAGGCTGAGAAATCTGATAGATGTAGAAAGAAATACTTATTTCTGCAAAATGGTAACAAAGTGTTTCATTAATTTGAGCAAACCGAAAGGGAATGCATCTAGTGCAGTTACATATTTCTAGCTAGTGGATAACTCTGCAAAGAATCACAGAATCACAGAATGCCGGGGGCTGGAAGGCATCTCAAAAGATCATCCAGTCCAAGCACTCTGCCAGAGCAGGATCACCTAGACTAGATCACAAAGGAATGCATCCAGGCAGGTTTTGACTATCTCCAGAGAGGGAGACTCCACAACCCCCCTGGGCAGCCTGTTCCATTGTTCTGCCACCCTCACAGGGAAAAAAAATCCTCCTCACATTTACATCAAAATTCCTGTGCCTCAGTTTTCACCCATTGCCCCTTGTCCTGTCATCTGGCATCACCGAGAAGAGCCTGGGTCTGTCCTCCCAGCACTCACCCTTTACATATTGATAAACATTGATGAGGTCACCTCTCAGTCTCCTCTTCTCCAAGCTAAAGAGCTCCAGCTCCCTCAGTCTCCCCTCCTAAGAGAGATGTTCCATTCCCTTAATCATCTTTGTGGCTCTGTGCTGGACACTCTCAAGCAGTTCTATGTCCCTCTTGAACTGGGGGCCCAGAATTAGACACAGTACTCCAGATGTGGCCTCACCAAAGCAAAGTAGAGGGGCAGGAGAACCTCTCTCAACCTACTAGCCACAGCCTTTCCAATACACCCCAGAATGGCATTGGCCACTGCTGGCTCATGGTCAACCTCTCATCAACTAGGAACCCCAGATCCTTTTCCCCTTCACTGCCTTCCAACAGGTCAGTCCCCAGCCTATACTGATCTCTGGGATGGTTCTTTCCCAGGTGCAAGACTCTGCACTTGTCCTTGTTGAATTTCATTAAATTTCTTCCTGCCCAACCCTCCAGCCTGTCCAAGTCTTGCTGAATGGCAGCACAGGCTTCTGGTGTGGCAGCCACTCCACCCAGTTTGGTGTCATCAGCAAACTTTCTGGAATAGCTTAGACTAGCAGTAACATCACTTGGCTTGGGAAGAAGAAATTTTAAATAAAGGTGATATAAATATGGAAAAAAAACCAAAAACAAAACCAAAAACAAAACCCAGACCAAAACCAAGACAAAAAGTTTGGACAATCATATAGTTTCCATGAGTATAATTAGATGAAACCATTTCCTTCAAAAGGGTTTAATCAGGAAAACAGCTATTTAAATTGGCCAAATATTTTGATTAACTCCCACCCAAATCATTGAACTACTTCAGTCAGCAAGGGCTGAAAGGACACTAGTTAACCAACAAAATGTTCATCTTCCAGACTCTGAAGTAGAAATACCATGTTTACCACTTTGAAATTGAGTGTCTTTTTCCAAAGTATGTCTCTGTAAAAAAGTACCTCTAAGACTAAAGGTAGGAAGATTGTTTCGGGCAACTATACTGTCTGGCATGTCACAGACCACATATTACAGGACAGCTGCACAGTCTTCTTTTGTCTATCCATCCTCTGGCATCGTAACTGTCATCACTTCTCACAGCTCCAGCTGACACAACAAACTTGGTAACACAGATGAGCTTGTCCTTTGTGTTGCTGCTTGGCATCGTCCATTACTAGTCCAGCCCGTCCTTCACATCAGACTACCATTCCTTATGGATATAATTTCCCCATAGTGCTATAGCTGAAGCAAAGCTGGTTGCCTTTTCTCCTTTTCTTCATAACATTTCCTTTATTATAAAAGAGCCTTAGGGGAAAAGAGAAAAAAAAAACAACAAAGCTAAATAAACCAACCAAACAAACAAAAATATGCACCCACCAAAAAACCCCAACCAAACCCAAAACCCACACAAGGCAGCAAGCTGAATGTTTACTTAATTATTGGTCAAGAGTTCCATGGAAATGTTGGCTGAAGGCAATGCTGTATAGCATAGTCCCTTCTACTAGAGTGCCAGAAAACCAAAGGGCAGGTGGCAGCTCTTGAACAATAGTCAATTACACTTTTTAGGCAAATATTTGCTCATGTGTTCAGACAATAATGTCTTGTGGAAATGTGTTTGCACAATGTCCTTGACAAAGGCTCGTCTATTAATCTGGACACAATTGTGTAAAGCTCTGGAACAGTGTTTAACACATGAACTTCTCAGTTCGAGCAACAACAAACATCCAACTTTGAAAACAACAGTCACCCCAAATTACCTTCACATAGGGAAAAAAAAGCCTTTGGAAGAGTATTTACTTTTAACCTGTAAAGGCATCCAATGACTACACTGGCATCTGTGGGTCAGCTCCTACAATTTTAGTAGGAAACAGTAGGCTTCAGTAGGCTATACTGGAAACAGTATAGCCTTGGCCTGGCCAGTCAAGACTGGAGTTTCCTACACTGCACCATGCCATGCCATCTCAAGTGGGCTCAGTGCTGCTGAGATAGCAGTGATGCTGCATCCATGCACACCTGTTGAGACCTTGCTAGGTATACGGTTTTGCTTGATATCATCATAGAATCAGTCAGGGTTGGAAGGGACCACAAGGATCATCTAGTTCCAACACCCCTGCCATGGGCAGGGACACCCTACATGATCATGCACACATGACTTACATCTGCCTCATGCCCATGCAGGGGATTAGTCTGACTGAGAGAAACTCATTCCTCCTCAATGTGAATATGGGTGGCAATTGAAGGAGGAGGCCCACCAGAGCTCAGCAGCTTCTTCTGAGAAGCCAGTGTTATTGATTCCAGCTCTCCTGGGGACAGCAGAGACAGCAGAGCCCCATTTTCAGCCTGAAAGGGGAGTTTTGGGTGGTATATGATGTATGACAGTGTATCACTGTATTGCTAGTGCTTATAGTCCTAAGGAAATAATAGTTTAGCCAACTGGTGCCCAGACTTGGAGTGTGGACCACTTGAACAGGGGTTGCAGACTAGAGCTAGACAAAGTTCAGTTAAACTTTTCATATTTCTCTCTGGTTACAGGGTGACTGCCAGGAGCATTTGGGAATCATTAGTTTAGTCCTTTGGGTTGTAAATACTCATTCACAGGTTGCTCCTTTTCCCACTTCCCAGTGAATTCCTTAAGGTGTACTAGTATTTTCTGAATGTTTTGGCTGAAAATGTTTCAGCCTCCACTTTGCACACCACATGTTCACCTCATCTTAATGGTGATTCAGTATCCACGAGGTGTGTGAGTCACCTCAGGGATGTGGGATTGTTTTTCATTATCTGGCTGATGTGTGGGCATTTATATAGGGGAGAACATAATATTTGCTGTAGACAGTACAATAAAGGAGCACCAGCTAAAGATCAACAAACACAGCAGTTTGGTAGAAATACACACTTGTGCTAAAGCTGACGAAAGTGACATGATTGTAGTTCTGCCTGAATGTTAATGAAGAATTAAGAACTTGTTTCTCTAGTGTCAAGTTCATTGCAGGAGTGGCTGCATGAAATTTTGTGTTTTCTGCTAATGAAGGAAGTCAGGCAAGATAAGCAAAAGGTCCCTGCTGACCTCAGAACTGAATTCAGGAGTCAGCAATCTAAACTTCTCATATTTTTTCATGAAAAATATTCCTGAGGCAGTTGTTCAGGCTTTGTCCCTCTTGTTGAATGATAAAAATTCTATTGCAGCATTCTTGACAGTGAAATCATGTTCACAACCATTTTATTGTGATCATTGTCTAATACTTCTTTCCCTCCCCAAATGTATTATTTTCCTGTATCTTTTTAACATCTTATCTTCCAATAAAACCCAACCAACCAACAAAATAAACCCCACAACAACAACAACAAAACCCAAACCAATCTTGAGCTTTTAAAGCTTCTTCCATGTGCTAAAAGACCTTTTTATTTTCTCTGGGAAGCTAAGATCAGGTTTACATCATGAGGACCAGAGTAAGAGACATTTAAGGAACTTACTCAGTTATTATAATGAGTCACGTTGTCTTGATTTTCAGTTCTTCACGAGCTGCAATGTCTCAACTGGAGGCACCTTTTGGTCTCTCATGATGTCCCAGTCTTGACCACTAGTGCATATAATTGAAGAATGGTGTAATAAGTAAGTAACAAACACCTGGACAGATTTAAATTGCACTCAGATTATTTTTTGGGCTAGTGGAAGAGGGACCAAAACTGATGAAGTGTCTCAAAACCATGGAGCTCAACACAGGTCGTGTGCCTAATCCATGGTGTCATGATGGAAATCCTCCCAGAAGTCACTGTCCTCACCTTCAGTACACTGCCAGCATGTGTGTGGAAGAGAAGAAAATCATACATTCAGGAAAGGAAAAACAAATCACACCTTGAAGAACCATACTCAATGGCTTCTGAAGAAGTAACTGAAATATATCCTCTGATAATTACTGCTCTCCAAAAGACATACTTAACAACATGATTACAAAATTCAGGGCATATAGAAAGGCAAAAAGAATTCATTCCCCTGGGCAAAAAGCTGCTCTCAGTTACACCCAAGAAACCACATTAAAGCCTCCTGCCTGTGAAGTGCCAAGCCATCCTCAAAGTCGTAAATCCCATTTGCTGCCATTGATATCAGCGAGTGCAGCAGGCACCCACGGCTTCCCATGGCAGCTCAGCACTTGCCAGATGAAATGCTGATGCCCTATGATGGCAACGCACCCACATACGTGCTGAGTTCTGCCAGTGTCAGTATGACCTGGACTCAGGCTGATGGACTGTAGGGAAACAGTCCCTGCAACAGGGCAGGGCACTAGTGGTTAGTCTCTGTCCTCTTGGGGATGATTAATTTTGGCAATTAGCTTTGTTTTTTCTGTAATTTCTGGGCAATGACGCTGGTCATGAAAACAGGCAAAGGTGAAGCGGAACTGGAGTCTGAGTAGGCTGGCTGGCACAGCTGCAAAGAGCTGAGCACCTCCCTGCGTCCTGACCTGGAGCCACACGGCTCCTTCAGAACCTGGTGCCTCTGCAGCAGCAGCTGGCAAACATGCTCAGTCCTGACAAACTCCAGTACTGGCCTGAAACTTGCTTCAAACAGGATTTCCGGCACAAAGGAGATTACTCTAACCCACCGCACCATCTAGCGTCAGGACATCTTAAAACAGTTCCCCCTGCGCATGCATCTCCTTCTGAAGGATGCTGAAGCAATGCTCTTTACACAGCACATTTCCGCAAGAAGGGTCTGCTCTGTAAAGTCTTTCATATTGTTCATGGTCTCTTTTTTTTGTTATTGGTCTCTCTTGTTGTTTGTTTTGTTTATAACATAAGCAGTGTGCCCCGGTGGCCAAGAAGGCCAATGGCATCCTGGCCTCTATCAGAAATAGTGTGGCCAGCAGGACCAGGGAAGTCTTTCTGCCCCTGTACTCAGTGCTGGTTAGACCACACCTTGAGTACTGTGTCCAGTTCTGGGCCTCTCAATTTAAGAAAGATGCTGAGGTGCTTGAACATGTCCAGAGAAGGGCAACAAGGCTGGTGAGGGGGCTGGAGCACAGCTCTGTAAGGAGAGGCCGAGGGAGCTAGGGTTGTTCAGTCTGGAGAAGAGGAGGCTCAGGGGAGACCTTATTGCTCTCTACAACTACCTGAAAGGAGGTTGTGGCTAGGCAGGGGATGGTATCGTCTCCCAGGCATCCAGTGATAGAACCAGAGGACACAGTCTCAAGCCACAACAAGGCAGGTTTAGGCTGCATGTTAGGAAGAAGTTCTGCACAGAAAAGGTGATTGTCATTGGAATGGGCTGCTCAGGGAGGTGGTAGTGTTACCATCCCTGGAGGTGTTTAAAAAGAGACTGGATGAGGCACTTAGTGCCATGGTTTAGTTACTTGGAAGGTATTAGGTGATAGGTTGGACTCGGTGATCTTGAAGGTCTTTTCCAACATGGTTAATTCTGTGATTCTGTTTTGTTTGATTGTTTGTTTTCACTCGAGGTCTTCTGAATTGGCAAGAGGCAAAAAGCTGCTGCCCTCCAAAAGGACTAACTTGGAGCAGTCCTCTTCTTTGAGATTGTGTTACCACTTTAATCTTTCATTAGCACTTGTTCTGTAACCGTGCCTGGCAATTTGTAGACCTCAAAACAGACCAATTTCCTACCCAAAGGCATGAGTAGCAGAAGTGTATTACTAAGCACAACAAAAGGGGTTCAGCAATTAATCAAGTGGGACACACAGAGTATACTTTGCACTGGCAGAAGATGTTAATGCTTAGAGACAGTAACATGCTCAACAGAGACATTTAAGGTTATGTACTTAGAAGAATATCTGCATCTCAAGGATCTTATTTTCCCCAGGTCTATTGCATGGACTTTCCTGCTCAGGGGTAAGTACATTCCTCAAACTGCTTTTCACATCTTTGTTTTTAATCATGCGTTAGTTGCAGTAACACAAAGATGAAAACAACAACAAAATAACAACAAAAATCTAAGCCAAACCAAACAAAAAACAACCAAACAAAAAAAAAACAACCAAACAAAGCCTAGCCATCCTTCTGGTTGCTAGCAGTGGAAACGATTATATGCTAATATCTGGTCCAAAACAAAGAGAAAGCACATGGGAATCAGACATCTATCTTCTAGAAGACACCAGCATATACAAAGAAAAAGACCTTCTTGCAAGGTCACTGCTGAACTTGCTATTAGTAATGAACAGCATCTGCTTGAACTTCTGTGTGACCCATTAGCCTTTGGAGGCTGCAGAGCTGCCCTGGAAGGTGAGTCACTTTGACAAGGCACTCTCCTTCATTTTCAAAGGTACTGAAGCAGCACTTTCAGACTTGGAGTTCTGCCATTCTGTTTAGAAAGTCATCATTTGCAAGCTTTAAGATCTTTGCATTTATAGAGCTGTGATCCTATAAATTCCTGTAGTGAAAAGGAAAATCCCAGATATCCAGGTTATAGCTCTATTAGAAACATCAATGAATTCAAAAAGTCTATTATCTTGAAATGAGGATTTTTTTGTCAGGAAAAAAAAAAAAATACAATCCAAACCCAAACAAAGTCAAACCCTATTGCTTCACTGACAGATAAAAAGCTTTCATCCACATGTTACAAAAATTTAAAGGAAAAAAATAATCTCACCAGAAGTTATTTTCATTAGTTTTATTCCTTTAATAATGACAAGATTTTTATAATCGTCATTACAGAGCAACATTTGCATTCAAAAAACCTTTAAACATGGCCAGAGTTACCAGATAAACTTATTCATGGGCACTGATGTTCAAATGAGAGAATAATTAAATTCTCAGCAAAAATCCTAATGATGTCAATTTTGCTACAGCAGATAATGTCAGCACACAAGAAGATGCATCCGAGTATTTGTTTTTCTCCTTGCCTTAGAAATCAGCCACAGGACGTATGGAGGAGGGAGGTGTTTTTTTTCTTTCGAAAGTTATGTTCTCCGGCTACATAGTCTCAGCAGCTGGCAACTTGTTTTCCACTCTGCTGGTTTTGCCCATAATCTAGAGCCCTGACAGGGTCTGCCCTGGGCAGATGGTGGAAGGGCCATTCCTTGGTTATGGGGGGGCAGCGAGGCAATGGCACCCCTGTGGCACTCTGCACACATGTTAATCTATCCTGGGCGCAGAATGGATGACTTTTGGTGACGCCTAGTGCCATCTTTTGGGGGAAACGGGAAAATGCCTTGCTCAGCAAATACACCCTGATGCATCTGACTAGCTCTGGCTGCTCTGCTAACAGCACCTAGCTCCCGAGCGAGCAGGACGCTGATGGCGCTGATAAACCTACAGGGCAGGGCTGGAGATATAGGGTCTCCTGGGTCCCCTTGGCGCTGCAGCAGCTTAAGGAAGCAGAGTAGGTTTAGCTTTCAGGAAGGACTGCATGCTGGGATGTGCAGGACAGCATGGCACTCAACAGTGGCTACAGGCAGCCCTGGCCAGGACCACAGTAGAGAATGAGCACTGTGATGGGGTAGGGGGGGCATTTGTCCCTGGGGTAAGCAAACTGTCACCCACACCCCAGGGACCTGATGAAGGCACAGGAAACATGTAGGCTTTTCCGAGAAGAAGCAGTAAGATTAAACGTGTGGTGTAGACATACCAAAGCCGCCTGAATATGTTCCTGTGTGACCTTGAGTGAATCTGCCTTTGCAGGGGGGAGGTTGCAGTCAATGACTGCCAGAGGTTCCTTCCAACCTCTACCATTCTGTGATTCTGTGAGGTACACCAACAGTGTAAACTCAGGCTGAGGCAGCAGAGCATGGACAGCAGTCTGTAGTGTCTGTCCAGCCTGCTCTGCTTTCATCTCCCACTCTCACACACGTCTGTCTCTCTTTCAGCTGACCTGGGGTGACCAGGCTCATTGCTACAGCCTAGTCCAGGCTAGGAAAAGGAGCACAGCCCAGACCTTCAAACAGAAACTCCAGAGAGCATTTTAAAGACAGAGGGCACCCAAAAATATCCTGTGCCTTCAGGTGTTGCTGGCCACCCAGCTGTAGCCCAAGAGGGAAGAGAGGCTGAGCATGGCCTGTGTCACAAAACGTGACCCTCAAAAAATTGTAAACCACTTGGGAAAACCCTGCAGAGCACTGGGGCCATGGAAACTATACACACATGTGTCTATACACACATACTGGCCGAGTCAGGAATTAAGTCCTGACCCATACCCAAGGGTGCCTGGCACTTCATCCCACAACGCAGGAAGAGGGAGAACAGGGACGGCTAGGGTCACACAGAGCCGCTCAGCAGATCACTGCCTGCAAAAGCTCCACTCCTCACACAGAGGTGCCCCAAGATGAGCCCAGAGATGCTGAATTCTGGGGCTGCCAGCATGATCATGATCATGGCAGTGGGTTTGGTCCCAGCCTGGTGGATTGCCTTGTACACTGCTCTGCAGGAGCAAAGCCAGAGGAGCGCTGCCGGAGTGGTGCAGCCTGGGCACAGTGTCACAAGCAGCATTTGGGTTTCAAATTCATTTACCAGTTCCTGCATTTCTTTTTTTGAAAAAAAGGTAGTTGCTTTTCTTGCTGCAGAGAAAGATGCCTGGTACCTCACACACCCACAGCTTGTGATCAACCTTGCTTGCAAGTTTGAGTGCTCAGCTGCCACTGGACCCACGGTTTCTGGATCTGAAAGTGTTATGGAGGCAGGAATTAATTCGGCCGAGTCAGGAATTTATAAAAATAGAGTTATTTTATTTTCCCGAAAACCCGCCCCCAGAACTACATACAGAAGATAATTTAGATTTAATTAGCAGGTTCTTTCTTAGTTGGCTGAGAATATCTACACAATCGGATGCCACAGGTAAACTTGACTAATTTGAAGTCAGGAGCTGGAAAAGGCTTGTGCTATTAATATAGCGTTCCCCACTATCAAATAAGGCTGAGCCGTAAGCTACTCACCACAGGACGCTGCTGGCTTGAAAGAAGGACGATTCAAAGGGCTGTCCCGCGGTCTTTTCAGAGACCTTCAGGGTCGTTAAGAAGCGATAAGCAGCACAATAGGGTGCTCAAGGTGAAGTCCTTCAGAGCTTCTCTTAGGAGCCAGATGAGGCTCCGTGTGTAGAAGCTATCCAGGCGGGGTGGGGGGAGAACTCCTCCAAGGAGGCACACCAAGGCGGGAACACAATCCAAAGCGGGGACGAACTCCACGGCAGGAGCACCCCAAGGCGGGAACCCCTCGATATTTGTACCCTTTCCCAGACACAGAGCCGTTACCGCTGCCTAGGCCCGAAAAGCTCACAGCCAATCCTCAGCCGAGTGCAGCGCGGGCCCGGCACGGGGCACTCCTCGTGCCGGAAGGGTCCCCCTGCCCCCCCCCTCCACGCCTGCAGGGCAGGGGTGGGGGAAACAGGTCTGTTCGCACCTTTTTCCTCTCCCATTCAAACCATTGAGGGAGAGGAAATTTCAGGGGTACACGGCACCTCCAGGACAGAAAGCCTGAGCTACGTGACAGAAGGAACTGCAGGAATCGACTTGGTGAGTGACTGTAAGCTGAGGGAGGCTCAGTGTGGAGACATGAAGTATTTGTAGGCTAAGGCCAGTGTGCGTTCCTAGGCTTCAAAATTCTGCAGCCCTGAGATTATTGTTTAGGAAGCTCATCAGGACCTTCATAGTCTGGAAGAGTGCTTCTCCCAACAGACTCTGAGTAGCATTGAAATTGATGTCTGCCCAGACACCTGTTGGACACTGCGACCTCAAAGGCCATGAAAGTGTCAAGCAGCCCCAAAGAAGGGGTTAGAAAACACATGGGTATTTGTTTATTGAGGGACAGGAGCCATGAGGCCTGTATTTCTGTCGGTGCGATAGAGCTTGCTTGGGGAGAGGTCATGGTTACACAGCAACATGCAGGTGTCACACAAAGACTGTAGACTTCATAATCAGGGGTGCTCAAACACAACTCCAAGTTTACATCACTGTCCAGCTCCTTGTCTTTTCAAAAGCACCCTGAGTCCCACCACTGGGACATGAAGCTGTCAATCACAGCTACAAGAACTGCTTTGTTGAACTACTTCTATTTTCTTTAACAGTGACGATTTTGTGTGGTGGCATTTTAGACCCTGAGGGCTGCTCTTGCTGGAGAGTGGGCCACTGGAGTTGCAGTCAGCTTCAATTTCCTCTGGACAGATGTGTCTTTGTTAAAGCACTGGGGAAGGATATCTGGAACATCTGAGGGACACATATCCCACTGCAAGTCTATCAGATTTGAGAGCCTAAGCTACTCTGGGTCTCTCAGAAACCTTATAATCAGTCAACTAACTTCATTCAGCCAGGTATTTTCACTAAATAAAGCTGCTCTACCTCTTCCAATTTCTCTACCTTTGTGTTGTATTGTGCCAGAAGTTAAGAAACAAGGCATCTTAGACCCAAACGACTCTCTATAACCTAATTATAACTACAGTAGAGCCCAGCAGACATCTTTGAGAAATAGATGGCTGAGCCACAAACCAAACATCTTAGCTTTTAGCCAATGCAGAAATATGGAAAAGTAACTAGGAGCACCTACCATGTCTTGGCTCAAGAGCCAGTCCAGTAGTTACAGTGGAACATCAACAATGTTGTAGTAGTGTTAGGTTTCCCAATTTATAGACTGCGATGCCAAAACCTTTCACTGTGATCTGCATCTAGAAGGAAAAGGAGAGCATATTGGATCTGGCACTTAGCAGGAAACACACAGTGTATGCTGGAAACTTTACTGGGCTTTCACATACAATTAAAATAACAAGAGTGAACAAAGCCATTTACAGAGTCCTAAGCCAGCATTTTATACAGCTTATGACAAAACAACAAAGATGTATTGTCTGATGCTTTTATACAGTCCAGAATGATTTATTGTATAGTATACATTTAGCATCACAATGTATTTAACTGTTGAGGTAAGTGGTTAAAGAAGTTAAAAGTGCTGATTAGGTCATTTTGCATAGCACTCATCAGTGATTGGAACTGGGTATTACATTCCCAGTGCAAATTCCCAGCACTGGCAAGGCTGTTTTACAGCTGTTCAGTGTGCAGTCTGTGACATGAAATGTTTGTGGAAATTGAAATGAAATGTAAAGTAGTAAATGTAGAAAGATACTTTAAGTACAGCATTTACAAACTCTACTCTCTTCTCCACTCAGGCAGTTTATCCCAGATGTGCTAACCTGCCTCCTCTTACCACACTGTACATCACAGCTCCTCTCCAGCAATCTCCTTTGGTGCCAGTACTTTTTATGAAATCTGTGCTTCTCTTATTTCTAAGCCTTTTTTGGTTTTCTGGAACCTCTGAGTTCCCTAGGGTATATGGCCTCCTTTCTGCCTACTTTCACTTCTCTTCCTGTTAACTTCTTGATATCCAGGTGGCATTTCCTTCCCCCACATCTCTCAGATCAATTTTTCACTGTACAGGAAATAACCTCTTTGGGTTTCTGCAGGTATTCCCAGCCTCCCTGGCACCCCCAGACCAAATAGAATTCTCTTTTTCCTAAGAGGGAGAGGAGGTCATCAACCTTCTTGATTGCTGCCTTCATATTACCAGCCCA
The DNA here is from genome assembly GCA_013400475.1 of Tricholaema leucomelas. Taxonomy (NCBI): domain Eukaryota; kingdom Metazoa; phylum Chordata; class Aves; order Piciformes; family Lybiidae; genus Tricholaema lacrymosa; species Tricholaema leucomelas. Next base: position 324,282 of record WAAF01001055.1, read on the forward strand.
TGTTTTGATCCGGTTGGCTCTCTGTTTATTGGTGACTCACATCTGATGTCCTGTCAACATTATCAAATCAAGTCCATCACTGAGCACCAAATAATCCTTGCAAGAATGTCTTAAAGGTCCACTTATATTCCCTTCCATAAATTGCTAGTAAGGGGGACCAAGTCACAACACTTTTCTACCTCTTCTAACAGCACTTCATTACTTTTTATTCTCTTTCTCTTCCTCTTGATGTTGGCCTCTTTCTTCTGTTTTTCCTTCCCCTTACCAAGCCCAGCTGATAATAGCTCTGTTATAGCCATGCATTCTTGGTTTTATGCTCCCTTTCCTGCCGGCTCATCCCCTTTAATCTTCCAGGAACAGCCAAGGTAAAGACCTTTATTTTCACACTTGTTTAGAGAACCAAGCCCTCGCTCTGCTCCAGAGACTCCAAAGACTACTTGCTTTACTCCTAATTTTCTGTCTTTTGCCTGGAAACTCATGGTGTGAGGCTTACAACTTGCTTACAGCCATTCAAGGGTACCTACAAGTTTTCCATGGTTTTAACCAGCAGTCATTCAGGGTAGCAGCAGATATTTCAGTCCCTTGAGGACCCAGACTCTGAGCTCTCTCAGGGTACGAACTCATAGCAATGTCCAAGCACTTTCTATGTGTTTCACAGATTTATCCTCAGAGCACGTCAGAAGAAAACAACAATCCCACCCTCTCCCCTTGAAGAAAACTGGAATGGAAAACATCAAGTTAGTCTAGGTAGAAAATACAGCCTCTTCCAGCATTTATTGGTCTTGTGCATTTAAAGACAATGGCACTTCAAAGCAGTACCTGTTAGTCATGATCTATATTTAACATATCCAGCACTATAAGATCCGACTCATGGCTGGGTCATTTGAATGCTATTCTCATCCCAGAAAACTGAAATATATTGATGTACCAGACTAATTTTTTTCCCAAGAATTAGACATCATGTGGTAATTTTTCAACTATAAACCAGATGAATGTTTTGATTTTCTCCTTTTTTCTTTTCCTTTCTATTTTGCCTGCAGTATTGCAAGTGAAAAAAATCCCTCCCCAATCCATGATGGAGAAGGGACATTATTTTAAACTTTACTATTTCTGTGGTCAGTTCTGTCACAGAGGTCCTGGAGAGCTTCAAAAACCCTTCAGCTCTTCTCCAGGAAGGTGCTCATTGAAGCCCTGTATGATTCCTGGCAGCCTTGTGACGATGCCTGTGGTGGCCAGAGGTCTACATGGCTGGTTTGCTGAAACAAAGTAATGTTGCAAAAATATAGGCAAGAGCTGAGTGGAAGATGTAGCTAAATCTGAAAACTTGTCTTTCACACACTCTTAGAAAATTCCTCTGAAGCCTAAAAGGACCATGACAGTCACTTAGCCAAAGTGCCTCTGCCTTTTTAAAGAATCCATCCTCTGAATGAAGTATTCATCTTCTGCAGAGCAGCTTTCAAGTCTTCAATGAAGAAGAATGATGCCTTCATCAGGAAGAAAATTGGAAATTTATAGGCACTTTATTTGGCAATGTTACGCATTATTATCTAGTATTAAGTGGTAAGACGTTGCTGAGTGCTCTTTGGATGTGCATTTTCTGCCTGAAGCAGCTTTGAGCCTGGCTGGGACACAAACAGAACAGAGCCAAAATAAACACTACAGCTGGGTGAGATGAACTGGTGGAATTAGTACTGCAAGCTCACAGCAAGAGTTTAAAGAACCCCTTCTAGTTGGTGGAGAGATCTGAGGAAGGGATGTGTTTCAGTTAATAAGAAAGAAACCAAACTGCTCCAAAGAAAGAACATGGAAGTCCATTCAGAGCTCAAGAGGTCTTTTAGCAGCCCAAGGAAGACTCTTTGGCCAAGCAAAGCTACAAGCCCATGAGCTTCTTGACTGGGGAGAGTGGCAATAGACTCCAGAGGGAAAGAGAGATAGCAGTCAAAGAAGTCATAAATGGAAATGGTTTAGAATAGAATAGAATCAACCAGGTTGGAAGAGACCTCCGAGGTCATCCAGTCCAACCTAGCACCCAGCCCTATCCAGTCAACTAGACTATGGCACTAAGTGCCTCATCCAGGCTTTTCCTGAACACCTCCAGGGATGGTGACTCCACCACCTCCCTGGGCAGCCCATTCCAATGCCAATCACTCTCTCTGTCAAGAACTTCCTCCTAACATCCAGCCTGTATCTCCCCTGGCACAACTTGAGACTGTGTCCCCTTGTTCTGTTGCTGGTTGTCTGGGAGAAGAGACCAACCCCCACCTGGCTACAGCCTCCCTTCAGGTANGGAGACAGTAGGAGATATCAAATCTCCCATGTGTGGACAGGAGAGGAAAAAAAAAAAAAAAAAGAAAAGTCAGTCTATTAACAATTGTCAGAGAAGAAGAGGGATGGGTTTGTGAAGTGGAATATGTCTAAGCTTGGCTAACATCCAGTCAAAGCAAGCGTGATAACAAACTACAAATATTTAGAAAGCCATAAGATTGAGGCAGGCTGGGAACTGGAGTGTGATGCACAGGGAGCATAATCAGAAGAAATTGCAATACATGAAAGCAGCAGGAAACCAAAAAACCTTTGCCAGTGAGATGCATTAGACTCTGTGTTATGGGAATGAGTGGAAATACCCTGGGCTTGAGATCTTCCCAAGTAAGAAGGTGGATAAGGAAACATCAGTAAGTATACAATAGAAAATAATCCTGTAATAGTGAGGGGGGTGGAGGGGTTTTCCAAGTAGACTTTCTTACTACTACTTCTAGGATTGTGCAGAAAAAAAACCCTATTCTGCTCTTAATTATCATACAGAATATATGTGGCCCAATATTCTGAGAAATTTTCCGAGCCTGGTTTCAAGAAGTCTTAATTTCACTCATTTAAAAGTACATCTCGAGGCACTTCCTAGCCTACCCAGCTTGGCTGTATCATTTAGTTTTCTCAAAAACAACTATGACAGTCATTACATTTCAAAACAATTTTCCACTTGGCCTGATGCCATCATTAACCAGCTCACCAGCAAGGCTCTCACTGGGTGATGCATATGATGAAGTCTTAGCTGTCAGGGCATTGAAGAGGTGGTCACACAGTGGCACAGAGCCAAGCCACTTTGGATGTTGCAGCTGAAGCCTGGAAAGAAGTAGCGAGCCAAGATAGCCTTCTGAGCAGCCTCAGGGAATTGTCAGGGTTGGAAGGAACCTCAAAGATCATCAATTCCAACCCCTCTGCCATGGGCAGGGACACCTCACACTAGACCAGGTTGCCCAGAGCCCTCCTGCGCTTCCTGAAACTGGTGTGGCTAACCTAGAATTCTTTTCCATGTTTTCTCTTGTGGAAATCCTAGTGTGATCCACTGTGTGTGGTCTGCACAGAGGTAAAGACATAACCACAACGTGAGAGGAATGAGGGAGTCATAGCCAAGAGCTTCATGCCTTCACCAGATGTGTGTATATATGCAGTGCTCATTATGAAGGCACTGTCTGAGCTAACTCACCAAGGTGGAGACTTCATGGGTTCCTTGGCCCTTGACTCTCATAGTCATACCAAGTGCTGGAGACTGGCCTCCTCTGAACCCTAAACACTGTTGAGCTCTTAGCCGAACACTGATGAAGAAGGGCTTCCCAAACAGCCTAACACAGCAAGGGATGCGTCACCTCTAGTGAGGGGGGCAAACCTCTACCAAGAAAACAAAACGAAGCTCTGTTTTTTCCACCAGGTGTTGCTGCCACATAACTGGGTTACCTATCACTCAAGGCTTGTCTTGCTGAGGGGTACCCAAGTCTCAGCCAGATCTAAGGAATAAGCACAGGCCCCTGTGAGACTCCATGTCAACATCTAATCTCCCTAACATAGGTCCCAAAGGCAGGCAGGCAGGATCTATGGTGAAGATATTGGAAGACTCTTTCCACTGATCAGACAGGGAACTAAACAATTGTGTTGCATCAGGATTACTTCAGAAGTAATTTAAAATTCATGTATGAATTAACTGACCAGACGGAAGAGCTGCCATTCTGACTTACCAGCAATATAGGAAAGCAAAGACTCTTCTCAGGGCCATTCCCTTGACATGACAAAAACATGAGAAGATGACACAGAAAAAAAATCATGGGATCATTAAACACATGAGTGGTATTTTTAATCCTTTTTTGTTTAAATGCATCTATAATTCAAAATTATTTTAACATGAGATCTTAGATGGTATAAGAAACAAGTTTCTGCAAGAAGAGGTCGCAGGATAAAGTCTAAATCCCTGATGATCCCCCATGTCTGTGGGCAGTTTTAAAAGCAATTGGCATTTGAGGTACCCCTACATGGACTCTTCTGAACACAGAAAGCACGGGGAATGAAGAACTTCAGTACAGTCGGTGCTGTGCTGTCCTAACCTTAGTTCATTTTCCCTTAAGACTTACAACACAAGTGTTGTAAAATGTATCCTTCAGAGGCAATTTTTACATACTCAGTAAAAGCGATTTCATATCAGAGGAAATATCTTGACTGAGAGCGGTGAAATTTGAGCTTCTAGTTTTACTTCTAAAAGTTTTCTCACCATCACTTCCCATCTTACAGTGTAGTTTCTCAGGCAGATGTGTATTTCTTGGTGAAAGATAAGGATACATGCCTATTTCTAAAGACCAGGTAAAAAAAGAAAGCTTCTGCTTACAAGGCAGTCTTCAGGGTGCTGTAGTAAGGGATGAGATTTGACTGACAATTGCGTTTAAAAGTTACTGACATAACCAATTTGTACAGTGTGGCCTCATCAGGGCCATGTTGTCCATGGCATCTGGATGCTTAAATGGCAGACAACACATGCAGCTGAGATCTTGGGGTTTGGCTGAGCCTCACAGGAACACCCCTTATGGCATGGATGCAGAGCTGCTCAGCTTCTCTGAGCATTTTGGCTGTACTGGCCCCATTTCTCATTACCATCTGAACTTGGAACCACCCTCTAAAACTCTGACCTTTTTCCAGCCTTCATAGCTCCCAGCAGTAGGGTCAGCTTGGGTAGCAGGCGGTAAGCAGCAGAGACACCATTATGGGTCCACTGCCTGCTTTGCATCTGTCAGTGCCCTGGGACATTGGGCTGGTCCTTACTCTTCATCAGGAAGACTCCATGGGTTGGCTGCTGCCCTGCAAGTAGCAGAGCTACCTGTCTCAGTGGAGTAACAGTAGGGTGTCTCCATCATTCACTTTCTTCATCCTCGGGTTTTCCAAGGATCCTGGAAAGCTGTGAGTTGGTCCTGGGGAACAGTGCTGCTTTAAGACAGTTGTCCTGGACTGGTTCAGTTGTGAGCTCCCTATGGCTTACTACATGTAGTATTTTGCTCTTCACCATGAAGGGTCTCCACCACACCATTCCTCCTTTGACTATATCCCTGTCCCAGGATTTTGACTCTTTCATTTAATATCAGGATGTTGTTTATGTTGTAGATGATAGCAGCCAGAAAACAAAATCTGGAAATCCTGCAGGCAACTCTGTGAGCACTGGGGATGCTCTGAAGGCCTCAAGGCACGTCTTTGCCAACCTAAACAAAGATAGTTGTTTTATCTGGATGTTTAAGTGTTTAATTAAAAGGTGGTTCCACAATACTCTTACTATTTTTTTTTGAGCTGGAAGTACACATGAAGTAGATAGCAAGCATCTGTAGATATATTTCCACTGAAGGGCAAACTATTTTTCTTACAGCCAGTATGTAGGTGTGGCTGCCCTAACTTTCTGAAATAGCAAGTGACTAACCTTTTCCAAGAGTTTAGTTTTTCTAACCTTCCCATGAGTTTTTATTTTTTAAGAGATATAGATTTACAGTGCTTATTTCCCAAACCATCACAAGGCTTACAATGCCACTGCTCAGGTCTCAAACATTAGTAATATAATCCTGTGCTTAACAAACTGCCACCAAGGTGCCCATAATGTGAACCTGGCAAGCAGACTCTCATTGCACAGCACCAATTAATGCTCCACAAATGGATACGCAGCAGATTTGTTATAAAACCTGAAACCACGCCCAGTTTATCTGAAAAAGGGGCAAAAGAATGGCGGAAAGTAGAGAGGTCTCTGCTGTCTGGGCCCTCTGCAGTAAATATACTGCCTGCTGTGGAGAGCTACTCAGAAATGTCAGTGCCAATTTTCCAGACCAGTTCTTCATCTGGCTTTGCAGAAGAAAAAAAAAAATGGAGTCATGCCATTAGATACCAGATGTAGTTTTGGGGCCCAGGGTACAGGGTGGGAAGCCTCCAAGTCTAGGAGAGAAAGGAAACATCCTGTCCTTTGTAAAAAGCCAGAATGAACTGCAATGACAAATTAACAAGCTACTGTACACTCCATTTTGAAGTGAGGAATAATGGAAGTTATTCATTATTCACTTTATTTACTAATAATGATACAGTATATATTAATAGCAAGGGGGCATGGTAATTCAACATACGATTCAGTATGAAAATACATCTCAAGATGAGATTACGCTGCATGATCTGATGGTAGCAGAAGATAATTTCAGGGTATCAGTATTCTTCCCTCAGAGGCCTCATTTAGGATTCATTTTCAGTCTTGGCTGAACTGGGCATGTTGCAATCTCTGGGCAAAAGAAGCTCAGGACAGGAATGGCAAGGCACTGTTCAAGAAGGGCTGCAAGCATTTTAGCAGAACTGTCTGGAGAAGAAGATATGCAGCACCTGTCCACTTTGAACTCAGGCTAAACATTTTGCTTTGGTCCTACACTGTTGGGATAGTCTAAACCAAAATGCCCAGGAAGTTATAACATAGTGAGTAGAACTGATAGGCGTGTCAAGTACTACAAATGCAAATGCCAATGCAAACTAGAGTGTCAATCTGAACTGCCATGCTAGGCCAAGCTTATTTTATTACATACATTCTGCATTCTAAGTACTAATATGTTCATAATGTAAACATTAAGCATACAGAGTTAAAATTCAAGGCCACAATATTTTGATTGTCCCTTTTTTTTTTTCCTGTGTCTTTGGTTGGCCGAGATCAACTCGTAGTGTATAAATGCATAAGTTATATAATAATTATATAAAAAGGAAAAACAAAATAACATTGACTTGCATACTTAATTCTGACAAACGCACAGCGTTCGCGACTCCATAAAGAAAAACTGGCGCCCACCTCACGAAAATACTTAAGACCATTTCTGGGTTTGGCAGTCAGGGGTTGTCTCTTGCTTTAACCAATAGAAAACAAACTCCCTTGACAATGATGAGGTTCTAATTGGTAACTTTTAAATATCAAACACAATTCCAGTTTTACTGTTTAGCTTTTTTTTGTCATTTTGTTTTTTTTTTTAACTAAAGAGATGCATATTCTGATTTCTGAATTCTTCAGCTTTTCCCTTTTTGACTTCTTTTCACTACTATAAAAACAAGTCTTTTCCTCCTGTAATACTGGGAATGGTATGATACTGAGCAATACATTTCACATGTCCAAACAAGTGTTTCTTCATAGTCCCAACACTACCAAGTGTTCAGTCTTTTCAGTCTCTACTGGCAAAGAAGGCTCTTTTTTTTTTAACCCATTCTCATCACCTTCATCCTCCTCCTTCTCCTTTCCGCTTCCTCTGTCAGGTGCAGGTCTCTGATCTACAGTCATACACTTGCCCTTCAGCACATTCCAATTTCCAATGTTTGGCTCAGGGTTCCTTTAATACTGTCAAGAAATCTGAAAGTCTGGGTCTTCTTCACAGTTTGAGTAGCTGATAACTCTGATGAATGGAACGCGTTGGATTTTAACTACAACAGTGCTGTTATGTTCCAAATCAGCTTCCTTACTGAACCAGTCTCTTTTGTTGATATGCTTCTATTTTTTTAAATACAGTTTTTTCTTTTTCCTCCCCTTTCCCCCCCTTCCTTCGTAATGATTCATATACTGTATGTTAGGTCACTATAGACTTGTATTGCTGTTGCATAGTCCTGGTTTTGCACTAGCAAGATATCAAACTTTACACATAAGCTTATCAACTTTTACAGACCACTAGCTTTCATAGGTTTTCCTTATCATTTCATGCTTTCACCTACAATAGTCTACTGTTGTTTGGTCCAGAGAGTCGATGCCCATATACATTACATTTCAGTAACTTAACACTTCTTGAGTATCTCCTTTAAATCTCTACTACAAAGAGTCTTTTTGACATCCATTTTTTTTTATGTGTATGTTTTTTGGTTTTGTTTTGTGCTTTTTTTCCCAGCCAAACCTTCGCTTGTCTCTTTAGGCACTTATAATTCATGTACTCCAACAGAGTTCATTGCAATTCATCAGGGACTGATATCCCAGCAAGAACTGTCTTTGCTTTTCTGTGGTGTTTCTTTTTTTCCCCACTTAGTAGTAGGTTCCAAGATGAGAAGGCATATGAGCAGCTGGCAGCCTGGTGTTGGGGTAGATACCTCCAGTTGGTGAATTCCAGTATGGATTAGGGGCAGCGAAAAAGCTGGACGATGTTACAGGCAAAGCAGGGGGGTGAGGAGCTACAAAGTTCATCTTCTGAGGGTGCGCGTGGTAGGAGCTCATGTAGGGGAGGTCTGACGGATATTTGTACATGGATGACTCTGGAGGGTGAGGCTGGAGAGCCTGAGCGATTCCGTGGAAATCAAATTTGTAGGCGTAGCGCTTGCCGTGAACCTTAGTCATAATATTTTTATCGTAGTAGTAGCGAAGCGCACGACTGAGTTTGTCATAGTTCATATTAGGCTTGCTTTTCCGCTCCCCCCAGCGCCGAGCCACTTCATCAGGGTCAGTCATCTTGAATTCACCATTGGTGCCCTCCCAGGTGATGCAGTTGGAGTTTGAGCTGTCTGAGAGGAGCTCCAGCAGGAACTGCCATAGCTGTATCTGACCACTCCCTGTGGAGGTAAATGAAACGGAAATGTCAGGACCAGTGTCTAACAACACTAAACCGTCAGTTCTTCCAAATTCTCACATAGGGCCCTATTAGGAAATGCTTCAATGTCGATTTGTACTTCTTACTCTTAACTAGTCTCCTTTCTCCTATTCCCATCTCATGAAATCCTAAAGAGCAGAGCTAATGGCAATGTGTCATGTTTTCCCTCATCTGAGCGGCAGAATGCCACTGAATAGAGATTTATTAGTTACCTAATGTCTTTCGGCGTAGACAATCAATGGGAAAATAATAGAGTGCTCATTTAGGAAACTAATCTCTAAAGTTCAGGAGAAACAGCTTTTACTTGCGTAACATTTTGCTTGTTGTCACAGCATTATGTTGCAACTAAATGTTCTCTGCTATGGAATAAGCCTACACAAAATAGAGAAGTTTAGAGAAAGCTGGGCTCATGCCAAACCATATCATCCATTTGCAGCATTTGGGGAAATGCAGAACGGAAACTTTATTAGCTTGCTGTTGCACTGCACACAACCACAGGGCCAAACACTTGCAAGAACAGTGAAAAGGTCCATAATGTACATTCTAGTCATTGTTCTGCCTCAAGTAAGTTTAAATGATTAAGACTTAAAACCTTGAGGTTTTTTTCTCTCTTCTCTGCCAATTTAATCTTTAAAAGAAAACAGTCAGCTGTCAGCATTGCAGAACTGTGTTGCAAAGTTATAGGAAGAAAATTTGACCATTTTAGGTGACTGAAAGTAGATTTCAAAGGGCCTTGCCACTGATACTCATGTGAAAAGCTTAGCATTTCTTAACAAAGCAGCACTGAAATGATGCAAAACACAGCTGAAGCAGCTTGCAAGGCAACTTCTTTCACAAGCACAATGTCAGCAGAATTTGCCAATCAGCTTGTATGTGCTAACTTCTGAGTACATCTCTGACCAGGAATCAGTTGAGTTTCTTTTTTTTTTCCTTTCCCCAAACCAAATATCTGGATAGAATAAACAAGCTTTTCTTTAGAAAGCTCATAGTAGCCAATTAGAATATCAGACTAGAGTAGCATGTGAAATCCATTAGCAGTTTATACTTCAGTGCAACTGAAGCCCATACTCCTTTAAATTATATTTATCCAAACTGTACTTAATGAATTTCTTCTGTTCCATTAACATGCATTAAATAAACAAACAAACAAAAAAATCCATGGTATGAGCAAGGCATGCAAGTTTTAATACATGAAACATAACAAGAGGATTAGCCTTTGAAAATCAATAAACAGCTCAGCACTGGAGAAGACACAAATTTTTGAATAAGCAATCCAACATATGTTCTAACATAAACACTTGCCTTCCAAATGTAATATATAGTCCTAGGAAAATAAATGGTTGCTGTCAATTTCCTTTTAATGAGTGAGTAATTCCATCAATTTATAAACACACAAAACACGTTAAAGCACAGGGATGATGATGTGTAGGAATTCTATATCCAAATGTTAAAACAGTATCCCGGTCCGGACCATGTTAGTGTCTTCAACAGTCACAAAGTCTACCAAATGGATGCCTAACCCAATTGTACAATCCAGGTTCTACAAATAAATTAAAGACAGGTAGGCCCCTACTTCCAGTTAAGATCTGTGTCACTCCCTAAAGCCATTCAAAAAATTCTGTTCTTAATGCTTAATTGCTTTCCTATGACATGCAAAACTGTTTAGAAAGTAAGCTAATCTAGAACTGTGCTCAGTGTCACTTGGGATAAAGTGAAGGAAAACGGATCAGTACTTTGGCAATTTCATCCCTTGAGAAGCCATACATTAGTTGTAGGAAGAAGCACGGGCAGCTGAGGAGGCTTTCAGTGCGGAACAAGGAACACTGTGTGCCCTGTGGCTGTTAAAGCAAAGGAAACAGGAAGTGGCACCTACAGTGCCAATCCATTGTGGCAGATTATGATGTCGATTATGGTGGTGTACGGCCACAGTGTGTCTTGTGGACTCAGAGAAGCAACAGTGAAATCTGCACAGTTTGCAATCAGTGTTATTAACTCACCAAGGTGGTTACCTGTCTTTAGCTAAAACATGCTACAAGCCCTTGTCCACAACGTGCCTCACTGTCACCTTCTTAGACTGGGAGACCATTTTTAAAGTGTTTAACCCAATCTCTGCAAACAGATGATACTTGCCTTTTCTGTAAATAGTTTTAGTGGTTTGGGTTATTCATCACCAAATTTCTTATTTGTCAAGGTCAGTATGGATTTGTGGATTAACACAATCTGGGAAACATGCAGTGCGGATTATTAAGACACTTGCACCCTTCTGGAGGGGTACCTGGAAGCCAGATGAGATATTTTACAGGCTCTAACAAAATTCCAGTCTTTAGGGAGCTGAAGTGAACTCCTATTGATATGAGGTGTTCAAATACCTACAATGAGGTATTTGACTGACTGAATGTAACCATCTCCTCTAGGATGATTTGAGTATCTCTACAGAGTAGTTTCCAATGAGTATCATGGGAAATAAGATACCTAAATCGTAAGGAGATACCTACTTTAAGATACACGAGTTCATATCCTAATCTTTGACCTCAGGCCTACCCGTATGTAATTCAGAGACATAATCCTGCAACACAGTGGGTTCTCACTGAGTCATACTAAAAAGTGGTAAAATTGGACACATCGCCTCGCAGGTCTGGCCTTAAAGGTGAAATGGGTACGCTAGCAGTGAAGAGAACGCTCCCAAATCAGAAAAAGCCTTCTCACCTGGATTTGCAAGTCGGCTGCTCGTTGGTCCAAGAATCTGATATGGGTCTACAAAATGATGAAAGAAAGATTTAAAATCATGTAAGAGTGACATCAACTATTTTAAGTATTATTTTTTTAACCTTGTAACAGCCAGTGTACACCACTTGGCGGTACAGCAGTCCAGCACTGGGGAAAGCAATTCCTTTCTCTGCATTGCAATATGCACATTTTTTCCCTTAAAACTGGGTGTGCAGGTGAACGACTCCAAGGATAAACAGTTGCCTTTTGTACCGTATTTGTGTGCATAAGTGTGTATTTGGACAGACTGCAAATTTGGCCCACAACTATTTTGATTTCTACTTGAAGGAAGTACGTGTACAGGCAAGCTCTAGCACAATTTACACTTGCAGTATGCCATGGCCCACAGGCACAGCTGGTTGAGGGAGTGAGTCCCCTCTGTAAAGGACAGTAACTTCTTTTGCAAAGACACATTTGTTTTCCTGCACATTGCTAACTCTTCCTATGCCTTCAGAAAAGGGCTGAGAGTGCATGGCTGAAACAAGGAAATGTGGGTGGGTTGATTACTCTTTGCCACTGGAGGCCAGTGAGGGCTCCCCTGTATTAACTTTGCAACTAGAGTGTTCAGGAAAGCCCGTGTCAGCCACACAATGCTAGTAGCATCTCAGTGTTTTCCTCAAGAGATTCTCTCCACAAACAAAAACTTGTTTTGGCCTGAATTGCAATACAACAGGAAAAAGGGAAGGCTACCACAGAAGCACAACTGCCAAAGCAATGGACTGCAGGCACAGCCAAGAGCTCCTTGCTGAACAACTCTGCCACTGGGCTGCTTCGTCTCCAGACAGCTGCTCTCATATAGCCGCCAGTTTTACAGCCAAAAAGATAATCAGGTTACATTCCTTATACATTTAAATAATCTGTGCAGCTCACACACAGCCATTAAATGGTCCTAAGGACTTACATAAATAATCAGTGTATTGAGAGATGCTCATGGTTGGAAGGCCAGATTAGATAAAATGCTATTTGGGTAAGAAGCAGTATAATAGTTCCCAGGCAGCGTGTGAGTCACGCGCGCAGTCTTCCTTAGCTATAACAAATACCAGAACAATGATTTGAAATCTGTGCGATAAAAACAGGCTCAGAATCTTCTGAGCTCAGAAAATCCTCCCAAACCTCTTTTATTTCTTACTTCTATCCTGCTGATTTTAACAAAAGCTGTAACTGACTCAAAATCTCTCTGGTGGTTTCAAGCTACTTGTCCAAAACAGCTGAATTCACAGTAAGGAATTAGGACCTAACCCATGGATTATCTGCTTTGAAAACACAAAATGCACCCGTTTTGTAAAACGAGTATTCTACACATTCATAAACTACTTTCTCCTCAGTTTTGCAACAGAGAACCCTTCTACTTCTACTGTTTAATTTCAGAAGCCCAGTTCAAATATGTAATCAATTTTCATTTCTTTGCTCATGTACGTTTTCCAGTTGCTAGCACTTCAATTAGTGTGGAGTAATTGGTCTTTTGACATCCTTACCTTCCACCTCTGTACCTAAACTGCACATAGGGACTTTATCAGTTTTTTTTTTCACTTTGCAAGGTCATCAGTGTCATTAAACATTATTAAAAGCAATTTTTAATGGCCATGGGAGCCATCATCTCAGATCCAGGTGTAGAGCCAACTTACACACTTCTGGGGATTTATTGGTCGCCAGCTGGAGTTCTCATTAGTGATCTGAATGAGATGTTGCAGTTTGTTTCTGGTTGGTAGGTTGTAGTTGTCCTTCTCATCATGTTCAACAAACTCCATCACACCCAGGCATAATTCAAACAAAATGACACTCACCTAACTGAGGGCGTTGGTCTTCTGTTTTTGGAACTGTTGAAGATGATGGCTGAGTAGCTGAAAATGGAAAAAAAATCACACAGTTATTTTCCAGTTTGGAAGTTCATTGCCAAATCTGTGGTAGGTCAGAGGCCTGGGACTCCTGCTGCTCCCCATTCCATGACGGGCACAATAGGATTTAGCTTTATAAGACTATATGGTCATGGACCTGATGAAACCTGAGTTCAAGGAAGGATGTAGGTGCTCCAGTGACTCCAGCCAGTATGGACTATATGCAGCTAAAATGCTTTCAAGCCAAGGCACAGGTAAAAATCCTACAGAGCTGATTGCTAAGGCAGCTCCAATCAGTTCATTTCTGAGTCTACCACAAGTGCATTAGACATATGCAGATGCTTTTACCTTTTGACTGAGGGCTGGGGTGAGTATGACTCGTCCATGCTGATCGTCTGGCTTGCTCATATGGCAAATCTGCAAAGGAAAAATACACTGAATCAGGCAGATACAGCACAAAGTGTTTATGTTTATAAGAGACACATTTCTAGGGGATTACACTCCTTGTTTACAACTTCATTATCTTTATTGTCTCTAACACACATTGCCTTCTGTGCTGCTCTTTAGAGGTGCTTATTCTCACGAGTTGTCTGAACTGCACTGAAATAGGTGGTACAAATACTCTACAAAGTCCATAATTTTCAAAGGCTCAGAGCACTCCCTTTGGTCCCATTCAGGATACCAAGAAATGACATACACTGTACATCACATACAATTTATGTTAGTCTTCAAGGAAAAGCCTTCCAAGACGTCAGCTCAGATTAGGCATAAACTGTGTGCCATTCCCTCCTGATCTGAACATGGAATAGCATTTTGTTTTATGAAGATAGACTTCAGCTGATTTAATGTGCTATTCTTTGCTAGTCTGCTGCTAGTTTGTTGTCATCATGCTTTAATAAAACCTTAAAGACTGAGCTTGAGTTGAGTTTGCCTTTTTAGCAGCTGGTCATAGGCTGAAATATGTGAGGTAATAGTCTTGTTTTTCCTCTGTTAGAGTTTCCTCTAGACTACTGTTTTGTGCTTGTGTTTGTATTAGCTCTCCTTGCCATCACCCATTTTATTGTGCTCTCCCCATGATATTATCGCATCATCCTCAGATGTACCCTCTGGTCTCACTTTTGTCACTCAGGATCCAGCCTTTTGAGATAACCGATTGCCGCACTTTGCCAACCTCACTCGTTTCTCTTCTAGTAATTTCAAATTATTAACAATTCCTTCTCCTTCACTTTCCTTTCCATACCCCAGTATCTCTGCAGATTTTTAGAAATACAATGTGAAAACAGTGAACTTGCTTAAATGTTAAATGCACACACATACATAAATATATATGCATATTACATTCCTTCCAAAAAATGGATAGATTTTTTCCTGCTGCTAGGGACAAAGTCCTTTATATAGCTAGATGTTTGTTTACTTCTTCTTTCATTGACTCATTACTTCTCCTCAGTTAAATTCTTTAGCATATAAAAATTAAGACATTAAAATGCAAAAGCTTTCTTCATAAACTATATGTACTAAGTTTAAATGTTTGATTTACCTTCTGGAATCTTTTTTGCAAATGCCTTTCCTTTTCTCCAGCTGGCTTGAACACATTAGCTAAAATTGCTGCCAAAATCAGAGACTTCTATCTAGGATCTGAAGAAGGTAACAGTAACCACCTACGTGATCTAAGTTGATGTGGACTATTATATTCTTAAGGGTGTTTGTGCTTTATTTTATTAGTTATGTTCAGAAAGTAAACCGATCAGGAAATGAAGAAACAGTCACAGACTGGCTCTGAGCAAAATAAATGCATTTCTCCTCATTTCCAGACACTATGAGCTAAAGTACTCAATGGAAATAAAATGTAATGTGGAATTCATAAAACAAATTGGCTTTAATTTATTTAGTTTGTTTAGCTTATGGGGAAAACTGTC
The DNA here is from genome assembly GCA_013400475.1 of Tricholaema leucomelas. Taxonomy (NCBI): domain Eukaryota; kingdom Metazoa; phylum Chordata; class Aves; order Piciformes; family Lybiidae; genus Tricholaema lacrymosa; species Tricholaema leucomelas. The sequence continues at coordinate 339,678 of WAAF01001055.1, forward strand.
ACTGCCAGCACTGTCATCTCCCAAAATCTTACACTTCAAAAACTACAGGGGGTATGTTTCCAGGGGTTTTGAACTCTGTCTGTACTGGGCAGGGGCAGGCAGGTCTCAGTTTTGGCTGCTTGCATGTATCTTGTCCAGTCCTGCCTTGCCTGGCCAGTTCTCTACCTTCACAGCAGCCTATTTTTTCTTTTGAGTTCTTTAATTCTCTGCACAGAAAGACTACAGACAAATAGGGGTGAAACACCACAGAGAAGTTACGTGTTTGTCATTAGGCTGTGCAACTTGTACAATTATATTTCTCCTCTTCCTCTTCCTCTTCCTCTTCCTCTTCCTCTTCCTCTCCTCTCCTCTCCTCTCCTCTCCTCTCCCCTCTCCTCTCCCCTCCCCCCCCCCCCCCCCCCCCCCCCCCCCCCCCCCCCCCCCCCCCCCCCCCCCCCCCCCCCCCCCCCCCCCCCCCCCCCCCCCCCCTCCCCCCCCCTCTCCCCTCCCCTCTCCTCTCCTCTCTCCTCTCCTCTTTGTGGATTTCCAAACTTCCAGACACCTGTACACTGAGAAGGATGTGTGATACTTTGTGCTTGTTTTAAATAGCACTTGCAGCCTTGAAATACATTTGGTAAAAATCTCATGCTGTGAGAAAATTGTTTCTCCTTGTAACTCAACACATCATAAGATGGTTTTCTGACGACGCCCTCTCCAGTAAAAGAAAAATCCAGTTATCAGCCTTTCTTGAAATAGCACAGAATTCCACCTTCATTCCTAGTTCAGTATTGTGCCTTGAGAAACATGTTGCTATCCTAGATAAGCAGATCTGTTCTTACTCATGAGATATTAGTACAACATGTCCTTATCTTGGGCAGATCTTTGATGGGAATACTCCTGTTTGATGAGACATGTAGACAAACCCATATTAGGTTTTCCTGTGCTCCTGATAGCTTCATTGTATTACTTTCAGCTTGCTGAAACCTCATGTTCCATTGTAAAGGTGACTGAAGAAATACGTCTTCGTCATGGCATTTTACTGCAAGTTCTGCTCATTTCCTGTTTTCTATTGTCGTGCCTTAACAATGGCAATACTTAATTACTTTCTCTGGAATTGCACCCCAAGATTTGGCTAATTCCCATTTGATATTATATGTCTCCTCTCCCCAATTTTTGACGTTTGTCATGTCATCAAGTGATTGCCCCCAGGGTCTGCTATTCCTCTTACATTAACGATGCTTTGTTATGGAAAAGCTTCTATGCAGTCTAGTTGAAATGTTGACATTTAAACACAAGGAAAGCCACAGAATAAGCCAACAAAAGGTTTCTTTAGAGAAAACCAAAATTCCTTCTAAAAAAAAAAAAGTTTTTATTTCTGAATTAAAAATCTGACTTTAAAAAAAAAAGTTTGCAACTTTAAAATCATAAAAGCTAAAAAATAAAATAATACTTTCAAAATCATAAGAGTCTGTTGTAGAAAATGTTTAGTTAGGCTACAACAGATTGCACAGAAGAAAAAAGATGCTCTATAGTCAAGCTACGACTCCCACAAGTAATTGTGTAAACCAAGGAGGATGTTAACGTAAAGCATTTTGGTTTTTGAGTTTCATTGTGATATTAATTTCAATGAAAAAGCTGAAATTAGTGAGTCCACCATATCTGATGTGTGGTTTTTAAAGAAACTTTTACTTAGAGAAAATCAGTATTTCATTTTTCCATCAGGGTGAGGAAGAAACAAACATTAAAACCATGGAATTTCTCATGGGGGAAAGGAGATCCAGTTTTTGTTCAAGTCCAGTGGAAGCTACCCATAAAACCAATATTCTTTCATAGCAGACTCATTCTGGCTTCTGTCTGAAATCTTCCCAAAAGGCATGGTTACTTCCTGCAGGACATGCAGGTCTTACATGACACGTTAAGTTTTGTTGGAAATTCCTGAACCGTTTTGGGCATCCGATTTTATGCTGCACAGTTGGCAACTCTTTCTACAGCTATGCTTCATATTCTTGTCTATATTCATATCCACGTTCCTCTGTGCCATTCAAAACTTCTGGGTGCTATTAAAACCTGTGACCATGAGAGCCACAATCTGCTTCCATGTTTCATGAAAATGCCTTTTTTTTTCTCTTTAATCCTTTCTTCTGACATTAAGACTGAGCAGGCACTCTGTGTCATTCTTTATTTTGATTATTATATCATGTTTCCTCAAGCCCAGATTCTGACTTGAACCATTTCAAACTTCTGTGTCTTTCAACATGCTTGAAAGATTTTCCATATTCTCAGGGCTTGCTCTAAGCACCTTCTCCTTCTGTAAATAGCCTTTCTGATATGGGATGATTCACACAGCTTTTCTGTGGAAGGCCACACTGCTGAATTTTTTTATGACACGGATTTTCCATACAATCCTCTACTGTGATGCTTCACTTGCTTATTTTTTCCCCATTTGGCCAACAAGCAGAGGAATGGCTTTCACTGTGCCATAAAGAACCCACAATAAACTACTTTTTTCATGAGTGAAGAGTGTTATTTTGAAGTCAGTAAGACATGCAAATAACTTGTGTCCTATACTACATTTATCAACTTGTATTTTCAAGTGTTAACATATTGCAACTTCATTTCTCTCTCTGGGCACCTGTCTTCTGGGCACCTGTACAGGTATCATTTTAAGGAATCTTTGGTTTTATGTGATAATAGAATCATGTGTCATCTCTCAGTTTTATATCACATTTTATTGTGTCTTCTTCCCAGTTATTCATGACTATAGATCAAGGTAGAGAATGTTAAAGCACTCATGACTTAAGATAGTAACAGGTTATTTGGTGAGTTTTTGATTTGTTTCACTGTTACTGTAAAGGGTTGTGGGGTACTTCAGTAAAGGTCTTACAAAAGTCAAATGGTAAATGTATGTACTGGATTAGTAGTTTCCTTTTTATTCACTGTTATAGACAAACAAATCTGGCAAATGAGTTTGTTTTCCTGGAAACTGAGCAGGGTAGACCTGATCACATAATGGCCTGGTAGCTATTTCCCTATTTATCTTTCTGATTATCAATTGATAAATCTATAGACATGCATGCAACACATATTTCTGTAAGTGTACATAAATAATTTCTTGCATGTACTGTCCTGGATTGTGCCCTAGAACACTGAGTATTTGCTATCCAGCCTCCCCTCTGTTTGTAATGAGAGAATGAATCTTTTCTCAAGAGCTCAGTCAGACCAAGTGTATGCATGTCCTTTCAGAACACTGGATGTATGTCTCTGTCTTGGTAAGGGCTTTCCTTTAAAGTTTGTATTTTGTATCATTGCTGCAACTCCTTTTGATGTCCCACAGTACTTTGCATCTAAGACTGGAAAAGTTTCTGTCCAGGTTAGGCATATTTCCAGCATCTTCAGAGGTGATGGGTGACATAACAAAAGTTTTCTGTTTCATAGCAATGTCCTTAACTTCTTTAATTGTTCCCTTTAGCCTTTCAAAAACCAGCACACCCACAACACTTTCATGACATTATAAAATGGAATTATAAAAGAGAGTATTGCCTCATTTTATAGACGGCTGAAGCACATTGAAAAGCAATTGCACTGGGACAATGCAACAGACCCTAATGAATAGAGCTGAAGTTTTCTGATTCTCTGGTCTTTTGAGAAGTGCAGAAGAAGCAGGCTTAGTAAACTGTTCTATTTAATCATCTCACTCTACACAACAATCTATAGCCAGGCATACTTAAAATAAATACACACAGTATGTGTGTGTATTTAAAATACAACCTGTCGTATACAAAAAGAGGGTTGAAGGAGAAAAAGAATGAGATACTTCAAGAGATGAATCGAGCAAGATCACAGCATATAAAAGGTGATCACTGTCATACCTGGCCTTGTTGTAATTCTTTGTGTTGCTTCTGGATAAACAGATGTATTTGGAAAAATAAAAGTGGCACCTCCTAAAGAGAAAGAAGACATAATATCTAAAGGTTCATTTTCACAGTCCCTAAGACCAGTGGTATTTTCCCTTTGGTAGTGTGTCTGAATGAAGACTATAAGTAATTAATTTCTATCTTAGAACTGTTATATATACATGTTAATGCTGATAGCCTTTGCACCTGTTTAAATCCATCCAATTACTGCATAAAAGGCTGTGCAAAACCCATGTTAAGGAAGGAGACAGTCAAATTCAGCAAATTCCTTCAATGTTCACCACTGTCACCTCCACAATGAAAAGTGGTTTCAAATCCTTTAAAATAAAGCTTTGCCTTCTCTTTGTTACTCCACGCACTTCCCAAACAGGTTCTTACTTTCAAGAGAGACTGTAGGCCCTGGACCAAAGTCTCTTGGTGTTTGTGGGAACCTTCTCATACACTTTGGTCAGCTTTGGATCAGACCCTTATAAATCTTATTCTCTTCACAGAATGAACAAATGCAAAATATTGAGCTTGACACAGAAAATGGTATCTCATGCTCTGAAATTGCTCTAACTGTATCAATAAACTTTTAACGACTATCTCTAGGACCATTAAAAGGGTTTATGTAATTATTGCTGACTTCAAGAGCAACTTTTTTCTAGCTCTTCTAGGGCCCTTTGAAAATCTCACTCCAAAGAAACTACATCAGCAGAACAATTAATTTTCCCTAAGCCAGTGATCAGCATAATATTATTCACACTCCCAATGACACAAAACTGAGACAATCTCATTTTGGTGAAATTAATTTCAAAACATCATTGTCAGTGCATATATAAAGAAAAAGATAACACAAAGAACTGCTGAACTTGGATGACTGTATGTGGAAACTGTTTAGCAAATTATAATCTGGAAAGCCAGAGATCAAAAAGGCCATCAAGTCCATTTATCTTGAAAAAGGGCTTAAAGCTTATTCCAAACCCCATCAAAGTCAGCAGAAAATTTTGTTGGTTTTGGTGGGGTTTGCAGCAGGCCTACAGCCCACAACAGGACATTATGGCAAGTGGCAAACCATCTCAGATGGAGACCTTCTAATCTAACTAATTTTGCTAGAAGCTCACTGCCATTTACCACAGTGAAAATACTAATAAGAAAGAGGCGTTGCAGTCCAAGGTGGGTTTTATTTCATTTGTTTAGTTTCGTTTTGTTTGGGGGTTTTTTGGTTGTTGTTTTGTTTGGTTGTTGTTGGTTTTGGGTTTGGTTTGTTTTGCTTTGCTTTTTGTTTTCCTTCTGCATTATCCTTTGCATTATCTTTTCCACTTCTTATAAAGAACTGTTATTTCTGGTCACTGTAGGTAAAACTAATACCCTCAGGCATGATCACGCAATATTCCAAACATCTTAAATCAGTATGTATACTGAGACTATACATACAATTCCATGTCATCCTCTGTTGCACAACTGATAGAGCACAAACCCTTTTATTCTGAATTATTCTCATAAATATTTTGTCATGTCCTGAAAGATTTTTTTGAGGCATGTATTGTATTGTTCTCCTGCCTATGTTCAATAATTTTCTGGGCCAAATTAACAGAAGGGTGAAAATTAACATTCAGATCAGACTTTAAGTAGAGATTACATCAAATTTAGTGGGGTTTTCAGCTCATGTCCCATGTACCTGACAAATGTGATGAGCTAACTGCCTAAATAGAGTATTTTGTTCTCTACTATACAATATATACTGCATGGCAGGTGAGAGAGTTCCCATTCATCAGAGCCCACAGCACTTAGGCAAGTGCTGAAGCACTTTCAAGCTCCACCAACCTTCTAGGGATCCATGGAGTACATCTGACAGTACAATGAGACACGACAAGAAAAAAAGTCCTCAGAGACAAAGGGCCCAAGACTGAAGTTATTCCTGTGTCAGGGATCCCATTCTCTTGCAGGACACAAGAAATTACCAATAAGGAGATCATTTGTGCACCATGTGGCCCTTCTTTCTGTGTGTCTGTGCATAAAACTGACACACAGAGCACGGAGAGGCTACACTCGCCTCCCTACTGATTTACCATTTCCATTTTAAGCAAGCAACCCATAAAAAGGAATCCTGTGCCTTTAGAAGATGACCTACAGCAACGGGATCAGTGCCAGTATTACCTGTGTTTCTAGCATGCATTAACCGTGGAGAGTTTTGTAAGGCCTTATCAACATCATCTGAAGTCAAATGTGGAAGAGGAGCTACAAAACAAAACAAACAGCAACACCGAAATGAAAAAAAAATATTGTGAATTACCTTTTTAAAACCATATTTTTTCCCCTGACAGGATTCTTTGAATGCAAGTCCACTGACAGTTTCAGCCTGCAGCTTGGAGGGAAGCACAGGTGCTACAGCTTAAACTAGGGCATTCATTTATGAAACATTATGAATGTGGAATATCTCTGACTGACTCCTGACAATGTGCGTGTGGAGAAGACTGCACCGCACTGGTGTTGCAACGCTTGCTGGTTTTAATCTTAAAAACCATGTTCACTTTAACTGGACAACAAGGCTGGTGAAGGGCCTGGAACACAAACCCTATGAGGAGAGGCTGAGGGAACTGGGGTTGTTTAGCCTGGAGAGGAGGAGGCTCAGGGAGGACCTCACTGCTGTCTACAACTACCTGAAGGGAGGTTGTAGCCAGGTGGGGTTGGTCTCTTCTCCCAGACAACCAGCAACAGAACAAGGGGACACAGCCTCAAGTTGTGCCAGGGGAAGTATAGGCTGGATGTTAGGAGGAAGTTCTTCACAGAGAGTGATTTGCCATTGGAATGGGCTGCTCAGGGAGGTGGTGGAGTCACCGTCCCTGGAGGTGTTCAAGAAAAGACTGGATGAGGCACTTAGTGCCATGGTCTGGTTGACTGGATAGGGCTGGGTGCTAGGTTGGACTGGATGATCTTGGAGGTCTCTTCCAACCTGGTTGATTCTATTCTATTCTGGAAAATCAGGCAAACCTGCAAATCTTCCTTAGGCTTTGATGAAAACCCTCAAGCCAAGAATTCACTAGTCTATTCTTTCCCTTTGAAATGCTAGCTATGCACTACTGTTTTTACTGTTCCAGGGACTGTTGTTTTGTTGTTTTTTTTTTTTTTCCATGAATTTACAGAAATTTTATTCAATTCAGTGAAATCTTCTTGATTCAGCTCAGAGCAAACTGCTGTCAGTCCCTACAATCATGCCTGGAATTTGCTTTATGAATCCACGTTTGCACTCTCATTTAGCATTCTCATCATTAAAATGAAATGAGTATGTGACCAGAAAAAACATTAGCACTGAATCCCACATGATTTTTTTCCTACAGGACGCTGATGAATACACTGGGTTTCAATCTGATTTTTCTCTGAGATGGACATGTAGAACATATTCCCTAACTCTTTTCTTCAAAGAACACGAGTCAAAGCCAGCTGAAATTAATAGGAATCTTTTAATCAAACTCAAAAGGCTTTGAATCAGACTCCCTGCTATGCTCTTAGGAATAGCAACGTTCACAACAAATGTCTGAAAACCCAGCTGAGTGTATCCACACCATTAAACCTGTGACTGATATCAACCACCAACTGAATATAGCCATTAGCATATAGACACAAAACTGGCTTACTCTCTCTGAGGTAGTGTAGATGTGACAGGAGGATATCTGCATTATAGCTTGGAGTGAGCCTCTGGAAGTCATCTTTAGTCATTTTGCACAGCTCCTTCCCATCGATGTTCTGGAACAACAAGATGTCCACATCTGGGAGCCCATACTCCTTCACTGCCCACTCCAGCCACTGGCGTACGTGGTCTGTGCTCCATAACGTAGGATCTGGTGGTATCACAAAGTATAAAATTAGGCAGAAGGGGGAGAGTGCTGATGCACTGCACCAGTAAAGCAAATGCAGACCACACCAAAATGAAGAGACCGTAATCTCCTATTTACTGACTGTTGGAGATACATGAGGAATTTGTTTGGCCTGTTGGTTGCAAAGGAGAATAATTACCCCTGAAAAATAATTAGGGAAGACCTGTGAGCTCTGATTATTAACAACAAACCCTCTGTTGTTGAGTTCCTCCTCCATTTTCTTTTGTTCTTGCTACCTTTATGCACTATTATGCACAGATTAACATAGCATCCTTAGAGAAGTATTTAAGAGCGCTCACTAACAGCACTGAGACTTCTATCTGAACATTTTCAAAGCTCTCTGCTGAATTTCTACCTTTACTCAGGTGAAATTTTCACTCAGGTCAGAAGAACTGTTTTTTTGGGCATAAGCAAAGTAAGCACTCACCAATTTGGCTAGTTATTTCATAAACTAGAGTGGATGATGTTAAAATATTCTGCACCTCCTTTCCTAGACTATTCTGTTGTACTAGTTTACATTGTTGCACCTGCATGGGTTTTCATTTACTACCTGAAGTACTGACAAAACCACCTGGGTGAAAAACCAAGAACTAGTCCAGTCTAACAAAACATAAAAATCAAATAAATAAATACCTTCTGTTTTTAAATTAATCATTGATTCCAACTTGAATTTCCATTTTTCCTCTAATCTCCTTTACTGTTTCTCTTTCATTCTATCTTTCCTTATTCTTGAGTTACAGTAAGCATCCCATCAACACGAATCATTGAACTGTTTAGGTTAGACTGGTGTGACAGTCTAACAGCTTTCCTATGGCTTAACCTCAGCACTATTCCCCCTCTTCTGGCTGTTGTTTGGGCTGGTCTGAAAGAGGGTGGAACACTTTCCATAGGCTAGAAACTAGGCAGTCTGTCATACTGCTGCTAGCCTCCAATACTTCACCCATTTAGTGCCTTCTGCTTTCTGATGCTTCTCTCAGTATTTTAAACCCTTGCAAGTCAGAATATTTAATCTTCTGGAACTTCAGAGGGCTTCTCTGCTCTTGAAAGTCCATTAAACCCCCCCCTTAAATGAATCTCTCCATATGGCATGGAATACATTGCAAATTAGAGGGATGCAAGTCTGGTGGTAAATCGAGGGTCTGGATGAGAGTGACCACAGCTACAGCAGAGAACAGCAACTACATTCATTTTGGCTTGAAGTAAACAAATGCCAGGAAGTTTACCAAAACATTTTTATTACATCTATCGTTTCAAAATACTCCTTCTTTATGATAACTAGAAAGTTACACAGCTGAAAATGTGAATTTTGCTGGTTTTTATTCCTAAACATTGCCACATAAAGCTGCACACTGCCTATACTATAAGTCAAATAAATCCAGATGACTTTTTTTTACCCATACATTTCTTCTGGAGACTTCAAAATAGCAAGGCTGTGACTGTGACCGTCTTGTGCCTTGCATGTCACTCAAATCCACCTCAAAACACACCTCCAGGAACACACTGAAAAAAAGATCTTGCTGAACTAACCAAGCTAAGGGTTACTAAATAAGTTTAAAAAAGGTGCCAAACATCAAAAAGACAAATATGTAAGAAGAGCATTCAAATGTCATGGATTTCAGTGTGGTCTGCTTCCAGCTAGCAGGACTGTGCTTTACTCTTTTGTCTTTAGAACAGAACTGTCAATACCATTGCAGAGGATACTGCGACATACTTGTCCCACACCTATCTTGACAAATAACTGAAATAATCACAGCTTGCAAAATTGGCCACAGTTAGTACTCTTGCATGTCTTTGCAACTGAAAAACTGTAAGAATATTAAGCAACATAGCAGTAGCAGAAATATTTCATACAGGCACATCTCTACTGGAGAGGAATCAGTAGAAAAACATGCCCTTCTGTGTGCAGTTTGCAGGTGTAGTGTCTATGCTGTGTATTGATAGTGGCCTATGAATATCCATGTATGTTATGATGCTCTGATATTAATTAGCCATTGGCATGCTAACTATTTTACAAACTGAGGCAACAAACTGTCCAGCAGAAGTTTGTTTGGAGAACAAGGCAAGAGGATTGAATATCTTCCCATTCAATTAGCTGCTGGATCCCAAAACCAAGCTTGCCAAGACTATTGTGGTTTTAGCATGCCGAGGGCTGGACTGCATTTGGTATATACAGGGGTATCATGTGGTACAGTGATCTTTTTCCTCTCCCCTACACTCTGCATCCAGCTAGTCCGTGGTGTGAGCAAGTGGAAGCGGCTCTTCATTTTGACCGCTTTGAGGTGAAACATTTCCAAAGGAGCGAGAAAAGTCTGATAAAGATCTGAGTGCTCATATTCAGCCAGCTCTGCTGCTGACATAGGAAGAACAAGTTGAGGAAGCAGCTTCACCATAATATTTCTCATCTTGCTCTCCTATTAACAGTGGGAAATTACTGCTCTTTTCTTCCTGATCACATGTATCACATTGCCACTTTTTCTCCAAATCTTCTTAAATAACATTAGCAAACTTAGGGTCAATGTAGTATTTTGCTTGAAATTTTTGTACAGAGGGTCTAACCTGCTGGTACAATGACTCTTCGTTCATTTGTAGTCATATTTGGGGGTGGAACGTGCTTCTCTTCCATGTAGTTTCCATAGTTCATCCCAACATTGTCTGAGCTGCTAACCATTTTCCCTCCTTTTGCCACGCTGCAGTCATCAGGAGAATTCCTAGATAGAGAAGAGAGGTGTGCTTCTATTATTATTCCAGTCTCTAGTAGTATCCTCAGCAAAGAATCACACTGAATGTAACAGAAAAAAGGATACCCAAGCACTAGGGCTTGACTGCCACTGGAAAACTCAGTATCTGCTACTCACTGACTGCTGATTCCTTCAGCCACCTCAGAAAAAGTTACTAGCCTCAGCAGAGCACACTTTTATCTTCAAAGAATCAGCCTTTTACATATCTTCAAACATAGAAACACTAACAATTTATTGCCAGAGACTGTGATGTAATGGAGGCGTGTTCATAGGCTTGCTGAGCCTGACGGTTCCGAGTAGCTGCACTGCTCTCTCCAAACATCTCACAAACAGCTCAGCAAATACAAAGATGCACTTTATGCAGATTAGCTGAGGGAAAACTATTATTACTCAGACAAGGCTTGTCCAAGGACTGGACAGCTTCCCATCTGTACTGTTGTCATTGTTTCACGAGGGCCATGCTGTTGCGCTGTTTCATGCAATGTAGAGACGGTTCTATGTATGGTTTACAGAAAAGGAATGTTTGCCAAAGTCAGGATTCAAAATACCACACACACGACTGGAAAAACCTTTCAGCTCCCGACTAGCACAGTCTCCACGGTACTATAGTCAAGAAATGGAAAACTGCAGAGGATCTGGAACCAGACACCTCTTTAATTTTGGCTTTGCTTTCTGAATAGAGTCTTTAGGTTTAACATCCCACAGGGGGTTCCTTAATGGCATTTTAATTGCATCACAGTTTTCTTTCTGGCAGACACAGACATATTTGTCCCTTAATTTAATGTCTACAATGTGTTTCATCAGAAAGAAAAATTGTTACCAAAAAAACAAAATAAAGAAGGGAGCAGTGGGGAATACCTTTAAACGTGAAAAAGGCCATCTGAGAAGGGAAGGAGGGTGCTGGTTGGGTTTTGGTTCCTTTAGTGATACTATATTACTAACAAGCTTTCTTTTAGTTCTGCCATTTAACCCTTGAAACTGAACTGTGGTCTTACTAAACAAGCAGGATGTCAGGTTGTGATGCTTTGTTTGACTTTCTCACAACTAATTTGCAGTCCAGAGAACCAAGACACCTTCCAAGACCCAGTCTGTTTCAGGATCTTCCCCCCAAAGTGTCTTTCACCCAGAGAGCCTGTTACTCTCCCCAGCTCTCACAAGCATTGGGCACCAATGTCACTGTAGTCTCAACACTAGTCAGATTAGAAATGCTTTCCCAGAAGACTTTTGCTATTGTTTGAGAACAAAAGAGGAAAAACAATACACAGTTTTGACCACTGTCTGCTCAACATGTATCAAAATGATGTGGAAGATATTTCATGCAATGCCCAAGTGATTCAGGGCATTGGGTCAGGAATTAATGTAGTTATAATTCTCATACATGTGTCTTAAAAAATAGCTAGCACTTGGTGAAAAGACAGTATACATCTTAAATACTAAAAGTATATTTTATCAGCTTTTCCTGTGCAGTGTAACTACTCATTTTACTATGATGTGTTATTTTTGTTTCAAAAATTAACTGCTGAGGCTTTCAATTTCAAAACATAATATATCACAGAAACCATTCAGTGGATACTGTCATCTGCATTAGAAGAGGGAACAGGGGCCTTGAATGTTGCCTGGGCAATGCTGGCTTCACCTATCTTTTTAGGTACTGAATTATCTTGGGTGCCACATAACATATAACATAAGAAACCTGCCTTCTGTAAATGTCCTACAAATGCCTTGTCAGCCACAGGACTGAATAATAACCACAAAGTAAGATACAGTCAGCACATGGTCCTGCTTGTCAGTGAGTGGTAGTGAAATTAGCCTTTCCTCTTAGATCCAGAATACCTGGGCATTATCCTCTCAGTTTTAACTTTTCTATCCCACTGTATACCTCTAAATATAATTCTGGAATGCAGTCTATTTCTGCCTAAACAGAGCTGCACAAAACAAAGGAACTTTTTCTTTCAGAAGTAAACACGTTGAAAAAGAGCCTTTGTGCTGATTGCTTGCGATGAAGATGTTTATCTTAACAAATACAAATGGCATATATGCATAAATGAGTCTACATCCCAAATCACATTATCCAACTCCTGCTCTTATAGCTATGCAGTTGCCCATCCTGTCTCCCAAGGCCACTTATGTTACAAAGACAAAAGAAAGAACCATTTGGCCCATTCACTGACTTTTTAGGTCTGTTTTGGGGAGACAGATTGCTAGCAGCATCCTTTGGCCTAACTGGCACAGCTGCTTTATTTTGGTTTTCTGTGAAAGGGAACTTAGGATACAGGGACATCAAAGTTTTGCTGCCATGTGAAATACAGATGTCATCTACCTTGACTTCAGCAAGACTTTTGATACTGTCTCCCACAAGATCCTCATAGATAAGCTTTGGAGATGTGGCATAGCTGGCTGGTCTGTGAGGTGGATTGAAAACTGGCTCCACAATAGAGTTCAGAGAGTTGTCATCAATGGCACAGAATCAAGTTGGTAGCCAGTGGTGTTCCTCAGGGATCAGTACTGGGTCTAGTTTTGTTTGACATCTTTATCAATGATCTGGATGAGGGCACTGAGTGCACCTTCAGCAAGTTTGCCAATGATACAAATCTGAGGCGGGGGGTGGCCAACAGCCCGTCAGGCTCTGCTGCCATCCAACCAGATCTGGACAGGCTGAGAGCTGGCTGAAGGCAAACCTTAAGAAGTTCAATGAGGACAAGTGCAGAGTCCTCCCTCTGGGGAGGAATAACAACAGGCACCAATACAGTTTGGGGGCTGCCCTGCTGGAAAGCAGTTCCATGGAGAAAGACCTTGGGGTGCTGGTGGACAAGCTCTGCGTGGGCCAGCAATGTGCCCTTGTGGCCAAGAGAGCCAATGGCATCCCAGGGTGCACCAGGAAAAGTGTGGCCAGTAGGTCTAGGGAGGTTCTTCTCCCCCTCCACTCTGATCTGGTGAAACACACCTGGAATACTGTGAGCAGCTTTGGGCTCCCCCGTTCAAGAGACCCAGGGACCTGCTGGAAAGAGTCCAGCTGAGAGCCACGAGGGTGACTGGGGGACTTGAGCATCTTCCCCACAAAGACAGACTGAAGAAACCTGGGGCTGTTTAGACTGGCGAAGAGTGAGAGGAGATCTTATCAATGTGTACAAATAGCTGAGGGGTGGGTGTCAAGTGGATGGAGCCAATCTCTTTTTTTGCCAATCAGCAGCAATAAGACAAAGAGCAATGGCTACAAATTGGAACATGGAAGGTTTCACCTCAACATGAGGAGAAACTTCTTTACAGTGAGGGTGACAGAGCACTGGAACAAGCTGCCCAGAGAGGTTGTGGAGACTTTCAAAACCTGCTTGGATGTGTTCCTGTATGAACTACCCTAGGGAAACCTGCTTTGGCAGGGAGGTTGAACTCGATGATCTCTGGCGGTCCCTTCCAGCCTCTAAAATTCTGTGATTCCATGATCACATCAGTATTAGCCCACACTACTTCTATAGGTAATCATGTATTAAAACCACTCTTGTAAACTCTGAACAGTATGTAATGTGAAAGATGATGTAGTAGCACACATCTTTTGGCAACCTGACAGGGTTTCTGAACTGGTTTTCTGATCTGAATATAAACAGATGGGGGTGGAGAAGAAGATCATAAATAAGTCATAACTTTTCATTAAACTCCAGAAGCAGATGGCCAAGGGTTTTCTCCTGTGAGGTTCCTGGGTGGACAAGCAAATCCACAGTTCAGTACATATTCTAAGATCACGCTTAACTTTAAGCACATAAACAGCAGCACAACAGCTAAAAAGACTACTGTGGTACTTCAGACTGAGCATTTGCTTATGCATACAACTGAATCAAGACTTAATTCCAACTGCTGAAATGGACTTCTACAGTACATGAAAACAAAACTGAAAATGCAAGCAGAAAGTAGAAAATGGTAATTTTAGTGTCCAGAACAAGAGAGTGATTGTCTGCACCAGCCTTTTTTTTTTAAGGACTTTCTGTGAGTCTGCTTTTTTTCCTGAACCACCAGGGGAGCAGGAGCAGTGGAAAAGCAGCTGTCAGAATGCTTGCCCAGTGTAAAGGGTGCAGCTTTGCAGTGATTCACCCTTAGTTCCAGGCCTAAAAAGAAGCACAAGATGTTTTTCTTCACAGCTGCATGTTATTTTTACCCTTTGTAAATACACCCTGCTACACCTGGAATTTAAAAATAAATAAGTAAATAGATTGGAAAGACTACAATTATGATACCCCAGAGCACTTGGTCCACTCTTGAGCTGATTCAGGTCTGATTGCCAATAAATGTCTGTTGAAGAAAAGTATTTCTCCACAGGTCCTTAGAATCATGCTTATTTGATAGTTAAATTTAGCACCCTCTCCTCCTGAATGGGATTGGAGTTTTGCCAACCACTGACTATGATGAAAGCACATATAAGTTCATAAATAAGTCCATGAAACATATAAGTGAGTGTATCAAGCACATCTTTCCCCCTGCACTACGCTATTATTTTCCTCGTGTGATGTGAAACACCTGTGCTGTGTTAAAATGCAAGGTGTCAGGGAAGCACTGATTAGGAATGGGCAAAATCTTACATGATCTCTTTGACAATCCTATCATATAAACCCTCTATTTAATATTTCTGAATTTCAAAGGGAAATAAATAAGAAAAATTGCATTATCCAAATAGCTACTTATCTTTATAAGTTTATTTAATAACTACACCTTGGACAGCTTTCTTACAAAGACTACTTGCAGAAAAGGAGCCTTGAGAGAGTAGAGCAGTGTAGGGATATCTTTGAAGAGTTTTTCATGCACAGCCCATGGCTGGTCAGATCAGAGGATATGCTGAGCTACCAAGAGATCTTATTCCATGACACTGTCCTACAGGATACAGATTTCTCATCTTACCTCTCCCATATCATATTGCCAGTGACATGAGAAAGAGGGGAATGGTGCCATCAGGGCTGGGCTGACCCTTCCCTGTCCTTACATACAAGAGGAAGAGCTCTGTAATGCCATCTCCCTTAGAAAATCTGTGCCAAAATAGTCAAATGTATAACTAAAACCACATCATCTAAAGGTCACCTCATACTAAGTATATTGCAAAGTATGTTCAGGGTCATCTCCATTCACTGCAATGACTCAAGATGTAGGGAATTTGTCCCTGTAAAATAGTTTGACACTGAAAAATTGGCTCATGACAAAAATAACACAGAATGTTCCTCAGATAATGCAACTACTGCTATTACGTAGAGCACACCTGATGTGCTGTAGTCCACAGCATCAATTCAAAGGGCTGCACAGCTGGAGCCCTGAACTTTCTTACTTGCCCTGCTCTACATCTCTTCCTCTTTATGAATGAGGATTCACGTCTGCTGAGACCTGTTGCAGCAGTGACATGCAAAGAGAGGTCATGCAGATCCCCCTTTGGCAGCAAACGCTCCCCCTTTGGCAGCAATCACTGGGCACAACTTGACTCTCTCTGGTGACGTGCTTGTGCTTCCCAGCCACTGGAGCAGGAGTGCAGCTGCTCCAGCAACTTTACAGAGCCCCAAGGGCTGCTCCCCTGGCATCAGTGGGGATCCCTGTGGGTGCTACAAAAAAACTGAGAAGAGCTTTCAATGGTGGTATCAGAGGCCCCAGCACTGGCTCTGACAGAGTTTGGTTTTCAACACTTACTGCCCAGTACCACAGCTGAAGGTGACTATCTGGCTTATTCTGTGCATACACCAGGCCAAGCTCTGCAAGTGCACTAAGCACTCTGCTCCTGTACAGGCACCTGCATGAGCACCACCACACTTAATGTGCTGAAAGGAGATCAGAGATTTTATTTTCCCTTCCAAGGCTTCTCATGAAAGCAGTGCAAAATTCCTTGTAGAGGACTGTAGCAAACAGAGCCATTAAAAGGTCAGAAAATGCACATAGGTCAACAAATCCCTGGGGCACTCAGACAGGCTTTCACACAACTGCTTAGTGAACTGGGATGGGGAGTTGCTTTCCCAGCAAGTACACAAATAAGTAAATAAATGGGTGGGTTATTCAGAGCTTAGCTAGAACTGAGACACTCACCCACCCACGTAGGGCAGCTGTGTGAGGGCGATGCTCACTCGCAGGAAAGGAGACAACCCTATGGAAGGGAGGGAAGCCACTCAGGACCCATGCTGGCAGATAAAGCTGGCTTAAGCTGATGGTGAAGTCACGATGACAGTCTGTTTATCTTTGCTATAAGGTGAGTATTAAAAGCAGTCCCAAGGCGAAGAGAAGAGGAGAGAAGAGGAGAGGAGAGAAGAGGAGAGAACAGGAGAGAAGAGGAAGGGGAAGGAGGGGAGGGGAAGGAGGGGAGGGGAAGGAGAGGAGGGGAAGGGGGAAGAAACAAGATCAGAAGAGAAAAGGGCAAGACAAAGCTGGTCTTCACTGGGCCATGTCCACAGACATGTGCACTGCTCCATGTGGGGTAAATGAAGGGGTAATAAAAATGGTCTTCAATAGCCCCAACAGACATGGGGCAGCCTCAGTGTAACACATTCCTATAGCACAGAAAGCAGAGGCAGGAACCACTGTATGGAGTACCCTGAGCTCTGCAGGTCCTCAGTGTTGTGTAGGACCAGCCCAGGGGTTGCTCAGAAAGTCTCAGTGTGACACGTTGAGGTGCCTTAGGTTGCTTCCTCCAGTGAATGAAGAAAGCAAACATCACATACCAACACAAGTAACATTGTTGGCTTTCTGTAAGGAAAACAGAAAACGCCTTTTGACTGAGCTGTGCATGAGCAGCCCTTCGTTTTCAATCAAACAATATCCTTTGTTAATTGAAACAATCTTTTTTTTTCCTTTTTCTTTCTCTTTTGCCTAACTTTCCATGGCTATCTTGCAGTTCACAGCTGCTTCAAGCCTTAAGGCCATCACAGCAAATTAAGGCAGTCAGCATCTGGCTCACTAGAGGCCAGTCAAGCTATAAATATTACCAGCCTGGCTCTTTGTGCTCACAGTATGGGGAAACAGCTGGTTTAAGTTTGACTGCACGTTGTCATTTCTCCATTAGTGCAAACACTTCAATATTTCTTATGTGTGAGGTTGGAGTGAAGAAAGGGAAAGAAAGGAAGGGGGTCACTAAAAGCCAAAGCTAAGGAATGATGTTCTGTATATACATAATTTACAATTAGATTGCTGCTTGGGAGAAGGCTGAAGACTGACATGGTGATAGCTAAGGCCAAAGCCACAACAACTTCCCAGTTGGCCTATAACTTTCAGGACCTATTTTCTCCCATTTTTCTTTTATTATTTTTATAGAAATCCTATCAGAATGGTAATGGATTACATTTCTCAATTCTTATTTCAAGCACTTGTAAGACTGTTGTATTTGTGGTTTCATAAAATATGAAATACCAGGAGATAGAGCCCTTCCCAAACCACATATGCCTTCTCTTGTGGGCTGGGATCATACAGGAAGTTAGCAGAGCACCCTAGGCAAAACCAGAAGTGGTATCTTGTATGGAGATCATAATTCCCAGTGCCTATGGAATGTCTGCTGATTTTTGTGATTAGCATCATAGGGCTGTGAAGCTGATGGGTGTGCAATGGTAAAGCTAATGATTAGTCACTTCTTTTTCATACCTGCCTTCTGCTTTGTCTTAAAATGCTATTCCCAAACTTTAACCATTGAATATCATCATCAACATGACCCTGATCAAAATAAAAAATGCCTACTAATGAAGAGGAAGAGGACTTATCTTCAAAGGCACTGTGCCAGAGCCAACCTACCCACTGACAGCGTACGTGTTGTGCCAGACCAGAGGACCACCACAACCACTGGCTCTAAATGCTTTAGACACAGTAAATACTGTGCTGGATATAAAGCAGCAATGATAGCAATAGTCACAAATAATGTCAGTGATCATAACTCTTGTGGGGCCCTAGGCCATTATTTGAAGACTTATTTTGTATTTCACCACCCATATTGAAGTTTTTGTTTGCTCAGCACTTTTGTAATTCTGGCTGTCCTTGTCTCCTCCTTTAATTCCCAAAGCTAAGCACACCATTTAAGCATCAATAGTCAATCCAAAATGTAACCGTGCCAGTTATGAATTAACATTTTGCCCTGTAGTGGGTTGAGGAACTTTCACCCCCACACTATTGAAATTTACCAGACCAGCTCAGACAGCTTGGAAGTAAGATAAAGCTCTATTTACAGCAAAGCTAAACTTACAAGCATATATACACAATATATTGACAACTGCTTACAATTATATACCATTTAGAAATAATACACAAATCCAAATTCCCTCCTGGACAAACAAAGACTCATAGAATGGTTTAGGTTGGAAGAGACCTCAAAGATCATCCAGCTCCAACCCCCTGCCATAGGCACTAGGTGGGAGGCCCCTGGCCTTGGACACCTCCAGGGAGGGACCATCCACAACCTCCCTGGGCAACCTGTTCCAGTGTTTCACCACCCTCACTGTAAAGAACGTCTAGTTTAAATCTCCCCACTGCCAGTTTAGACCTATTACTCTGTTGACCTGTCATTACAAGACCTTGTAAACAGTCCCTCCCCAGTCTTCCTGTAGGCCCTTTTCAGATACTGGAAGGCTATTCCAAGGTCTCCTCAAAGCCTTCTCTTCTCCAGGCTGAAGAGCCCCAACTCTTGTAGCCCAGAAGGGGATCAAAGCCACCCCCCTCTCTCTCCCAGACAGACAAATAATCAGCAAAGCTTACTTGTTATCTGTTATTGGAAGATGTTAGAGGCAGAGCAAAGGAGAAGTGAAGGGAGCAAGTGCTCTGAGGTAAAAGAAGATAAATTGTTGACACTTTGACTCTATCCCTTTTAGCACACCAATGAATGATAAACGCTTCACCATTATTTTCTTTTTACAACCAATAATCTAATTTCTCTCATTAGACTACCCCAGTTAGCCTCAAACCAGCACACACCCCAGAGTGAAAAGCTTTCTTAGCTAGCACCTACCAGGCCTAGGTGCCCCAAAATGCTGCAATAAAGTAACTATCATAGTGGTGAGCTGGGTTTATTTTTTCCTCCTTGGCAACATGCTGGCCTCAAGGACAGAGTCAAATCATGTGCACACGTAACACACTGATGTTAAACTAGTGGCTTTTCAGAGCAAAGAGGAACTTCTTGAAGGAGTCATACACCAAGTCCTACACAGAGGAGATCCTGAATCTGCACTTTTCCCAGTTGGTAGGCAATCCCTCCAACAGCCACCCAGTGAGTCGGAAAAAAAGATGATCGCTCTGAGATACACCACATCTTTTTACCTAGAACTGCTACTTTACATAGGCAGCTCCAATAAGTGCATTAGGGAATTTATCCTCTTAAGACAGATTATCCAGCTTTGCTATGGAATGATGCATGGACTGACTTGAGAGAGACCAAGGAGAGAGTCCCATCGGCTGCCATGGGGCTTGGACCACGCTTCTTGTTTAGTCTGAGCTGAGGTTTACCAAGAATACTAGGGCTGCCTGCTGGTGGTACACCACCAGATGTGGAAGAGATGGCACTGAGCCTCAGCCCACAGGGTTGTGCTCCAGCAGTGGAAAAAGCTATGCTCTTGAAAAACAAGTGATGTCAGGGTGATTACTGCAGACTAACTGGTTCTTGTCATGCTGGAAGCAAGCAAAGTGTATGTAGATGCTTTAACTAGATCCACCAGTATTATACCACAGACTGGAGGAAAATGTAGAGTTGCCTTATCTAGCTTAAAGCACATCATGCCGTATCCTAGGAGCATCGCGGTCCTCTTGTAGGGCAGCAATAAGGAGCTCCATATAGATTAACACATTCTGCTTAGTGGCTGGGCACATCAGCTGGCATATGGCTAGACCTCAAGTGCTACCCACTCAAATATGCTGGATTGCATAAAACAAAATAGTTTCCACTTAGAAGACTTTCCATCAAAGGAAATACAGTAATATAAAAACAAAACAAAATCAAAGAACAAACAAACCAACCCCAAACCAACCAACCAAACTTCCCCCAAAAAATGCAAAACAACAAAAAAACACAAACAAATAACCCCCCAAACACAAACAAACAGAACCAAAAAACCTAACTTGAGGTCACTTTGGACTCTAAAAAGCCTTCCTGTGCATCAGATGAACACAGAGGCTCTTTGATGAAAATTAAGAACAGTAGCACACAAGGAAAAATGGTATGTCCCAAAAGAGCCAGCACAAAAGATATATTAAGTGGTAATTTCATTCTCAAGTGGTTTTCAAGCAACAACTGGTAGCACTTAAATCAACATTTTCCACATGATTAAATCTTAATGCCAACTAATTATTTCTGGCACTTCTTTAACCCTTCTGAACCAGCCAATCTGATGTTGGAAAACGTCTGCAGTTAACTTTTGAAATGCTTTTTCAGTGAAATCATCTTTCTGCTCATGGCAAGTGAAAATTGTCTGTGGCCTGAATAAGACTCTACGTTCCACTTTAGCCTCCCTTGAAAGATTGACTGCCTACCAGTAAAAGCAGTTCTTCCAAGCTACCTTTGTATAGTCCCACCCATGGGCATGATGGAGTCCCACTGATTTAAATGTTGTTTAAGCCATTCCCAGGGCCTCAGGGGAACATTTTCACAGAAGTGAATTTCACCCTGAATGCATAACTTGAATTGCATTCATCCTTTGTAATACCATTGCTCACACTTAATTTGATAAAATATGTAAAGAACAATACACAGAAAAGTAAGTCACAGCATGACATAGGCAATCTCCAGACTTACATTATAGTGCCTTACCATAACAGGGTGAATCTTTGGTCTGACTCAAGAGCAATAAATAGCCTGAAATTGTATTATGACTTTCAGGTGAAAGATTGACTATACAATGGCACAACATTTCTCATTTGATTTATGTATCTGGAAGCAACAGAATGGCTGTACTGACACAATGCATTTGAAAAACCTCAATTTGATACCACCTGTGACAATTTGCATTATGTATGCAACAACAGCAAGGTAAATGACACCTTTAATTTAAACTTTTCTTGCTTTATTTAATTTAAGACAGGCCCTTAGGCTATATTTTCTGGAGCTGTGCAGCAGGGTTTTGCTTTAAAAATAGTGCTATTGTTTAGGAAAAACAAGTACCTAATCCCTCTGCAGCACACTGAAAAAAGACCCAAAGCTTTAACTTCATTCTAATGTTATTTCTTCGGTATTCACAGGAATGCCAGTTCTGAGACTGTTATGTTTTCAGATTTAATGAAGGGCAATTACAGACAAAGCAGATCTGGGGAAAGTGCTAGCTGAGAGAGTTCATTTCTTCTTTGAGTGGATACTTAATTGTTGATGTGTAAAGGGTTCAGTACACTCCTAAAATTTTATACCCCACTTAAAGATGACAGAATATATGGTCAGGAAGCAGTCTAACATACTGAGAAGGGAGAGCTGGACAGCAAAAAAACTGCAATGCTAAGTATTCTCTGGTCACCACTTTGAGGAGTCAGGCACCATGTCTGCATCCTCTTTACACCATATTATTCAAACCCAGGCTCCCACATAGGAAAGACACTACAGAGGATACTCTGGAGATCCTAGAGGTAGCACTTCTGAGGCTCTGCAATGTGGCTGCAGTACTTCAGAGTCCTTTCTGACAACCCTGAGTAAAAAAATGGGTGTAAACAGAGCAAGTACAGTTTTACTGAAAATGAAAAGCAGTTCCAAGCTTTCCAGCTACTGCATATGTTCATTTTTAACACATGAAGCATTATGACACATGAAGCATAATGGACCAAAGCTGAAGGTGGTTAGATTCAGACTGGATGTGAGGAGGATGTTCTTCACCACGAGAGTGGTGAGACCCTGGAATGGGTTGCCCAGGGAGGTGGTTGAGGCCCCATGCCTGGAGGTGTTTAAGGCCAGGCTGGATGAGGCTCTGTCCAGCCTGATCTAAGGTAGGGTGTCCCTGCCCATGGCAGGGGGGTTGGAACTAGATGATCCTTGTGGTCCCTTCCAACCCTGACTGATTCTATGATTTTATTTGAGCATTTTGTTTAAGGAAAAAAAAATCTATGGACTGCAAACAAGCAGGGTGGGGAAGGATTCTGCAGAACAGTAAATGCATACTAACTCAGAGAGTGGCAGGGCACCACTTGTCTGCAGAAAGCATGGCCAATGTTCTGTATGTGATGAATAGCAAGTAACCTGTCAGGAAACCAGTGAAACTCCAACATACAAATGGCAAAAGCCACACAGGACTTGAGGAAGGAACAAATGGTTTCCAGATTTCTAGGAGATGCAGCTACAGCATCTAATCAATCATATTGTCAGTACTAACCAGTATATCAGAATATTTGATAGGAATAATTAGGAGAGGCTGAGGGAGCTGGGTTGTTTAGCCTGGAGAAGAGGAGGCTCAGGGCTGACCTCATTGCTGTCTACAACTGCCTGAAGGGAGGTTATAGCCAGGTGGGGGTTGGTCTCTTCTCCCAGGCAACCAGCAACAGAACAAGGAGACACAGCCTCAAGTTGTGCCAGGGGAGGTACAGGCTGGATGTTAGGAGGAAGTTCCTCACAGAGAGAGTGATTTGCCATTGGAATGGGCTGCCCAGGGAGGTGGTGGAGTCACCGTCCCTGGAGGTGTTCAGGAAAAGACTGGAGGAGGCACTTATAGGGCTGGGTGCTAGGTTGGACTGATGATCTTGGAGGTCTCTTCCAACCTGGTTGATTCTATTCTATTCTATTCTATTCTATTCTATTCTATTCTATTCTACAGTTGACATGAATATCACATACTGGCAGTATTCCATCTCCTGAAACGTAGTAACATATACATGTTACATACACATACATAGGTAACTTGGAAAAAAAATAGTTCTGACAATCTGCTTTTGGAAGCCTTTTAAGTGTTCTCTTTCGTTTATTTTTCAGCATGGCATGTCTTAGAAATTGCAAAGAATTAAGAATTTTCCTTGTTTTATCCAGGTAGCAACTGTGCATTGCTCTGTCAATAGGGAAGGCTAATCACATTAATGAATGAAATTCTGCCTCCAATGCTATTTTTAATTAAATATAGACATAATTACACAATCACCTTTCTTCCCATTATATTTTCAGCCAAAATGTGCCCTTTAGGAAAGCAGCATTCTGTTCAAACACATTTTGCTGTTCAGAGCATTAACTTGTAAAGCCTTTCCCAGCAGCACAGTCCCTGTGCCAGCTCACATACACTGGGGAAAAAATGGCCACTGCTCAGCTGTTTATTTTCTAATGATGGCCAAGTTAAGCAGCTCTGACTGATCATGTCCAGAATAAAATTAACAATTTAGTGCTGCTCAGTGGAACCCCAAGTGATGGAGTAGGTAAACCTAATGCCTTTTTTTTTTAGAGAAAAGGGATATAGAATTGCTTCTTTTCACCTCTTTAATTCTGTAATGGCACTTGAACGTGTCCAGAGAAGGGCAA
Source organism: Tricholaema leucomelas (assembly GCA_013400475.1). Classification (NCBI taxonomy): domain Eukaryota; kingdom Metazoa; phylum Chordata; class Aves; order Piciformes; family Lybiidae; genus Tricholaema lacrymosa; species Tricholaema leucomelas. The sequence goes on from WAAF01001055.1 coordinate 363,562, forward strand.
CAAGGCTGGTGAGGGGGCTGAAGCAGAGCCCTGCAAGGACTAGCTGAGAAAGCTAGGGCTGTTCAGCCTGGAGAAGAGGAGGCTCAGGGGAGACCTTATTGCTCTCTACAACTACCTGAAAGGAGGTTGTGGCCAGGCAGGGGTTGGTCTCTTCTCCCAGGCATGCAGTGACAGAACAAGAGGACATAGTCTCAAGCTGCAACAGGGCAGGTTTAGGCTGGATGTTAGGAAGAAGTTCCTCACAGAAAGGGTGACTGGCCATTGGAATGGGCTGCTCAGGGAGGTGGTGGAGTCGAGTCACTGTCCCTGAAGGTGTTTAAAAGGAGACTGGATGAGGCACTTAGTGCCATGGTTCAGTTAATTAGAACGGTTAGATGACAAGCTGGACTCAATGATCTCAGAGGTCTTTTCCAACCTGGTTAATTCTGTGATTCTGTAACGGTGGTCAGAATGGTGCAAAAGATTGTCACAGGTGTTCTGCATGCTTCAGCAACTCCTGAGTATGACATGTTTAAAACAATTAACAGTTCTGCTGGAAAAGTAGGAATCAAAATCATGCCTCGTGGCTATGCTTTTAAGGCCAGGCTGGATGTGGATCTGGGCAACCTGATCTAGTGGACAGTGTCCCTGCCCATGGCAAGGGGGCTGGAACTAGATGACCCTTCAGGTCCCTTCCAACCCTAACAATCCTGTGATACTGTGTGAATCTGTAATCACAAAACTTTGATTTAAAGACAATTCCCCAATGCTCAGATTACACATTCTTCAGAAAATAGACGCTTATTCCAGCAGTAATGGTGCAGATCATTACGCAGATAGTGAAGAGATCAGGACACTCTGACACCCTGCAGATAGCTCTCTTTGCAAAGGGCAACTTGGGCAGTCCAAATTAGCAGCCAGTTCCTATCCTTGGGTAGTGCAGACAGCCTGAGTACGAGCCTAAGCAATTCAGTGTATGCACACGCTAACAGAAGCAAGCACAAAGGAAGGAGAAATGACAGGTGTTATGAAGATATGTCCAAAGAGCCTGGTTAATTCAGGGCTTCTGAATGCTTACTGATCCCCTGAAAGTATTTTGAGTTCACACATACAGGGTGAACACACCTTAAATTGGGATGGCAGAGGCAGCAAGCTCCCCACCCTGAGTTCATGCCTTCAGCCAGTCAGGCTGGCAGGTGGGCAACAAAACTATAGGTTCAGAAGAGACACAAGAGCCTAACTCTAGCCCCACAGCTGGGATGTTCTGGTCTTCTGTCTGTGCTGTGGCTCTCCACTCCCTGGTCACCTTCTGTTTTGATCCAGTAATAGCACAGACCTCAGGAGAGAAGCACAGGCATTGAGCAAGGGATGCCTCCCAGTTGCACACCCAGACATCCAACCACAACACCACTTTCAGGTCTCTGGATAGGGCTCTTCTGCCTTTCCAGGCACCCTGCGATAGCAGAGATGCATCACAGTGCCTGGCCCTCCCTGGACCAAGCCAGTCCCTACAGAAGTCAGATGCTTTAGTTCCTGGAGATGTCTGTGGTCCCAAATCAGAGCTTCTCCCAGTTTCTACTGGTTTATAGCATGCTAGTATGTGATAGTACATTTTATACACTATTCTCACTCAAAGGCTGTACAGTTTTGCCTGGAGCCCAAATTTAGCCAGTCTGACTGTGGGCATACATTTTGGTCCTAACCTAGAGTATAACCCTTACCAATGCTATTAACAAGGATTAGAAAGGACAAGGCTTCAGCTAATAAAAAGCCAAGTACCTGTGATTCACAAACAGGTCAGATACATATTTCAGGAATCTAAGACAACAAATTCAGGATTCTGTGACCAACCAACGATTTCAAATGATCTGTGTCATCTAGAGTCTCCCTTAAGATCTGGAAGCATGTTTAAACATTAATCTGTGTATGACAACACAAGAAGGATATGGAACTGCTGGAGCGAGTCCAGAGGAGAGCCACGAAGATGCTCAGAGGGCTGCAGCAGCTCTGCTATGAGGACAGGCTGAGAGAGTTGGGGCTCTGCAGCCTGGAGAAGAGAAGGCTTTGAGGAGACCTTATAGTGGCTTTCCAGTATCTGAAGGGAGCCTACAGGAAGGCTGGGGAGGGACTATTGACAAGGTCTAGTAATGTCAGGATGAGGGGGAATGGGTTTAAGCTGGAAGAGGGGAGATTCAGACTGGATGTTAGGAGGAAGTTCTTTACAGTGAGGGTGGTAAGACACTGGAACAGGTTGCCCAGGGAGGTTGTGGATGCTTCCTCCCTGGAGGCATTTAAGGCCAGGCTGGATCAGGCTTTGAGCAACCTGCTCTAGTGGGAGGTGTCCCTGCCTATGGCAGGGGTTTGGAGCTGGATGATCCTTGAGGTCCCTTCCAACCTAAACCATTCTATGATTCTATGATTTACTTTAGTTACAGTAACATTACAAACAAATGATTATCGCTAAGCTCAGTAACAATTAACAGTAATTACCTTCTCTTGTGGTTTTTACACTGGAAAAAAACCATAACCAGCTCTCTCTTGGAAATGCCAGTGCAAATACTTAGAGGTAATTTTAAGAAGCAGGTGAAAATGTTTTTTGAAACAATGCTGCATTTGTGATTCTATCTGTGCATTTTCTTAGCCAAAAAAAAAGAAAAAAGAAAAAGCACCTCACTGAAACTGATTGTGAATAGGTTCTGAATAAATAGGCTTACAAGAAGACTTCCACTAATTCTTTCTGAGTGCAGTTCACCAATCATTTCTAGGTATCTCAAACATTTGACTATTCACTAGAAATTTTTACTTGACTTCATTACAATTTGCATTTCTGCCAGGGAAAAGGAGGTTGTAGCCAGATGGGGGTTGGCCTCTTCTCCCAGGCAACCAGTGACAGAACAAGAGGAAAGTCTCAAGCTGTAACAGGGTAGGTTTAGGCAGGATGTTAAGAAGAAGCTCTTCACAGAAAGAGTGACTGGCATTGGAATCGGCGGCCCAGGGAGGTGGTGGAGTCACCATCCCTGGAGGTGTTTAAAAGAAGACTGGATGAGGCACTTAGTGCCATGGTTTAGTTAATTAGAAGGTGTTGGGTGATAGGTTGGACCTGATGACCTTGAAGGTCTTTTCCAACCTGGTTAATTCTGTGATTCTGTTTGACAAGCTGTCAAATATTTTGCTCTGCTCTTAGTGCTCATCACATCAGTACACCAAGTCTGAATAGTAACCACAGTGCCCAGAGTTGAGATTTCTCTAAACAGCTGATGTTGGAAGATGAGATTAGTAGGCGAGTGTTTGTGAAAGAGAGATATGAATACCAGTCCCCACTACTACATCACCAACAATTGTGGGTGACTGACTTTCTGGATCTCTGCCCTTCAGCAACACCGAAGGAAAACTGTTTTGACAGTCAGGCATTTTAAACAGGAAAGCACTTGTTTGGATAATTTCCTTGGAAAAAAAAAAGCAAGCAAGCAAGCACAAAATTCAATGTGCTTTTTCAGGTGGAAGAAATCCCAAAGTGCTCCTATGCTTGGGAGAGCTACTAGCCCCAGTATCCACAAATCCACTGCATTATTCTTTCAGCTTAATTGACACAATTCTCCTTCATAGTGACATTCATAGCAGAAGTCACAAAACAACAATTAATGCACTGACATTCTATGGCTATGTCTGTTGAGCTGAGTTATTTCTTTTCCTGTTCCTTCCTACTCCCCTGCTTGCCTCCATGACTACGCTGTTTCTACAGTGTGAGTGCTTCTCAAATCCAACTCAACAGCTATGTTTTTGGTAGTATGTTTAGAGCCAATACAAAAATAAAGCTCAATAGTTCCCTTGCTTTGCCATTACAAGAATTTAATGCCTCTGCTTTTCTGTTTGGTTATATTTAGAGCAAAGGCAATTACCCAGATCACTGTATTTTGACAATGTCCGTTCACTGCTTGTGCTAGTTTGAAGCTAGCTAGAATATTTTGGTGAGAAGGACTAGATCATAGGCTGTGAAGTGAAAACAATGGTGATGTCTACTTCACTCATAGTCTTGCTGAGATGTGTAAAAAAGGAAAGGAAAACATAGATAAAGTCACTTCACTTTGCTCTGGTCGCTTCGCCTGCTGGGGAGCTCTGGGCTGCTGGCTGAACTCCATCTCACTCTCTAACCTCACCCTCCATTTTCTTTGGCTGATTCACCTTTGCTTCTTAATCCTCCTGGCCAAACCTCCATTTCTTCCTTGGGACTGGGGTAAGGTTGAGAGGGGTAGGGGGAAGGTGAAGGGGTGGTTGAGAGCCCCTCCTGGGGACTCAGGTTTCTGGGAGGGGAGTTGTGTCTGTATTACCTTTTACCTTGTCTATTTCTGTCTATAACTGTATATACTGTAAATATCTGCTTGTACATTGTGCTAGCTGTAAATATAAGCTTCATTCATATTTCCAGAACATATATGCCACATCCTTAGATGTGGGGCTGCCCCAGACTACATCAAAATGGTATTTTGCTAGCTTTAATGTATGCTCTTTCTCCTAGTGTGCAATGTAAGTTCACATCCAGAACATCACAGCCAGATGAAACACAGAAAGATATCGCACAAGCACAAGAGAAGACTGTGCCTGTAACACACCATTTGAGACCGTTTGGAACACCCGAATGGGGCTGGCAGGTATGACCTATGCTGTATGAGAGATCTGTAGGCTTCTGTGACAGCAGCTGGTGGCCAGGTGGGATACAGTGGAGCATCTAAAATGATGCCAGATTGCAGATTTGGACAATTGAGCTATAATAATCACAAGAAAAAGCATACTTGAGCCATGCAAATACTGGCCTTATTACCTTGACCCATTAACCTGGCTTGGGTTACACTCCATCTTGATGGTGACTCTGGCTGGAGGCTGCGATAACCAGTCTTGCTGGGGCACTCGTGGACTCATCTTTGACGTCTGCCCATATTCACTGGAGGAGGAGGCTGTCATTTCTGTCTTTGGAAGGTGGGGTGATCCGTACGCACACTCAAACAATGACTGGTCCTCACTAACCACTGATAACGCTTCCTGCAAACCAGAGAAGAGAAGTCAGCATGACCATGTTTCAGAGCAGGTATACTCCAAGGATATGCCTCAAGGGAAAAAAATGCATGTCCATCTCAACAGAGGGCAAACAGCTGGTCATTTGCTGAAATGCTCATTATGTTTTAAGCACATCACTGGTGGTGTCGGAGGTGAGAACTTAAGATGCCAGACAGGCTGCCAGAACATGGTGGAAGGAGAATCTTGCTCCTGGGGAGACCTTTCCTGCCAGCCATTGAGAAAATGCACAAACACATTATCAAACACTGAGAAATAGTGGTAAGAAGAGGACAGGACAGGGCAGTGAAGCTCAAGACTGGAATCCCAGGTAGCAATGTGGAGGGCCAAATCCACTGGGGGCATAAGCAAGCTGCCATCGCTGCTTCAACTTCCCCTGCAAGGAGTGACTGAAACCCAGGCCTTGGTGACTCACTGGGAGCTCCTCTTCCTTCCTCTGGGACCCAGTCCAAGTCCCTTCTGGAAAGACAGCCAAGACGGTTAGGCACAGGCATCCTGATCTTTCTGCTAGCATGCCTGCCACCAGCCCTGAGATTGGTACTAATGCCCACCAACCACCTCTCTCTCTTGGCAACCCTTTATGGTAGGCTGCCTGGCTGGGCATCCTGCTCTTGTGCTGTGCTAAGGGCTTCCATAGTCACCTTCCCTTGCTGCACTGAGATTATGATCCTCAAGGGTGGTAGGGCTCACCAGGCTCCTCCATAGTAGACTGGCTGCCATCAAGCTTGCTGGAGATGAGACAGACGCCAGAGGGAGTGCAATGCACCCTCTCATCCCACCATCATGCATTGGCAATTGGCATTTGCACCAAATCCTTCCCCATGTTATCTAGAGACAAGTCATGGTGGTGCTCGGGTCTTGCTTGGGCAGGCAACATGTGGCTAAAGAAACCTACTGTGCCTGAGCTGGGGCTACTCAGCCACGGGAGACAGTCTGGGCTCCCATTCTCCTGCTGCAGCGCAGGCTTGGGGGCAGCCTCTCCAAAAGCAGCCTTCCAAAGGAAAGCTCCCCATTGCCAGGGGCTACTTAAGGTGAACACAAGGTATGAGCCTGCAAATGGATAGTAACCCAACTCCCTCCTCCCACCCTGGCACTATGGCTCTGTCATGAAACAAAATGGAGCAAGGGTACAGACTATCACCTCCCTCTCTGCCAGGTGGGCCCTGCCAGCAGCTGTGGAGCAAGTTCGAGCACTGGGTTGGTGGAGGAGGCTCAGCCAGCAGCACACCAGATGGCAACAGTCATGGAGATGGCCAGCTGGCAATCACTGGAGGCACGGGGGCCAAGATGGGGGTGTGGAGAGGGTGTCTGATCAGGGTGCTCCGTGCACAACTGCACCCTTGCAAGGCAGCATGCGTGGGCCCACACTGCTGCCAGCCTTGCAGCTGATGGCCGACAATAACCCGTGTGGCCCTGTCCACAGAGGAGGATGCAGGAGAGAGGACAGAGGGAAAAAGAGCTCAACACCAGGAAAACAGGTGGCTGCCTGCAGGCTCCCACCTTCCCTGGCTGCTGGAAGAGGGCTTTGCACAAGGTCCAGCAATCACATGCTGTCCTAAAAATCAGCTCTTGTACTTGTTCATTTTAAGTGGGTATATACATTCATCATTCTTCTTATTTGTCTGGTTCGGGAGGCCTGAGGGTGCATTCTGTTAATATTCAAAGTCTTCTCTGAAACCCAAGGGACAGGACATCACTTTCATCATGAAAATTGAAATCATCTCTAAATCTCTGGACTTGGGAATGTGATCTCAAGTGGCCCTCCAAATGCCATGAGACTCGTGATGGAATCACTAACACAAATGCTTCCCACTGGAGGCCAGGATGCAAAGTTCCGACAGCGATCTGCACCATTTCCTAACTGCTTTTCAGATGTCCTTTTAGTGCAAAGGTCACTGCCAGCTATCACCACCTGTATTAACTCCACAGTTAGCACCCTTGCTTTGCACACTCTTTTGACAACCTGTGTCCAGCTACCAAACTGCTGCCTCTCAGGGTGTGAACATGCTTTTGTGAGACAGAAGAGATGTCAGAATGATGCTTCCCCTTTTTGTGATGCCTCTCAGACTCCCGTGGGTCTCTGCCCTGATAAAATCTGCTGTGATGGTGGTCTTTTCTGATGAATCATTTCTGAGAAAGCCTGCAGATGGCTCTTAATTTTCAAGAAAATGAGGAGGGAGACCACTGCTGGTCCCTCGCTTCTCCAAAAACTGTTCACTGGCTACACTGTTCTGAGAGCCAGCAGTGGGACACGACGTGCCTGAATAGTCAAGCAGCAGGGATTGTATCACAAGAAAGAAAGTGCTACACTGAACAGAAAACAAGAAGTTGTCAGCAGTCCAGAAGAGTTTCTAATGAAAACTAAAAAAACAGAGAAAAAAACACCACCACCACCAAAAAAAAAACCCAAACCCACAAACAAACAAACAAATAAAAACAACCCTTGCAGACAGACTGACCATGCAATCACAATGCATCCCACTCCTGAGACTATTTACTGCACAGTTCCCTCTTTCCTACCATACTGTAGATCTAATACATGAGTCAAAATTTTGGAAGAGCAAGCTCCAGTAAACGCATGGAAGTGTGAATTACACAGGGGAAAGCTGATAAAAGATTGCAAACACACCAGACAATTATTTTGCTCCATTAGCCAGATCTGTTTATTAAGAGATCTTTTCAAAACAGGCATCAGACACTGTATAATAAATACTTCTCGTCCGTGCTCATGCAAGCGAAACAAAGCAAATTTATTCTGGTTCTTATGAAACTTGACTCCACCTAATGGAAGTTAAATTATTAATACTCGAGGTTAAGTATAAAAAATTGTGGGTTTGCTATTTATTTGCATTACTAATGACAGTAAATACTGCTGGTACTATAATAGGTACTTCATGCCTATTATGTGGCACGAAGAAGGCAAGTGCATGTATTTTAGCTTCCTGAGTAGGATAGCAAAGGCTGGAAATATGAGTCCAATTAATGAAGGTTGTGTGAATGACTAAAAGATTGTGGCAAAACCAAGATAAACATAAATGAACCCAAGAGACAGACTCAGACCTCACATTTCAGGAAAGAAGGTCTAGTTACTAATGGACAAAAAAAGTCCAATTTGCTAGCCAGAGTTTTGCTCTGACTTAAAGCAAACACTCATCTGCACTCCATCCTGCTAGCTATCAGTTAGTGCATGCTGACAGGTCTGTAAAGGTTCTGTAGGAATTACTGAGTTTCTGCCAACTTTGCACACTGCTGGGTTGGACCTTATGTGGAAGGCTTATTAAAGTGTACTCTGTGATAGACGATATCGCTGACATTTTACTGAGAGCCCGTACTGATATTTGCTGACCTGTCTTGAAAGACACTGGGACATGTATCACCCCTCCCTTGAGCACACTACAAAAGCTGAACTGGCCATCTAAGCTTCTGCATGGTTTTGAGGAGTCAGCATAACTACAGAAGACAGTCTAAACTATGAGTAGCCTTACTTCCTCTTTAACTATCTTTTCTCTCCTCTTGCACATAAGTGAGATTGAGGTTTTGCTTTGGGAAACATGGAATCTATGTTTAACATCTGTTCTGCTATTCCTTCTCTTAGCCTGGACTCAGGCTGTCATACTGACTGTCCCCTCTCCTTCAAATGTAGCCAGGATTGTTGCTATCCATTTGTCAGAAAGCAGTGCAGGTGATATATGTGGTCCTTGCATATCCGTACACACAGGGAAAAGTTTTCTGCAACACACAAGTGGGAATTGTGTGTCTGTGGTTGCCAACTGCTGCTTGCTATCCTCTCAGTGATCTCAAAAGGTGAGGATTTCTGGCCTAGACTTTGCTGAATCCACTGACCTTGCAAGACGCAGTGATACTGAAAATCAGAGCTTATACCATCTGATATGACCTCATATGACACTCACACTGTTGGAAAGCACAGAAATAGCATCAAACAATATGGAGAATTTCTTGCCTATACAAGAACAGCTGACAACAGGCATCATTTGATACCCCAAAACCAGATAGAAAAATGTCCTTCAGCTGCTCCTTGCATGCATTGTTTCATCTTGTCTTTCCTTGATTTCTGCTTACTAATTAAAGCCTTCAAACCATAGCCCTCCATAAGCTGTGGAAGGAAGGCTGTAGCAGCAAACTGCTACACCGAATGGTGGACAGAAAACTGTTTGGATATTTCTTTCTTAAATACAGGGATAAAAAAAAAATGTGCTTTCTGCTGTAATTCTAAATACAAGCTCCTGGGTTAAATGTAACACAACAGTTGTTGGCATTCACCGCTGTGAAAAATAGCTGCATTGTCTGGCCACATAGAAACGCAGACAAAACTATTAATGCTGACAATGTTTGGCCAGTTCTATTGCTAGTAAATACTTTTTATTCCTCACTTACATGTTAATCTTTTTATCTCATCCATATTAATGCTCTTTCTGGAGCAGCTTGGCAATAGCAAGTGGCAACTAGGATAAAGCAAGGTTAAAAATAATAAATATGATAAAATAGATGCATTATAAGCCTCCTTTAAATCTTGCCAAGTTTTGTACCTCTGTGGTAATAATTTTAGTGGTGGATATGTCATCTTCCTGGATTTCACGTAACAAAAACATATCATGACATCTCAGACACTAAGTTTTTCATTTCTAGTAAACAGTGTCTTGACTAATCTAATATGAAGCAAGCAACACATACTGCTTACAGTGGCAGGTGAGAAAGGTCTTTCATGCAAGTCTAAGAAGTGTATCTGTTGGTAATATTATCTGAAGTCCATACTGCACAAGGATATTCTTTCTTTCATCTTCCCTTCTTCACATACTTCCTCTCATGCTATCACCATCAAAACAGAAAACTGTGTTCCTTCATTAAGCTCTTTTGTACTACGCAAAACTTGATTTCTCACTTAAACTTTCCTTATTAATGATCAAAGAACAGAATGTCTCACATGTTTGGTTTTGACTTCTACTTCACTGATAAGTTTAAATCAAAATAGTAAGAAAAAAAAGAACAAGAGACTGACAAATCTGCAGAACAATAGGTTCAGCAACGCCTTTAAAGCAGGCATAAAGTCATCAGGACAAAGGTATTTACTTAATCAAATGCAAGATTACTTGGCCTAGAAACATAAAGTTACAGGAAATGTGACTGAAGTAGTTCCCATCATGAGAAGTATATGCAAGCTGACCTGTCCTTTGTATGCAATGTCAGGAACTAAGGACAAAGACTTTTTTTCCCTAAAGTTTGTTTAAACCTAAAAAATGGTTAGAGAAGACAATAAGGTGTGCAGTTGTCTAGCATAATTTGCTTGAGCTAAGAGTTAGTGAGGAGAGAATACTGCAGAAGAAATTTAAAAGACTTTGGAGGACATTCTAACCCAGTGATGTTTTTTTCTCATGTTAATTCTGATTAGGGAATATGCCAGCTTGTGTGTGAAATGCATTTGTGTGCTGTCCCTCCATGTCATCAACCCAACCTTCACTTCAGACTTGACATAATTACTATTCATTTGCACAGAAATTAGATTGAATCATGGTTCCAGATAGTACACTCATTGTGTGTATATATATATATGTATGTATATCTCAAAATATTAATCTCTCTTTTCTTTCATTTCTTCCTCTATTTTTATGGTTTAATGTTTAAGCCATGTAACAGGAAAAGTTCAGTAGATCTTTTTTTCTCCCCATTGGTTTTCCAAAATCTATCTAGTGATTTGTTGCTTAAGAAAAATCCCTGAAGGACTTTGAAAGTCAATAGCTCTGTAGCCAGCACCACCAAAATTCTAGCATACCAGTATGATACTGGCCACAAACTAGTAGGACACCATGCAAGAACTACACATAAAGAGGAGAATGCATGAGGAGACACAAATAAAACAGCAGCCCTCATTGCATGTTGAGTAATGCTGTAGACAGTAAAATGCATTTATTGCTTGTGGAGTCAGCACTCTCACATTTCAAAAGGGACCTGTTACCCTTTACTATGAGGGACTTCAAACAACATCACAATTGAGAACTTTTAATTAGCTTTGCCATCTATCACTGCCTTTATGTAATCTATTCTCTGACACCAGTTTTAAGACATTTCTCTTCACTAACGCAAACAATTCTTACTCCTTCGCAAATCTGGTTTCACAATAACATATTATAAGCACAAGCTCAGACCTCCATACAGCCACATTTCACGTTTCCTATCACTTGCTGGATGTCTACAGCTTGTCAGAAAAATTAAGTCTCCATTCTATGAAGAATTCTGACATACTAAGACTTATTTTCATTTTAAATTAGAAAAAGAAAAAGCTGGGATATAAAAACTTTCACCAAAACGTTTATTAAAAGGATGAATTGTAATGCACTGACATGTGTTTTGCAGATGTTAAAAGATCTTAAGAGTTACATTTGGAGAGGACCTGCATTTTCTGAGGGAAGATTGTTCTCATTAAGACCATGCAATTAGCTCTATTAAGCTTTTTCTTTTTTGCACTCAGTGTCCCTTGTATACTTGATAACCTTTCTTATTGAAGTTTTGTGCAATCTCATTACATGCAATTATACCTAAAAGACAGAGCAAATGCAATACAAGCACAGAGTATGCACATCTTGCTATAGTTGCTTCAGACCATACCAAGTCACTCTTCTCACTTGCTACTTTTCTTTCTCTTGTTCGTCAGCCTGAATCTTCTGATAATCTAGGAAGCTGTTTATCTGAACTGAAAGCCTAATTTCAAACAGGCTAGGAATGTCATTTCCACATTGGAGCAGAAAGCACATGTGAGGCTGGACACCAGAACCTTGTAGAGCAGCGGGCAGTCTTCCAGCCTGCTACTCTGCTCTGCTTACGTCTGCAACAGGCATCACGGCACAATAAAGCAAGCTGTGGTTGAACTGCTTGAAGAGCTTCTAGTCTAAATTTGCAGTTCTGCTTTAAAGCCAAGTCTTTGAGCCTTGGATTCACTGCATCCAGCAATAATCAGTGAAACAAAAGATAGAACTATTGGTGTTTTAGCCTTGCTACCATTTACTAATCATGATGCTTTTACAAACTCTCTTCTGCCCACTTGCAAAAGAAATTGTTTTGCAAGACACTTAGTATGGTGGGTGGAACATAATGGAAAAGGTTACTGCTCAAAATGCAGTCACCTGAGTCAGGAATTACAGCACACATCTGGAATATGTTTTCCAACTGAATCTCTGAGTCTTGGATTCATTAGATCAGACAAAAATCCACATATTATATTCATGAGAGAGTTCAGGAACAACAAAAAGTCTTGGCAAGTAGAAGATAGGAAAGACAGATGTTGTCCTCACCTCCACCCATGAGAATCTTTTTGCCAGCTCAGCTGACATCTTCCACCTATTTGCAAAGAGCACTTAGATAGTCTGTGTTAATCCAAATACAGGCCCAGTGATGCACTATCTGATAGCTTCACTTCTTGCTGAGAAAAATACAAAGGATGTTTAGAAGCAAACGAGAGCCACTGCTGCACTCCCACTTGAAAAAAAGGAATAATCAAGCATCCATCAAAATGATTCTGTGAAATTGCAGGCTAGATTAATTTCTGGGAAACAACAGCAGATGTTTAAGATATTCTCTTTGTGTAAGTCATTCTCCCACTTTCACTAGGACTTGTAATGTCAACAGAGACCTCATGGCAAAGTCCAAAGCTTTAACATTTTGGTTCTTTATGAACAAATACTGAAACATTATGAATTCAAATATTGACTGTGGTGTTATATAATTTTTTTTTACATACAGACTGTCATTCCTGAAATCCTATTTTTGACCAAAATATTCTTGATACCTCCATCCATCATAGAGTAATATTTGTAGCACAACAAATTCAACTTCAGGTCACCACATGTTTCATAAAATCAAAAAACCATCACCATTACACTATTTCAGATGGGGAAGTTTTGGCAAGAACTACTAAAAATGGGTCTTGCTTTAGAAGATATCTTTCTCTCATGACAAGCTCCATGCTGTATTTGGGACTATTCTGCATCTCACACACTAGAATTATCCCACTGAGTAGAGCTGATGAACCACTGACTTCCAGAGACCAGTAAGCATCCATGAATATCTGATTTAAAGAGCTGTCATTCCACAATCAATTCCTTCGTCTGCAGTCTTCATCCGACAGTAAAACACACATGAACAATTTAACCTCAGAGTTTACAAATGGAAATAAGAAACTCCTTCATGCATGTCACATGGACACCATCAAAACTATGCTGTGGAGTTGTTCAAATGTAGTGAGGAAAGCCTCCACCCTTCATCTACTTCAGTGCACGTTCAACACCCGAGTAACCTCAAGAGGAGTATGCTGGGAAGCAACTCTGCCCATGCACAATTAATGAAGAACTACATCAGGCTTCTGAATGAAAACAGACCTCAAAATTCATGACTATATCAAAATGCTTGGGGAATAAAGCAGATAATCTAGTGCTACACAGTGATGTGTCTGATTCCACTTTTCCTTCTGCATGAAGAGAGCACTGGCAAACCACCTAGAGACTGAGGTAACACCAAGTTTTACTCATTGCACTCACAGCTCAATGAAAAGGGTTAGGTGGCTGCAGGGATGGAGCTGCACAATGATCAGTTGGGCTCAGAATGCCTATTCTCGAATGATTATGTCAACCTTAATTCATCAGTGCTAAAAAAACCAACACAATTGTATCCTGCAGATTGTATATTGTATATCCATTTTAAAAGAAACCCTAGCTTTGTATGCTTATTTTAGCACTTCCATCCACAGAAAGACCTGCAACACTGAAGTCTGAAAGAACTGCTTTTTCAGTCAATATAATAGACTTTTCTTCCTTTTCATCTTGACAGTATTGTAAATTGTGAACTTTGAAAGCTCTTTCATGCTTGGCTGTTAATTCCTATGGCTTCCAAATGCCTAGACAACTGGGAAAACTTGGATATTAAAGCTCCTTTTAATTTTTGCCTGATCCCACAGATAGCTCATGTTAAAGAAAGTGAGGTAGAAGGAATAAGACTTTATCAGCTTGAAGGATCAGCCAATCTTGTACTTTGTTTTAGAAAAATCAGCAACATTTTTCCCAGCAATCTTTCAAGCAAAGATTTATTTGACAAGACAGGTGGCAGAGGTTTGTAAAATGGCCTGCAGCCCAATCAGAGGGGAACCGAGACCGTATGGCACACCTGCTTTGAACTTTTGCTAATAGTGGAAAATAATTTGGGGAAAGAGTCTTGGGATTAAACCAGCTTCCCAAACCAAAACATCAATCATACTATGCATATGAAATACTATCCCTTCCATATTTCCTCTGAAAATTTCAGGCATCAGGGGTAGCCCCAGCAGTTTGAATGGGATGTCTTCAACAATTACTATGTGTTTGAGTTAGTCATCTGTCCGTAACTAAAGGCTCTGCTTGAGGCAGTAACTGTCCTGATACACTGGTTTGGGAAACTTTATTGAGAAAATTCTTAAAATAAAGATCACAGAATACAGACTCATGGAATCATACCACACTTCCCCCNTCAAAAGGTATGTCCTGTGTTATCACAAGAAGGTAACATTTTCAGCTCATTTCCCTATCATTTAGTTGAAGCTATTACACATTACTTGTATATTAAGTTTAATAGTTGTTAGCTGTGTTGGATTGACCCATCATGTACATATTTATATATATATAGATGCCTATTTTATATATGTACTTAAGTGTATCTATACACACACATTTTAAATCATTTAATCCTCAACCTCCAAACCAATTTTAAAGTAAAAATAAGGCACTAAAATACTTTTCTCTAAGGTATGCTACGTACCAAAGACAAACCCATCAGCAAAGTGAAGACAAACGCATAGGAAGGACTAGGAAGACCTTTACAACCATTGCATTGATGGAAGAATTAAATACAAGTGGTAAAACTCAAAAGAGCATCCAAATCAGTTTCCTTTTCAGTGAACCTTTATTTTTGTGAATGTCTAGCAGCATTAGGGAAATAACACTTGGATGATGGCCATGAACTGAACTCCTAGGTGACCCATCACTTCCCTGCAGTCCCTGTGCGTGTGGTGCCTGTGCACGTGCGCACACATGTATGCACGGGTCACCCTCCGTCTGCTCGGAGAGACCGCAGGCAGAATTTTAGCTCCAATGTAATATTAGCTACCCCACAGAAATCGTAGGGAAACAAAAAGGTGTCCATTGGGCATGCTACACATTACATCTGGCTGGTCCTCTCAAACCAGCAGCCAGGCATGGCAATCAGCCTAAGGAGAGGGGAGGGGGGAACTGTTCTCGGGCATCTGCAGCACTGCTTTCCTGCAGCTCAGCTTCCTCCTTCGGGACCCCTGGAGCTGGAAATCCTATTGCCTGATGCATCAGGCTGACATCGTCTCAGACAGTCCCCAAAGTTCACCTCCATACACATTTAAAATACTCACCTACCCGTTTAGAGAACACTTGCCACATCCAACACTTCTGAATTTCCTTGCTTGATAGCTTTTGCAAAAAGTGCTTAAGCTATCTTCATTAGTATGGATATTTTTATTTACTTCCAAATGTGTTTGTCTCGACTTTCTTACTGACTTCTCTGCACTAGGTAATGAATTAAAATCCAAACTGCTATTGCTCTTGAAAAAATCAGTACATTAAGAGTGCTTTCCATTTTCGCACAACAGGAAGTCTTTTGTTTTCACTATTCTTGCTTCCTTTTCCTCAGCCACCTTTTATTCTGGATCTTCCATGTACACATTGAATATATACATATACGGTACCACATGCTCCTCATGGTATTCCCCATTTTCCAAGCATCTGGAATATTGTTCAGATGGGTAATCTTTCGAAAGTCAGATGGAGCTCTCCAAGTATGCCCACTGTGTACGTAAAATATGACTTCCTGTCACGATAACCTTTACAGTGTATAGCCTAACATACTTTCCTATAATTGTTTATAGCTAATACTTGATTCATACTTCAGCACATTATTTTCATCATTTGCCACAAAACATGACTAATGAAATTAATACAGGGCTGAATGCCACAGTATTCATTTCTTTCTTCGCGTGTAAAGACCAATAGAGGAGAGTGCTTAGCAATGAAGTTCAGCACATGCTTATGTTTAAGAAAAATTTAAACTGCTCTGCTGAACCAGAATAAAGTAAGGAGATTGTTGGTTTAGCTCAAACATTAACTATGAGACAAGTCAAAGAGATTGGTACAGTTTTTGATATATTGCAGTTAGAGAGGTCGCCAAGCTAACAGATCAGAGGAAGAAGGTTCCATATCTATGACAGACAAAGGTTGGAGCGAGTGGTCTTGGTTTGCCCCCAAACAAAACAAAACAGAATGACCACAAGAAATGCTTGCATATACCAAACCCAAAACTCCAATTACACCTGTAGTCTCACTTTTTTTCATTTGGGTTCTCACTAGTTTATTTAAGCAATGTATTTCTAAACAAAACTACCAGTCCAAAATCACTGCAAAAGATTTTCAACTTTTTTTATCTCTGCCTCCCTCCAACCCCCCCCCATTTTATTAAGAGAACTGTTGCACAAATTCAATTTTCATCTTTCTGCAACCATGGTTTCTGATGAATCTTGTATGTAGCAGATACAGGTTGTGGCCCATTTTTAATTGTACATGTGAAGAATAAAAGAAAAATGTAGGTGGTGGTACCTTTGATGTGGCAAAAAGAAAAATCTTACAGCTCTCCCTGTAGCAGTTACTCTTCTGAACTAGTGATTACCAACATTATCACTCTTATTAAAACCATGCCCTGCACCTCTGATATTGACAGCGTTTTTCAATGACACCAATGTTAGCTCCAGAAGGACAAAAAGGGTGGTAACCTGATGCCAGTGATGAAAATTGAACTAAAAAAGTCATGCAAATGAAGACAATCTCAAGTACAAAACTCTGAGACATTAATTTATTCCAGCAACAGAAACTATTAAGATACCTCCCCCCATACCTTACCATTAAGACAAAGTGTCTGATAATCATTACTATATGAGAACAGGACATGTGGATGCAAATCTTAAGATACAGAGACATTAAATATTTTTATTCACTTTTCTTTGGCCTGTACTGAAGAAGTTATCCCCCAACTGTCTTTATATACTGTACACTATGCCTTCAAACATACAGGAGAGGTATGCAGGCTGCTTCTCTTTTATTGTTTTCCCAAACAAACCCATTTCCTACAAGCTGCTCCCATATCTTTTGTGCCTCATCCAACTTCCCAGAAAAACAGAAGGAAAACAAAGTGTGAACTCAAAACAAGCTATTTCCACAGAACAATGTGCCATAGCAAGGGGAGAGAGAGAGCACTCTAGACGGAGGAGAGCTGAGGAGAGGGGAGAGAAACTGTTTTGATGCTGCCAGGGGACTTAAAAGGAAGGAGGAACCTTTAAAAGTCAGAGAGGAAGAATTGTGTAACTGTAAATATGCAACAGGCAAGTTGCCAACTATTTCAAAGGATTTGAGGTTTCAAAATCATCAAGAAGGGTAACTGATTTGCACTCTGGGTTTTGAGCTTCCAGGAACACCTTTGTATGTCTGACAGCCAGAAACTACCATGTCTTTTTATAGACTACTCAAGCCATACTTGGTCATAATTTCAAGTTGAATAAGGAAGGAATGTAAACAGACAGCATTTATGCTTCTCTGCAATCTAATAAAATGAAAGCATGGACTAAATAAAGCAAAATGATACATGTCACTCTGTAAGAAGGGAAAGGCAGGAGATCATGCTGATTTAGTTCCTGCATGACCTGAGCAACCTCCAAAGTTCCTGGTATTCAGTAAAGCAAGAAAACCCATGCACTAAACTCCCATAGGTATAATGCATGCCATTCATTGAGACACATGTGATTAAAGTCAGTGATAAATGTCACCATGACACTTGAAAATCTTTCTCTATTTGGCTTGTCGAGGATATAAAAGCAGAAAGAAGGAATAAAAGTAAATTATCTGAGCCTTGTTGTCCATGAGAAGTATGCAGGTAAGAGAGAAATACTTGTAGAATCAACGCAACTGCTGGAATGGTTCTCCTCAAATCAAGAATCCAATGAGTTTTAAACTCTTTGAGCAGGGAGACACTGCTTTTGCAGTGTAAAAATGTGGCTAATTTCCTTTTTCTGTTGACAAAAGATGCAAAACCATGGACTCTGCAGTCACTCACAATTAAAATTCACAGTCTAAAACACAGCATGAAAGGTGTACTCCAGAGAGAAGCTGTTATGGGGCAACACTCATATCACGATGTGCTGACTTCCCGAGGACTTCTACACTGATACAGTACTGCAGCAAAAAGGACCTATCAAACACCTAAGTAGAATTTACAAATCATTAATGTTATCCAGTGCTACAGAGAAGAAAGAAATGATGGACTCTGCTGTCTTGGGTACAGAACTAAGGCAAAGAAAGCAGTGGACAGCTGCAGTGGACAATCACAAAATGATTGAAGCAAACACAGAAGGGACACAGGTTGAGCGAAACAGATACAAAACAGATACAAAGCACAAGCGCATAGTGTGACTATGAGAGCTGTGCCTGACATTTTTCAATGTGAATGAACTACACAGAAGACAATAAAAAATGAAAGGCTACTACACATGGCAGGCAAGAAGTGGAGTGTAAGTTAATAGAAAACACACAAGAAGGGGAAGGAAAAGCAGAGAGCTACTCAGCACAGTCTGGAGCAAAACCAGCTAAAACCATACAAACAACTCGTCCTTGTCTGGGCTCCTTCTCCAGCTGCTTTCTTTGGCTCTGCTCTAGCTGATCTCCTTCTCTGTGTCACTATCATGATGGTGAGGACAAAATTGGAAGGAGTTCTCCACTTTTAGATGCCCTTTGACTGCCCAGGTCTATCCCTGCACCTCACTGTGGAGAGCATGGGGAAGCAAACACAACGTGCAGTGTTGATGGTGTCCTCCACTCTTGAAATTCCATCTCAAACCCAACCCCTTCTTGCTTTAGGTATCAGTGCAGAGTGTGAGAGAATATCCCTGCAAGTCCCTCCTGGGACAAATTTCCTAATGCAGTATGTCCCACCAAAGGGAAGATGCCTCTCACCCTTAGCGTGCAGAGTTCTCCTGCCCTACTGCAATGCTTGGGCTCAGCTTTTGATAATGTCACAGGCTGCCAACAGCTGAGGTAAGCCAAAGGCAACAGTAAGTCAACAAGAGCACTTGACATGAGAGCAGGAAGGTGGGATTTTATGTTGCATTTTCCATCTGAAAGCTTGACAGACTGAAAATTGTAATTTAACCAAGGAAAGCCTTAGAGTTTTTTTAAAATATATCATTCAATTAACCTAGAACACATCCAATTAATTAAGTTTTTGCAGTTGTGGGTGTTCAATACATTTACAAATAGTTACAATGCACTCAGAGATGTAGGCACCCAGCCTCAAATATCTGTGTTTGAATTAGGAATCTGCTTGAAGCAGGAATTTCTCAAGACTCTAATTTTACCAAACTAAAGTTATCGCTCAATATGAACTCATTTTGCTCCATCAGAGTTAACAGAGACACCTAGTTGGTTTTACTAAGAGAATGTTGATTCTTCTGAACATCTTCTAAATATATAAAAGCTTGCTCATAAGACACTACCAGTAAGACTGACATCTAAACCAGACCTTTAGAAACCAGCTATTTTGTAAGAATAAGGGGGAAAAAAAAGATCTAAGGCCTCAGGAAGGTTTTTGCTTCCTCACGTTGAGTATTTCATCACCAACCAGGCATGTTTTAAAGCTGCTTATTACCTCCTGTAGATTCAGACTTCAGTCATGACTGTGGAGAAAATGTTTGCTAGAAATATCTTAAAATTCCTGACGCATCTTCTTTTATTTTTTCTACAAGTGGGCTTATGTTGAGTACACTAAGCATTCATCACATGTAATTTTTAGTTTTTTAATCATTTGATTGAAAATGCAGTTATTTATGCAGTTTTCAAACTCTGGGGTTCCTGTGCCTATAGCTCTAGTAAAATCTTTGAGGATATAGTAGTAAGTATTAAAAAGTTTTCAAGTGTCAGTGAAATCATCAGTTCTTGCAATGAAAACTGTACTACTCATTTTAAAACCTGGTAGCTAAAAATTCTGCATTCCACACTAATCTTTTATATGAGTACTGCTATTGATGTTAACTAGATCTATCTGCAAATAGGAGCTAGCAGGTCTCTATTTATAGGTATTTCTCAAAGCAACAGAACAACTTCAGCATTAACTGAGCCTATGAAATTTTGGCAGTTGAGTAGCACAATGTCCCACTTCATGACAGATTAAAAGTGCAGAGAGGTAATTAATGACACCAGTTCTGTGGGAAATAGAAAAGCTCTAAAAATCACAGTGCAAGTGTCTCAGGTGGGACCCTACAACAAGAGCAGCTGTTTCTGAAAATAAATTGTGTTTTTTTTTTCAAGTCACACTGTGGATGTGTGGACATAACTGAAAAGCCTCCCTCCCAGTCCTTCGTCCAAGCCATTAGCCATCAGATCACGCATGCACAAAACTCACTGTGATTCACTGATGCTACAAAAGTCTCTGTTTCCACTGGGCTTACAACATGGGAATTAAATAAAAGGAAAAACGCCCTGCAGTCAGCCAGCAATAACAGGAGCAATTAGCAGGCTACTGACAATACAAATGTGAAGGTTTGGGACTTTTCCCCCTCCTTTCTTTTCAGTATTGGAAGGGAAAGCTTTTCCCATGAAGAACAAGCTACTCTTCAACAAGACCTAAATTTGTAGAGTTAGGTGAGCTATATCTCTGGTCAAAAGGAGTGTTAAAATGCTTGTGTGAAGATGCTGGAAAGTGTGAAACCAGCTCTGTCCTTCAGAAACATGTATTTAGAAGTTGAGAACAACTAAGGATTTCATAAAGCAAAGAAACTGAAATCCGCGTGAAAAAGCAAACAGTGAAAGTTATGAAGTAGTCCTAAAGGAGATCAAAGAAATCTAGGGAAGGAAAGAATATGGATGATTTAAAAAAATAAGTCTGTAAGACTGGAGGATTCCACTAGTGGCTGAAGCACTGGGAAGCCATGGAGTACAACAAAGTCAACCAGAGAAGCTGAGAACATCAGAAGCAATGAGATGACGTTCATGAGGTCTTCGGTGTGCTGAAGATATACGCAGTGGTTACAATTTATATGACAATCTACTGCTTAGCATCCTAAGACTTCAACATCTGGACATGACCAAGGTATTTTTTTCTGGAGCAGTGCACAAAAATAACTTTTAAAAATACTCTGTTTAGTGCAGAGATAAGCTTTTTTATACTTGATAAGCAAACCCACAGGCTTCAGGAAACCTAGAAAGTGAATCAGAAAGAAATAGTAAATGAGAAAGAGAAAGAAAATATATTGAAGGTCAGGGAATTGCATGCCTCTGTTGCAAGCTTCTGCATTAAATTTCTTCCATCACCTAAAATAAGATAGAATCAGCATTTGGTATTTAGTGGCCATGTTGGGCAACAGACTGGGATAGAATGGACAGACATTAATACATTCATACTACAGCAAATATAGAAGATATAACTTAGAAAAACACAGTGGCTGGTAAAATAAATATTTCATGCCAGCTCCACTGGGCTTTTTAGCAGTAGGATAAACCTGGGAATCACAGTGCAGATTCTTCCTGAGCTAGCTAGGTTTACAAATGGACTCTGAAGGTCTGATATGTTATGCTAAACCTTTTGCTAAATGACCTGCCCTGTAAACAAGCTGTGTGATAAGGAGAAGGTATTCACGTGAATGAACCAATAACTCCTCCTGGTGTATTATTCCTACAGTTGTGCTGGTCTGAGGCTAACTGGAGTATTTTAATGAGAGAAATCAGAAAAGAAAATAATGATGAAGTCTGTATTATTCATTGGTTTGCAGAGAGGAATAAGAAGCCAAAATGTCAACAATTTGTCCCACTCTCTTCTGGGACACTGGATCTATTTGCTTCCTTCTAACTCCACTCTAATATCTTTCCTCTAATCTTGTTTAACACATAACAAGGTTAAACTTTGCTGGTTATTTTGTTTGTCTGTCTGGGAAAGAGAGGGTAGCTTTGAGCTCCTTCTGGGCAGTTTCCTTTGTCCAGGAAGGAGTTTGGATTTCTGTATTATTTCTAATTTGTATATAATTGTAAATACTTGTAAATATATATTGTGTATATATGCTTGCACATTTTATTTTGCTGTAAATAAAGCTTCATCTTACTTCCAAGCCATCTGAGCTAGTCTGGTAAATTCCATGAGTGTGTGTGTGTTAAGTTCCTAAACCCATCACACCACCACAGATATCATAACCCCTTAAACAGAGAGACAACTCTGTCAGTACATCACAGGTAGGGAAGTGCTTGTCTTTGCCCTGACACAACTTGTCTGGAAAGTAAGCTATTTCCTTCTTGCAGAGGGCAGCACATCCGTTCCAGCAGTGGTTTTATCTCAGAGGATGGCAGTGGCTTTTGCACATCATCTGCCATATTGCAGCTGAAGGGTGCAATAGAGTTCTCTGCTTCAGCCCAGTCCCAGTTAATAAGAGCAACTTTGTACAAAAATAAGTCTTCTACAACTGCCCACTGTTCTGTAAAACAAACTGTTCTGTTTTTTCCCTTCTTACTTCAGGCTTTGGATTCCCTGTGCATTTGTCTAATTCACAGGCAAAATCAGGGAATTTTGGTGGTGTTTCATGAAGGACTTCTTTGTTTGTAAAACTAGACTTTTTTAAGAAGCTTGGGCCTCTGTTCTCCTTTGTTTTGGCCATATTCTCATTTATTTACACAAGTCTGGTGTAAATGTCTGTATCATTTACAAGCCTGTAAATGATCTCTGAAGTACTGGAGATTTTACAGTTTATACTCACTGTCTCCTAGCACCACTTATATACTGAGCTGGTAGTTTGAAAAAGTCTAAAACTTTGTCCTCCTTAGGATAGTTCATGACTCAAAGTACTTCCCTGACAGATCTTGGTTTGCCACCTTTCACTTTGCTTTTTTCAGCTCTGGCTGTCACTGATTGTTATTGCTTGTCACTTATGCAGGAGTTTGTAAATTATTTTGAAAGTCATCACATTGGTCCTGATTCTGCTCAACATCTAATTTTAATGTCATTATCAGGCTTAGAATTTCCATTTTCAGCATCACCCAATCCTATGTGCTTTATTTTTTCTAACCAAGCTTCTAAAAAGAGTTAATTCTGAGAATTTATCAAGCTTCCTTTTTAACAACAGCAGCTGCCAACATTCATGATCTTACTGACCTTAGGTTCCTTTGGACCTAAATTCTAGAGTCAGCTGAAAACCTGAAACATAGTTTTTATTCCAGCTTTAAAAAATGTGAATGCTAATGTTCAGAGACAGATAAGATTAACTACACATATATTATTCCCTGAAATTCCATTATTTTTAAGCACATGTCATCATCTCCTGAACGATGAATCCTGAATAATTTTACTGACAGAAATTGTAACACTCCTTATTGACACCTTAATTTCAGCGTCACAGAATCATAGAATAGTTTAGGTTGGAAGAGATCTCTGAAGGTCATCTAGTCCAACTGCCCTGCAGTAAGCAGGGACATCCTCCGTTAGATCAAGTTGCCCAGAGTTCTGTTGAGCCTGACCTTGAATATCTCCAAGGATGGGACCGCAACTATCTCCCTGGGCAACCTGCTCCAGTATTTCGCTACCCTCACAGTAAAGAATTTCCTCCTAACATCCAAGCTAAAGCTACTATCATGTAATTTAAAACCATTGCCTCTTGTCCTATCACTATAGGCCTTTATAAACAGTCCCTTTCCAGATTTCTTGTAGACCCCCTTCAGGTACTGGAAGGCTGCTACTGTATCTCTCCAGAGCCTTCTCTTATCCAGCTTGAACAACCCCAGTTCCCTCAGCCTGTCATCACAGTAGAAGTATTCCAGAAGTATTGATCATTTCCGTGGCCCTCCTCTGGACCTGCTCCATCAAGTCCAGCTCCTTCCCACTCCTATCTCCCTCCACCTTTAAACTGTCATACAGAACCTTTCTTAGCATGTTATCTTATCCAACATTCTGAATTTCTCTGAGCCCTCCTCTTTCAAATAAGGGAAGGAACAGAAGAGCAGCTACGAAAACAATGCCTTGGGGCTCACAGACCCCCCCACATAACATTGACCTTTCTCAAACAACCTACCAGTCTCCTTAACTGATTCTCTCTACTTCATGCCCCTTAATTGCAGTATTCAGAGAGAAAATTGCTACAAAGATATGAAGAGGTACATCATCCTGATCAGCAATATTAAAAACATTGTGTATTTTTAAAAATCAGATGAAGCTTTTGTCAGTTACTGTATAGAAAATATGTTTCTCCAACAGATTAGAATTCCAGCTTTATATCTTTACAGTTTCAGGAGTAAGATACCTGATGGTAAGAATCCATCTGAATCCCATCTTAAAAAGTAGAAACACAACCAGAAATGTTTGACTCACTATTTTTATTAACTGAAAAATGCACCTTAAAATTCCAGGGTTTTGAGCATTTGCCTGGATCAGACCCTTAGACAAGGTCCTTGGTTTGTGTGAGATCTACCTCTGCACACAGGACAAGGTTAAGACCTAAGTGGTACTAGCACCACATGCAACTCCTGAAGAAATAGGCAAGCAATGCTCAGGTGGTGTGTACAGTTCTGCAGGGTTTCTGTCCTGTGATGAGTTCAGCCTTGTTACAGGACATGTTCTGTTTATAAGTCAGGTCCCAGAAATGGAAAGTATTCAACAGCAATGCACTTTGGGTCTACTTCCTGGCTTTGAAGACTTAAGGGTACATTCTTTAGTATTAGAGAGTCTTCTATCAACGAAAGCTGAAGACAGCAATTGTTCATATAATTTAAGAAAGTGCCCTTTAAACAAGCAAGCAAACAAAAAACAAAACAAAAATGTTAGTTACCACAAGATTCCTTACAAAAATTGTGAGAGTTGGCAAGAATTGCATGTACCATGAAGCAGCCGAGACTGACAGCGATTGAGGACAAGCAAACACTCCATGGAAAGGGAAAACAGCACTATGAAGGCCCAAGCTCAGAAAAGAAACACTCTTGGAACTGAATCTGGTCTGTTCTGGATTCTGAAAGGTTAGGTGAGTATGTGGTGAAGATGTGGGGAAAAAAAGTGACTATGAAGACAGCTAAGATTCATGCTAAAGTCAAAGGATCTGGACACCGTTACAGAGAAAATTCCTGCAAAACGAGTTAGAAGGCAACCATTTACACACACATGTTACAGATTTTGGTTTACTTTAATCAGCACATATTTGAATGTATTTTTAAGAAGTGGTGTAGTAGCCGTCAAATCTGCGACACATTTGCCCACCAAGCAGTTTGGCAACTAGCAGTTCACTGCTATCCCATTTTGAATGTGAGAAAATAAACCACAAGAGCACGGCATTAGGCATCAATAGCGAGCGGGAATTTTTATCTGAAGGCATGCCACTGATACCCATATGAGTAAAAGCCTAACACAACAAATGAAAACCCTGAAGAGCTTAAAAGGGAACAACCACAACCCTGCAAAATAAAAAGTGTATTTTTTTAATAGTAAAGGTGGGAGGTAAAATAGATGAGCTTTGAAAAAGTGTAGTTGTCTAGCATTTCAGCTGGTTACAACTACAGGTAGGGAGCAAGATACAAGAAAGAAGAGAACATCAAATTAATCTGCTGAGTGACTGATTTCATTCAGTTTTCAATTCCATTATTTTAGTAAAGACAGACTTCTCCTAGAGGAAATAATAAAAAAAAGAACCAAAAACCTAACCACTTTCAATTTTCCTTACCTTTTCTAGAAAGGTAGTTTTGACAAGTAGGTTGCCTTTGGTTTTGTTTTTCCGTTTCGGTGAAAGCAGGTAAGTGGCACAGCAACGCTCTGCAATTGTCAGCACTCCATCTTCAAATATTCACCCAAAGTCAATCTAACCTTAGGGATCATTTTGCTTTTTCTTTAATTTTAACTCAGTCCATTCAAAGACTTCGTACTGAACTTGTCTCCTTTGGCATAAAACACCAAGGATTTAGATGGGATTGTAAAGATTTATGATGCACTTCTCCTATCCTATTTGAACAGTAATGGACTCCACTTCCATTTTTTTTGGCTCTGAATGCACACTGCTGAAGAGTATGATATCCAGAGGCAGCTTTGCTATCTTTCACTTCAGCTTTATAACTGTAGTGAGTACATTTCCTTAAAACCTGTGGATTCTAAATTAAAGGAAAATTCACTTTTTAAATACTCATGAAAGTAAAAGTAACTATGAATTAATCAGTAAGATCATTAGACTACTTTGATGATTAAAAGAAAACAAAAGAAGAAAAATAAGACATTTTCAGAAGCTTGTAGATAGACCTCTTCTTACAAAAATGGTTTTTCATATAGTTTGCTTATTTTGCTAAATGTTTCTAAAACTTAGATAAAACCCAAAGAGTTTCAGTAAAGACCTTCACTGATACACTTACAGGAGATTAACTGTTTCTTGGCCAGTATTACTAACAATGAGTACAAATTAATTTATATCACTATGTAGGAGCCCCATAAGAAAAAGGATGGCTTGTTTTTTTGCAGGGCATCAGACAGGGATGATGAACTTTCTCTTCCTATTCTTTTCCTATTTTTTTTTTTGCTCCAAATCGTAAGAAATGCTAATTTCTGCTATCTCTCTGGAGGCAAGTCTCTTCACTTATTAACTTTTTTAATGCTGTACATGTGCAGACACTTCTATCATTACAGGTGTATGAAATGTGCTGGATTTGTCTTGTTAGTTCGATAAAGAGAAAATGGGGGACAACGCTTTGGCATTGCAGAACCCAATATGAAGGGGCAAATTGTCACACTCTCAATCTAAAACATCAGTGTACAAGTTCAGACACTTTTGGTTCAGCAAGTTATCTGTATGTTTGAGTGGATCACATCTACAGCAATCATTCAGTGAATGTTGTGCTGCCTGTGACTCTCCACAGCTTGTTTTTTTTCTGCCTGGGACAATCTAGCCTGATCCAAAGTTCACTGAAGTCAACAGAGAGACTCAGCACCATCAACAGGATCGTGTTAATCCAGTGCCAGGACAGGAAGCTCTAAGGAAACACAAGAGCCACCCTGTTTGTTGCCTTGAATATTTGTTTAGTGTTTTGGAATTTACTGACTAAAGCTGCATGTAAGAAACTTGGCAGTCACAGACTTTTGCCAAGCTGTGTTATTCTGGATTTATCAGAACTCCTGCAAAAAACCCCAAACTCTAGGAAAACTTTTGTCTTCATGCCATAGTCTCCTTGAATTCACTCCATGCAACTGTTCAGGATCATCCTGAACATATATCTGAACATCCTGAACATCATATCTGCTGCAATCTTGGTTAATAAGGCAATATTATGATAAGAATATGATGTGCTCTTGCTTTACATCCATCTTATACCTCTGTAGCCCACTGGATATAACGGATCTGGTTCTGATCTACTCCAGATTACAGAAAGAGGAAAATTCAACAGGTTTACTGTAGAGGCCATGACAACATTCCTAAAGTTTTAATTACTTCAAGTGTCCAACATGATATACTTCCTCTTGCTGAGAAGAAAATAAGAAGCATTAACCGAAGTGGCCACATACATCATTTAATTGACTGCATAGAAACACAGTCCCAGGTTGCACAATTTCAAAAGTGGCTAATTTGTTGACTAAAATTTTCAGCAAAAATATACCTTTGGAATTAAAAGTATATTTTAGTTCTCCATATAGAAGAAAGCAGACATCAAAAAGAAGCCTATGGATGATTTGGCTGGAGCTCAGGTTCATTAAGAGGGTTAATACAAATGTTCCTGATTGTTTCTGTTGTTTATGAATCTCGACCTTCAGAACAGCACTGAAATATGCTGTCTCCTAAAGATGTTCCCTACCGATATGACACACACTTTGTATTGTTTCACTGTACACAAGCATTAATATCCCAGAGGTAACCCACCCTTCTTTTAACGGCTGGTGACAGGTCCAATGGCTGAGTAAAAATCAGTTGAAGGAAAGGGAAGTCTTGTCGGAAATGAGATTAATCTTGTAACGAGTGTTCAGCTCTGATAACCCATCTGTGCAGAGAACTGCTTTAACTGGAGAGCAATTAACCTTCACCTGACAAGCTCTGTCTAACCGTTATAAACAACATTAAAGGCACAGGATCCCTCTCTTTTTTATCCCGTTTACATAGACTAAACAATCACATTCTGCATTCCATGAAAACGGTACATACAACTGCATTGATGACAAATTGCAGCAACATTTTTTTAAAGGCAATGGCTGTATGGAAATAATGTGGAAAATATCTCTGGCCACCACTTTAGTGAGCTGATCTGATTAGTGAAAAGCAACAATTTTGAGCACTTCCAGGGGAATACCTTACGCATGAGGAAAGCTAATGTGAACGCACCAAAGACTAACAATAATAAAAAGGTATGTGAGCAGATAAGAGCTGGCTAAACCACATCCCAAAAATGTTGCTTTCAGGAGAACAGCATGCATTTCCCCAATATCCCTGCAAACACAAAGCCAAGGGGCAACTTTCTAGAGCTTCTTCATCCGTAGTCTTGTGTAAACTAACTTCAACTTATAGAATCCATCTGCAGTAGCTAAGACTTTTGTCAGGCCTGTGGAGACCTGACTCTTCTGTCTGACAGCTGGTACTCCATGCAATGCGCTCTCTACAGTCTCTAGAGGGGTCTGTAAATCCAATATCAGATTCCCAGCCTGTTAAACTACAACATGAACTTAAAACAACTGCTTTTCCCATAGTATTGTGAGGAGATAACTGAACACTGGTCTGTTCTTCGAAGATGAAAATGAGTGATGTCTATGAAGCTGTAATAGCAAAGGACTACTCAATTCTACGGGGAAAGGCTAACATATCAATCCCAGTCACAGTGGCAGAAACCTGGAATGATTCCAAGAGAATCATTGGCAAAACCGTGCAAAATTCAGGCTGAACTCCTGAATAACTTGGGTGAAAGCCTGGCTCCAGTCAAGCCATTGGCCAAATACTCTTGACTTGATTTTGGCCCAATTTCACTTCATGTTTTGTAAATCCTCATTCATCCTATTCATGTGCCTGAAATCAATTATCCTAAAGTTACAATTAGCAATGGAGGTTTTCTGTTTTGTTTTCTTTTGCTCTAGGTCTCTCTCTTTTATTTTTCTTTCCTTAGCAGAAGTTCAAACATACAGGTTAGTCATGGTTTTATTTCTCTGTATAGGGAGGCAAAATTTCTGTTTCACTCACTTCTGCTAACTATGTAGCACTGTGGATTGCAAGAGATGGCTGTGACTATACCCAGAAGATGCTCTGAACTTCCTGGAGAAGTCCACCACAAGAGCTGGGAAGAAAACATTTTATTTGGTGATGCATACAAATAAAGAAAGGATGCAGGCAATACTGAGTTGGAGGGAGGTCGCTTGCTCACCATGTGACAGAAGGACAACGTATTTTGAAGCACCTTAATTTGCAGTATTGAAAAATGCAAGGTCATTTTTTCCTACCATTACAGAGAAAATAAACCCTGATATTTCATAGGACGGCATAACAGCACTGAGCTTAATTGTTAACACGAACGGATGTGTTGTACTGTGGCTTAAATGCCACAGGTAGGACATTACCTTTACATCAACGAAGAAGGGCTTAGATCTTCTGAGTGAATTAAGATATTAACAGATAGGAAGTTTGTATTGAAAGCATTTCCTGTATTAGTAGTCCCTGATTTTGGTGACTTATCTGGGTAGGAAATGAATGCAGGAAGTATCTGTCTACAAACTCTTTATCATCAAGGTAATTGCTGTGGCAGCATTTTACTGTTTATCAAGGTAATAAACACATCGTCTAAAAAAAGATGTTTTTCAAATCAATGAGGTTTAAAGAAACCTTACAGGCTAGCAGTGCTGTTCTGCAAAGTCTTCCACGTAGAATTAACATGCTGCTACTTGTTTTTCTCAGCACTTCTGTAATTAGAGATTTGTCAAACAAAACATTTCCAGCCTCCTGTGGCTTTTTTTCCCTAGTTATAGCAATGTTTCTGTGTATCTTGTGCTCTCATCTCTCTTTAGTCAGGTAGGCCATTTTCAAGAGTTCTGCCACTTCCCATAAAGAGTTATTCACCACCCCTTCCTGTAGGTATTTGCATTCACCCAGTCCTCGTAATTTGTTGTTGTACTTCCTTCCCCAGGCACTGCTTAACCTAGCAAAATGTGCATTCAACCAAGCAAGTCAGATCTTCCCTTAGCATGAAAAAGTTACACCTGTCTAGTCACACCAGTTGAAATATACACTCCAAACAAACATGCACTGCAGATCTTGGAGGTCTCTTCCAACCTGGTCAATTCTGTGCTTCTATGATAAGGGAGATAAGGGCTTGCTTGATGTGTCCTTCAGTCTAGCCTTTAAAAATAGCTATCACTTATGATTCTTTTTAACCTATCAATAATTGCTTACATTTTTATACCAGTAATTGTAATTTTATTCATTTTACTTTTAAACAAATTCAATTTATGACATGACACAAAAAGGATTAATACCTGGTTAGTACAGGATAGTTATTAAAAAACTCTATTATTTGTTTGTTATGCACTAATATTCCTTTCCTAAAAACAATGTCTAATCTAACAAGGTGATTATGGGCATAGTTAAAATAAGCAACCCAGTAACTAAGGATATCTCTCCCAAAGACAACAGAGATAATTTCCTTCTGATAATGGCTTGCAAACAGATTTCCTGAAACTTCTCCCTCAGTCTGCTGTGATGAGCTGCTTAAAGGATAACACAGTCCTTCTTTTAAGGGGGTGGTGAGAATAAATTGAAGAACACTGGCACTATCCAATGGCACAACATTAAAATAACTCCTTCAACCACAAAGACACATTAATTCTTTAAGAAAAGTATTAGTATCTTTTGCATAGAAATGCTTTGAAGTTTTTCTATCACTGACAAAGCTTCTTCTATAATACACAAATATATATTAAGGATAGCAAGATGACTGTATAAAAATATGGACACATACCATTTTGTCCAACCATTGACTTTTCACTACTGACAATGTGAAAAGCTGCTACTATTTCTCTACTATATAATTATCTATCAAAAGATTTTTTTTTTTTAACAGTTAATGATGAATCTGAATAGAAAACACACTGTAGTGAATGAAAAGTTTTTTGTTAACTTGACAAGGTTTGGCACTGCATGTGAAACTCTACTGTAGCACCTTTGTTAATATTGATAAAGCAAGTGGTACAAACCCAGTTTTTGTTTTCTCCATTTTGCTGATGTTCAAAATAACTCTGATGGCTTGATTCAGAAATTTTCACTAAGAAGCCTACTTCTTTTTTAAGTGAACAGCACTATATATTTGCACTGGATTACAGGCTGTCACTTGGGAAATAAACATCTCCTTTTGGCATTCACATTTATCAAAACTACAGTATTTATCTTTCAACAAGCCATTCTTCCATGAGCACTTGGGCTTTTAAAAAATATTTCTGAAAGGCTTTTTGTAACTCATGGAACTTGCTGAAGAACAATTTGATAAGAGATAACATAGTTCTTGTGAAGAAACAAACAAACAAACCAATTCAGACAGTCAAATATGCATTTTCCAGCTGTTGTTCCTTGCCTGAGGACTTAATTCTAGAAAGAAAAATCCTTCTATTAAGACTTCATTTTGGCACACGTAGCCACAAACCAGATTGAGTTAAAGGACAGCTGACTAAAAGCAAAAGAAATTAACATGAAACCCCCCCAAATATCTTCTTCTATCCTCATATGACTGTTTTTCCTTAAAATGATCAATTTGTATTCTAGTCAGAAACACTGTTTTACCTGGAAATAATTACAGGTCTGAATCTACTGTCTTTACAGGAACAAAATCTTCATGAAATTGGTGGAAACTTTGAATTAAGGAGTGCAAGATCAGGCTAAATGGTTCAAGGCACTCCTGCTGCTCTTGCTTTTGATGCATCAGAGCACTCAGGTATACACTTAGCTGCAAAAGGGTTGTGTCCTACCACCAAAGTCAATAGAAGTATTTACAGGCCTAAAGTTAAACATCCTACTTGATCATTTGCTAACTGAGATGAGAACAAAAAGAGAATAATCTTTATCCTTTTTTAAAGGGGACAGTAATACAAATTACTCTATTAGTCCTATGTGATTCAGTGCAGATGCAGTCTTCTAAACAAAGACTTAAACGCTTCCATATGCCAAGAACAGGTTTGGGGGTTTTGTTGGGTTTTCGGTTTTGGTTGTTTTTTTTTTTACTGTCTCCAGCTTTCCTTGGCTTTAGAAGTAAAGAAAGTGAAAGGAAAGGAGTACTATAGAGAGAAGCACAGACTAAGATTCCTCACAAAATAAAAATCTTGCCACTGATTTAATCAGTATATCCATAAGCTTTCAAGCCTTAGAACCCACCAAGATTTCTCCTGTCCCTTATCAAGTACACACAGACTTACTTTTTCTTCCAAGAATCCTAAGTTCCCTGTGAACAGGACATTGGAGCTCAATAGTGGAAAGTGGCTATGTGCATATTTAGAAATAAATTAGAGTAAAAGAATATCCACAAGTATAAGGATTAAGTAATTGTAAAGTCAAGACTAAAGAGCATTTCTAAGTGTCACTGCATTGTCAGAGCAGGGAGAGAAATATAACAAGGCTTGGTACATGACAAGGAAGTAGAATTCTAATTCTTTTGTTTTTTCTTAATTTGATGTTCTTTCCTCCACTATAGGATAATAGAAAAAAAAAAAAAACCTGCCTTCAGGACAAGTATTTTTACTTCATCCTGAAGCAAGACTTAAATATTTTTTGTTCCATTCTATTAAAACCAAAACAGACAGACGCCTAATTCAGAGGCCTTTGACGTTTTCTCTAATTGTATTTATAGTAACTAGTGGGATGGTTATAATTAGCAGTGCTAATTTGACAGCCTTCGGCTTCAGTACTCTGCACTGCTGTGCTACTGCACATAGCTGTCAGATAACATTTGTGCCAGAAGGAAACGTGTCACCTCATCTCTGAAATCCTGACTATTAGGAGATTTTCTCCAATTGAAAAAAAGGAAAAAAATCATTCAAATGCCAAATAATAAACCAGTAAGGTTAGCCACATGTGCTCCACATATAAGGAAGTGGATGCAGTGCAAGTATCAGCTCCCTGACTGCATAATCAGACCAAAACCTTGGCTGTGGAGATGCACACCTTCTCCCACCAGCCTCCTCTCTATACCTGCTTATGCTACACTCCAGGAGAGCTAGATCTGCTTGCAGTCAGAGGGAGAACTCCCTGGACTGAGTTAGGGTGGCTGCTCTTACAGCATAAAAGTCAGAATTAAAGCCCAGAAAAAAAGTCACTGGTGCACCCTCCTTCTTAGGAGAAACCTTCTGCCAAGGCACTTTCCCTGTTACAGAGGGGAAGGGGGAAGCAGGAGAGGCAGAGGACAAGAAGAAACGTATCTCCCAGTAAAGCTACGATTGTGACGTCTAACCCAGTGCCAGAAAACTTAGACAAACGCTTGCCTGCACAGATACCAATTAGTACCAGTTAAGCCAACCTGATCTCTTGTGAGCCCTGAGTGTCCCAGAGGGACTGTGTGCTGGTTTGTGATGGGAAAGGTGAATCAGACAGCCTTACTGGAAAGCGACCTTTGCATTTGTCTATATTTAGAAGAATTTCTACCCGGTTCTGAACAAATACAAAGTGATTCACAACCCGGTTTTGACAGCTAAGGACTCCACAGCTTCCATAAAGAAAAGAGGGAATTCCCAGCACACAGACTCCAGATACGGCTCTCTACCTTTCTTTCACCTGAGTTGCAACAGCTGGGTTACCCTTTTCTAGCAGACAACACAGGCCATTATCTTGAAGTTGACAAGGAACATTTGCTAAACATAGCTGTTTAGTAAGAGCACAAGCACTCATTTGTCCCTCAGTTGGAATTTATTTCAGAAATCTCTCATTTAAATGACTATGTCCTCAGAATAGAAGAGGAATTGAATCTCCTTGGACTGGCTTAGCTTCACAGCAGAGTACATTTCCTGCATCTACAGAGCATGAAGCACCTGAAATTTCTTTCCAGTAATATTACATTTTGCATTCACGTAACTAAAATGCTTGCTTTGGTATATGAAGCCTCCCTAACACCCTGGGCACCAAAACCCTTCATGTTTTGGGGTGCCTGTTTCCCCCTGCAAGTACATCACTTCACTCAGGAGGATTTGTTGACTTCACCGCATTCCCTGTGTATAAAATACACAGCTACACCCAGGTGCTTGTAGCTTCTGTAGACAGAAGGTGAAAGCAAAATAATTTTTAAAAATCTATAGTTTACAATCATTTATCTTACTATAAATCACCCCAAAGAAAACATCAAAAAAAAAAAAAAAACCCCAACCAAAACCAGTAAGAGCTCAAAATGCATATCTGATCTCACTACTATTTGTTTTGAAAAAGTATCTCCCATCAACATTAACAGTGCATTCTGACTAACAGATGCAAAACCCAGTGTTGTTACCTTGGCACATACCCTTATGCTAGCAAAGCACAACATGACTCCCTGAAGCTCAGGATTTTCATAGAGCACCTGCCATGTCCCGGGTGCTCCGAAATGTGCAGCAAAACCAAAGGGAATTCAGGAGTCACTCAGCATGTAATAGATACGGGCCTCAAATACAGATCTTTGTCTCTATAGATGACCTCTTGAAAGCATTAGTGATTGCAAAAAAAGGAGAGTCTTTTTAACAGCAATGCCTTCGGATGAGACTTTTGCATTTCAAAAACCATAAGAAAAGAAACCATTAATTATCTCTAAAAGGTAAACATCTAAGCAGAAGTTACTGAGAAATCAAACTGCAGCTCCACTTTGCTAATGACCACTCTCCACAGCTATCCCATATCTCTTCCTAAATCTCTGGTGTAATTAGAAAAGTAAAGAAATACACAATATCACCAAAAAAAAGCAAATACCTTGATCCCAAAGCTGATAGCACAACGCTGCAGACTCCTCACTGTACATGCTGCTACGTTCTTTACGTTAAATTAGTTTCACTATCACAAAGCCTTTACAGTTATACTTCTGCAATTAATCACAGCTATTGCTGTATCTGCAACTGCTCTCTATTGCAACATACAGAGAAGCAAAAACTAGGCAGACAGGCAAATACATTTATTCAGCTTTCTAAGCGGCACAACGCGAAAAACTCAGCAAAGCCCTTCTTAAGAAAGGAAAAAAATAAGCCCAAACAAACCATGCACTGAGAACAATTTATAAGCCAGTAAGGGAATTTTATTGTCCAAAAGACTGAAACAAATTAAGAACACACCCATGCAATCTTGCCACCACCATTAAAATAACATTGAGAAAGACCCTGAGCAGAAGGATAAGAGTTTGTAGAAAAGCACATAATTAACACCTGTATGAGAGAGAAACAAGAGCCGGTTCCTCTCATTCCCACTTGTGTCCCCATCAAGAAGAGAAACATGTAAAGGTATCCAAAAGTTTAGCGCTCTCAGGACCCCTTTTTTTCCTTCCAGTGCGCACCCTCTCCCCTTAGGGCAGTCCGCAAACACATCCAAGTTGTCAGAATGATACCTACAAGAAATTTCAGAAGCTCTCATAAAAGGGCTTCGCATATGCAATCCACAGCACTGAACACCGAATTTAAAAAACCCAATTTTTTTTCCGAGTTTGAAGTTTTTAAGCCTTGCGGATGGTTGGAGTAGGAAAAAGGAAATTTACTAGGCAGTACAAAGGAAATCTTGTTGTC
This sequence comes from Tricholaema leucomelas, assembly GCA_013400475.1. Classification (NCBI taxonomy): domain Eukaryota; kingdom Metazoa; phylum Chordata; class Aves; order Piciformes; family Lybiidae; genus Tricholaema lacrymosa; species Tricholaema leucomelas. The sequence goes on from WAAF01001055.1 coordinate 399,388, forward strand.
CTCTATTGTGGCAGTGGGGGTGTTGCCCAATTCTAACTTATCTAGGTTGATAAAGGAAACCAAAAAACACGGCACTGAAAAAAAATTCCAACAAAAAAGGTACCCCTTTCTTACCTTAATAGTGCTTGCCATAATGTGATCAAGATTATTGATCGCTAATAATTGCTAATAATAATTATTGCTTCGCTCTGACCAGAAAGAAGTTTTGATGAGGTTGTTTAGAGCGGATGAGATTGTGCTAACTCTGGGAAATGAAGTCAGCCAATGGCAGGAAGAGGTTTCTATTGGTCCTGGCCACTGCAGCTCGAAGAAACAGGATATTTGGGAGTGAAGAGATAAGAGTCCTAAAACAATGTTGTTTTTCTTGATGATATGTGACTAAATTTCATTTTATTTTTTTATTTTTTACAAAAGAGTCAATTGCCTGTGACCGCCTGGGCAGGTGTGATCTGATGTGCAGTAAGTGTGACATGCCACTTCGAGGCAGGATGCAGATGTCAGATGAAATGGGCCAAATTCGGCACTAGTTTCATGCAGTCTATTCACTGGGGAATTGCTGATTCAGGGCCCAAGCCAGACTTGGCATAAGCGGGTGTAGCTCCAAATATGTTAATGAAGTCTGGTCTCACTTACACCGCATCTATATTTATCTATTAACCTCACTCCTGCATTCTTGAGCTATAGACACTTTCTAGCCTGATACAACACTTTGTCTTTTTTTTTTTCCCCCTTAAGAAGAAGCAAGTAGATTAAGACAATAAATTCTTTTTGATGTCTTTTTTCTTACCGAGGAAAGGAAGTCAGAGAAAGACATACATTTCAAAAGCAAATGTCTAGAGGCCATAAACAGACTTAAATTTTCCACACTTTTCTTCTACTTCACAGCTCTATCCATGCATAAAAATGAGATGGCTTCACCAGCCAAGTCCCTTCCCAGTTGGAGTGTGATAGTAATTTTCTTTTTTCAGTGTCGTATTTTCATTCATCCTTTTGTAGCACTTGGCAGTCACAGTGCACCCCAAAACTACCAACTGTGCAAACAAAATACTGTCCCTTGTCTCAGGCTTAGGAGCACTACGCTTTAAAACAAATAAAACTAAAACCAAACCAACAATAAAACCACAAAATAAAATAAAAATAAATTAAAAAAAAGGTCTCCTCAGTACCAGTTAGTGTAGAAGTCCACATGTAAACAGCCACTCAGAATCCAGTACTGGCACAACTCTCTTGCTCTGATAACTCACAACATTGTATGTCTTTTGTAAAAGACATAGTTGCTGGTGTCAGGATATTCTGAAAGCTTGAAAATACGACTGTTGAAAATTGAAGGAAAAGCAAAAGAGGTCAATGTATTAATTTTCCAATCACCTGGTACATTTTAAGAGTAAGTCCTACTGTAACCTGTTTATGGTTTCCAAATGCTTCCTATAATAACATCAAACCATGGGCACGTTGCTTGGAAGCACTGCAGCACTGAATAGATAATCCCTGCTGTAATAAGGTCCTGTCCTCTGATCACAAACTCTTCTATGATAAAATGAACAAGAGACAGTGATGGCTTGTCATAGCATTGTTTAGTAGAAACTGATGACCTCATCCTCTCCCCATGTTTTCCTCTCCTGCTCCTTAGGAGAAGAAAACTGGAAGTGTTCTGGAGGTGGTGATGACTCCTGGCATTCAGGAAGCATTTTTTCCAAATGGTACACAATGACAGCAGTAAGTCCCTGCTCACTCTTCCCCTCCTATCCTGACTTGAAGAAGGTGAAACATGGCCATGTACTTCTTCAGAGATATGTCTGGAGTACACTGAACTGCTACAGGCTTGCCCTTGGTCATTTGTCCTGCAAGCACTGCTCCATTTTCCCCAAGGCAAGGCAAAGGTAAGGCTTGTTCACCCAACCCTGTTCATGGGAATGACTCTGCTACCCACGAGTTTGCAGGAAATCCCATTTCTAGTTGCTCCATGGGGACCACAGAGCTGAAGACCCCTGGACACAATGAAGTAACACAGCACCAGTGTAACTGGGATCTGAAAAAGCTACCCGTGAAGGAATCGTTTTCATTTTGGTGGTGTGTCACCCAGATCAGCCTATCTCAAGTAGTCCATTTGCCTCATATACCTTGAGGTTCTGTCAGTCAAAGGGTCTGAGCAAGCCTCTGGCTGACCCCAGATACTGACAGAGACTTGAAAAAGGGAAACCCTGCTTTTTCTCTCTGCCCTGGATCCTGAAGTGCAGCACAATCAATTCCCTGTACAAGTTCAGCTTGATTTTATAGTTCACTTTAGGAAGCTCTAGTTTCTTTCACTGTAAGGATGACTTCTGGTCTCTTCAGAGTAAGCGAGAGCCAACACTGCATTACTGTAGCTTATATTCTTGGTCCACACAGAAATCCAGTGTTGCACTGTGGAATGTCTTCTTGCAGTCGATATCCACTGAATTACTGTGCTTCTGCAGAGTAGGTAACTTCTGGTAACTTTCCTATTTTCATTACAAACAGTATGAAAAGAAAGCAATTTACAGTTAATTGTATTTCATGGGGATGTTGATTTCCTCCCTTTTAATCTCCAAACAATGAACAAGACAGGCAAAAGATTAGAACCTTTTTCTTGAGATTTCAAAGCATTGTATAATGTTTCAGTTGGGTGACTTCCACTGCAGTTAAGCCTCTGATATTTTGGGGTTTTCTCCAGTATGTTGAGAGGGTTGAAGTGTCAGTTTCTCCTCTCCAGTGGATGGGATCTAACATATTCATTTGCAAGCAGGTTTGAATAATGATTCCTCTCCATCCTTACTCCACATAGACATGGCTCCTCTCAATTTATGTAGGGTTTTTGGACATATAATGAGGGCAGTACCAGACTCTGCTGAGCCTTTAAAAATATTATTAGTAATAATAATAATAATAATAACATTAGTATTACTGTTATATACTATTATTACTACTATTTTACTATTACTATACTAATAATTATATTATTGACATTATTATAGATACTATTATTAATATTATAGAAGTTTTACAGAGCCCACAGCCTGGAAAGGGTTTTGCCATCTTAAATTGGCACACATTCTATGCCAAAGAACTCAATGCAGTTTATTTGACTTTCAAACTAATACCCAAAGGCAGATTTCCGAGGGCTTATGCTTATGTAGATTCAATTGCCAGATAAAGTCTTGGTATTGTAAAGAAAGTAAAACATTGGGTTACAAATCACCATCATTCAGTTGCAGAAGAAAAAAAACCTTCAGAAACACTTCTACTATTTTTCTCTTTTCTGCATTTCACTAAAGTTAAACAGAAGGAAAATATGGTTTTGTTATTTTAGGCAACTATGTGCTATTGTCTGAAATAATGTTGTGTGAGCTTGAAAAAAATGCAGCTTGGTCAATAAACAGAATGAAAACACAAAACTGTATCAAAAATCCACACAAGTCACCTAACAATCCCTTCCCTCCATATCTTCTCTCTTGCCATATTAATTTGTCCAGGCTCCTTTCTATTGGTCTTTGCGTCTACATTGAAGCCTGCATCTAGAAACCACAGAGCAAGAAAACACTACCGCATGTGCTATCATTACACACGTGCTTATGTTTCTTGATCAGAATAGGGTTTTTGCACATGCTCTGGAATTATAGCTGTGCTTAAGTTCTTTCCTGAATAAAGACAGGCTTAAACACTGTTTTAAGTGTCTTCCACCTTTAGGACTACAGAGCTCTCTCTTTAGGGAAGAGTTTTCAAAACTGGAGACAAAAGACCTGATCCAAGCCTGCTTAAATCAAACAGGGCCCTGTACAGACCTAAAGATTTGGTCCAACCATACAAAAAAAGCAATTAGATTAGGTCATAAGAAAAAGATGATGAATCTCAAGAGGAAAAAGTTATTTTGCTTGTTGCATCCTTTTCAGAATATACTAGACATACGTTCAATATGCACGTACTCACCTAAACACACATAAAGTATTTCCAAAGAGACCATTTCTCATGCTACTTGAAACACAGTGACTAACTCTAAAAAACAATCCTGACTTCGAATATTTTCATATCATATCTGCTAGAGCATTGGGATGAAAGGAAAGAGAGAGGAAGAGACAGAGGGAGAGGGAGAGGAAAAAAGGAAAGGAGACGTAGTGAGCTCCTCTTTTACTAACATTAAAGGAATAAAGGAGTTTTCCTCTAGGTAGAATCAGACTACTAATGAAAATCAACTCAGGAAATTAATGGTAGTTCATGGCACATGAGAATACATCTGTAAAGGTCTTAGTCCCTTCAAAACAATGCAGCATTTTGCTTAAATGTAAGTCCAAACATTAGTTTGCCCATACTCAGCTTGGTGTTTGAGGGCAAAAGATGCTCCCTACTAAGCTATCAGCAAGCCCTTCAGCTGGACTTCTTTCTTCCCTTTTAATTGACAGCTTTCAGCCATCAGTAAATGTGACAGAAAATATCAGTAAACCTGCTCACAGAGAGAGGGGAAATTCTCCCCTCACAACAAAGCAAGCTCTCACAAATAAACTTTCAGCAGGGGAACAGTCAGAGGTGCTCAGAAAATAGGAGTTTCACAGCCTGTCCCGACATGCTAAGGGGTCCTGGAGCTCTGATGCTGTTCTCTCACCCTCCATCCTCAGGACTGTTGGGCATTCAGGGCTGATGAAAGCCCACGTCTTCCTTCCACATCTGCGTGGGTCTGATGCAGCACCAGGTCTGAGGGATTAAGACAAGCTTTGCCCCGGGAAAAATTGGGTCCAGTTCTGGGATGGGCTCATGCCCATTGACCCATGGTTGGAAATGTGGAAGTCAGCTGTGGGAGGGGATGGATTCTGAGTGAAGTGGGACATTTGCTTTTAGCCAAATTCCAATTAGGGTGCCCCAGCAAGCGGTCGACACAAAGCCATGTAATTAATACTAATTATCACTACGTGGCCACTGGGGCAGCACAGCACATACCTCACAAAAGGCACCCTTTCCTAAAGCATTGTTTCCAGCTCCTGTGCTTCTCATTTCCCTTGCTACCGCGTCTTGTACCGCAGTGAAGAGAGGAGGAGCTGCCCTTTGACGTTTTCCCAGACGGCGCCTTGCTCCGGGAGCAGCCGCGGGCGCTGTGGGCAGCTCGGCCCCAGCGGTCACTAGAGGGTGCTCCACGCCCCGCAAAACGAGAGCTGCTGGCTCGCCTGGCGGCGCGGTTACCTCCAACACCACGCGATGCACAGCGCTTGCCAAAGCCAAACCTCTTCTTCTAATAGAGTGCTGTAACAGAAGCGGATAAAAAAGATCTCTTTCTGCTGCAGTGACGTCCACTGTCGGGTCTACCCTCAGGGCTGGTTATGACTTAAACGTCTTCCCACTCTCTCACCTTTCCTATCGATCACCCCACACACTGCCTTCAGATGCTCCAACACATTCAGCCAATTAGTCCCTTCACATCTTTCCCTCAGCCTCACCTTTCTTCATAGCAATGAATTCAGTCGCTGATACCACTGAAGAGTTTGGAGAGAGCAACAACTTTACTTCATGGAAGAGCAATCAACAATGGGCTGTTTCCCAACGGACAAAGGGTAACAGAAATTAAATGCTTAAGTTTTTCAAAGTGAAAGTCGAAGTACTTCAATTATTGACTCTGAGTCCCTATGACACAAGCTATTTGTCTATCGGCCTAAATAATTCTAGTGACTACACCACTGTCTCTGTCCACTTTTTCTGTTCTGATTGTCTTTGGAGACCAGCCACAGTCTCTACATTTTTGAGAGCTGAAACGGGAGCTACATTTACATGAATTACATTGACACAGTCACTATTACATTGATACTGGAGTTATTTGCAAAAGTCAACACGTACTTCGCAGCAGGGAAATGCTGACACTCATGTGCAGACAAGGAATTGAATCGCTATCTGCTGAAGTGGGATTCACTTCATTAGGCTTCAGCAGTTTTAAAGGTATGTGTCAAGATTAAGCTCCTACTCCATGATGCTTTCTGCAGTCCTCAATACAACTATCTTCATCATCATCAAGTAACTGCAACAGTTATGTAAGAGGTGAAATGTATCACACCTCTACAGCACTTCTCTCTCTCCCTCTCCCTCCCCATCACCTACAAAGGAAACCAGTATGAATACCTGAGACACGCAGCTTCTGTACAACTGCATATGTGAGATGAGTCTCACATAAACTTTACTTTTATTCTTCTTTTTTCCCATTTCCAAAACGTGAACAGTTGTGCCACCAAATGGCAAAGAAGCACTATATGCTTTACTAATTAATGTGTGTTGAAAAGTTCAGCTGAAAGTTGCCACTGACAAAAAAGCTATTTGGTTTATGTTGGATGCTAATTGAAAGTTGGTCAAGTGACCACAGGACATACATGCAAAGACAAACAAACAAACAAACAAAATCCGTAAAAGCAAAAGAACCCCAAACCAAACCATGTCAAAAAAGCAACCTCTCTGTAATGAAAAAAAGAAGTAACTGTGAGGGCAAAGACCAACACTTTTCAGCACTTCCTTCCAAATGTCTTGGGCAATTTTAACCTAGCTACAAAAGTTCGAACTGGTCATTGCAGAGCACTCTTCTTCAAGGACCCACCATCCATAGATTGATGGGCATTGCACACAGCAAATATGTCTGGCATATTGGATTTCTACACCATATTAAGTGAGGCTGCTTCAAGAATTTCATCAAGAATGGAACCTATTAAAGTGTCTCTCACACTCTTCTGGCTTTTATAGCATGCTTTGGAGGACTGCATGCTCTTTTTTTACCTCCATGACCAGGAAGTCTACAGAAAATGCTTTCAACTGCTTTATTTGGCCTTTCACCTCTGGGCTTTTGCCTAATCTGCACATTTGAATAGGAGGTATAGATGCACTGTTTTTTTCCTCTCTAAGTAACTAGCTGAATTCCTTCAGGACCAGACGTGCATCTAAAATTGGGACTCCTTTGGTATTGTACTTTGTTCGTGGCTGTGAATAAGAAACAGATGTGAAATATCTATGTTTGAAACTTAGTGACCCAGAAAGACCAGGACTAATGCAGATCACTCTTAATAACTGAAATCTGCCACCCTTTGACCATGTTGAGATACATGCAGAGGAATATCCCCACCCCCACCGCGGCAGACAGACACAACCAGAAACCCTCAGAATTTTGATATGTCTTTATGACAATTATTAACTCATAGCTCAGTACCTCAACAACAGCAAAAAAATAGAGATTTCCTATTGCTCTTTCTCCAGCACCAATCAGCCTCCTTCCATTTAGACAGCTGTCTTCCACCAAAGGCAAATTCCTCAGCGGTGGGGATGAAAGGAAACGTAAAAGAAACAATAGGCATACAAAAAAAGCTTTGGTCTACTTAGCTTGTCTCAATCTGTGCCAGGTATCTCCCAGAATAAACAGTTAAAACTGAAGTAATTGCCCTGTCTGCAGCAGGGACCTCTTTTCTTTTGCCACGCTCACCTGTAGGTGACAAGGCACAGTTAGAAGAGCAATGAGGTGAGGGCTGATGGAGCGATGCGCTAATTACAATTGCTGCTCTTTGTCAAAAATTATGAAAGAGAAATTCAGGTTGCTGGAGATGCCAATCCCATCCCAAACACTACATGTGTGCTGTATAAATATATAGTAAAAGCAAATTACTTCCACTGCACTGGCAACTTGCTTTTCTTTTACTTTCTTTTACTTCTTTTTTGTTTTCTGTCTAGAACAGAAGAATACATTTACATTGCCCTTATAAATACTGAAGACATGAAAATAGTAATCACTGACAAAGTGGTTTTCAATCAGACTAAAATATATAGAAAATAAGCATCTGGGAGAATGTGATAGTACATCTTCCAGGAATACTGCCAAGACTGGTTTTTGTGGTCCAAGCAGTGTAAAATTCACACATTTCTGTGATACTCTGGTATTTCTGGCTGTCTCTAAGACCCAGTAATGCCACACAACCTTGTAAGAAAAAAGAAAAAAAATCACTGTTTCAAACTAACACTGGTCTATCTTGAATGGCAGCTACATGATTAAACTAAAAATATTTATCAGCTTTTTGAAGAGCAGAGTAAATAGGTGAGAGGAAATAATAACCAAAAATGACTGCAGCTTTCTTGGCCTTTCTGAAGAGCAGAGTCTAGGTCTGAAATCACAGGATGATGATGTGCTACAAATAGCTCACTCATTTCTCTAGCAATGAAACGCCTCATTCCTCTTCTGCTAGATCTCATGTCTGGGAACCTTACCCTTTATCTGCAGTGGTGTTCATGCAAGATCTTCTGTGTAAGAGAAAGAGCTTTGGTTCTGAAATTAGGTGATCCCAGGAACCGCTGGTTGACAACTTTCTACCTTTGGCATTATTCAAGCCATTTATAAAGTAAACTTTCACTACCAGAATTAGAAATGCCTGTGAACTCAGCTAAAAAGTAGCTGCATAACTTGGATCAGTAAAGCTTGATGATAAAACACGGAGTATTTCCAACACTTAAGAAAAGCCACATTGATAAAGTCCCACCTGATCTGATTTTCATATGACCACACTTCTAAAGAAGAGGAGAAGAGGAAGCTCAGGGGGGGACCTCATTGCTGTCTACAACTACCTGAAGGGAGGTTGTAGCCAGGTGGAGGGTGGTCTCTTCTGCCAGGCAGCCAGCAACAGAACAAGGGGACACAGACTCAAGTTGTGCCAAGGGAGGTATAGGCTGGATATGTTAGGAGGAAGTTCTTCACAGAGAGAGTGATTGGCATTGGAATGGGCTGCCCAGGGAGGTGGTGGAGTCACTGTCCCTGGAGGTGTTCAAGGAAAGACTGGATGAGGCATTTTTAGTGCCATTGTCTAGATGACTGGATAGGGCTGGGTGATAGGTTGGACATGGAGGTCTCTTCCAACCAGGTTGAGTCTATGATTCTATGATTCTAAAGCTCAATACATTCGGAGAAAGACATTTCTAACAATATCTAAGATAATAATCTCATTTTCTTATAAGTACTACAGTGAAATCTAAATACTTAGCAAAGCTATACCAGAATATTTTCTCTTGAGGACTAAACACAATGGCAATAAAGACAGCAAAGGAGTTCTCAGTTACTTTAATGGATAAAAACCATGAGCACAAAATGCTTATCACTTTGAAAAAAAACAAAAAGCACAAAACATTGAATTTGCAATATAAGCTTAACTCAAAGAGATTTTACAGAAATGGACTCTGCCATCATCACCACAGTTATCTTCACCCATATCTAAAGCAGTCTATAGGTTACACAGCGTTTAAACAAAAACAAAGACTGTCCTGCTTCCACCAACATAGACTGCAAGACTCCTTTCACTTCGATAGGACTAAGTCTTCAAGCCAGAATGACACAAAATTACACAGTATCACAGCTTCTCAAAAACTGGAAATTCTGAGTGTCAAAGGATTTTAAGTATGTTATGTTACAAGACACAAAGAGTACTGTTCAGTTTAAAAAAAAAAAAACACAAGCAGAAGTGGAAAGAGAGAGGGAACCAATCATTGATAGGATTTGACAGAATTTAATGAATGATTTAAGGCCCGGGAAAAAAATCCTGAAGCCTTCTCCTACTCTGAAAGGCTTGCCAGACATGTGTGAAGAACTTGCTAAAACACGTGTGCTGAATTACCTTGGTGGCCTGTGACTTTCCCAACAACTATTTACAATTAGCTGGGATCCAATAAAAGAGAAATTAAGTTTTGTATGCAGCATTAGTCCGATAGAATGGGGCAGCTATTCTAAAAGGATCTGTGTTTTGGGCCCAGCCTTAGAAGGTAGAGTTTTCCAGCTCATGACACTCAACTCCATGGAGCACATACTTCTTCAATTCTGTCACCTCAAGAGACTGCATCAACTGAAAGATAAACTAACCCTTCTTCTCTTGGGCTGCATCTGACTTGATCTTCTCACAATGTACTGTAAGTGGTCTACAGAACCACAGAATCACAAAATTAACCAGGTTGGAAAAGACCAGAAGTCCTTTGTTAAAACATTTCTGCGTAAAGTGTTCTTCCATTCCTCAAAAAGGAGCTGTGACGTTAAGGCAGTTTGGTTTCCTTTGCATCTTTGCCCCTTAATCCTTCTTCTCCACAGCTAAGGACTCCTCCGCTCTCTCCTGTCACCCACAGAAGCTGTGAAAGTGTCAGGGTGCTGTAGCCAGTCTGAGTCCATGCAGGTGCCTGTGTGCCAGGCAGCTACAGCCAAATGCAATCTCAAACACACCCAGTGTGGCACAATGTGCTACTCCCACCTCTTCCTTGGTGGGAGTAGCACCTTCTCTCCCTCATCTCCCTGCTTTCCCTCATAGGGAAACACCTTTGTGTTCCTGACCTCACCACTGAGTAGGCAGAGATCTCTGTTCTGTTATGAAATATAGATGGGGTCTACTTGAGGGAAGCCTGTCCCATATTGTGAAATCCCTCCCTACACTGAATGGCTGTGTTGACAGAGGATTGATCTTTTCACTCATAAAGCTGCAACCAGCATCCCATACAGAATTCTATTTTAACAAGCAAGAAAATTTAAGTGAAAATTTTATTTGGCTTGTAAATTGCCTTACCCAACCCTGCTCATGGGAATGACTCTGCTACCCACGAGGAGAGGGGACAAACAAATGTTATGTCAGTGCATTTTTTTAATGATCTGGCATTCAAAAAAAAAAAAAAGAAGAGGAAAGTGGAAAAGAAAAGGGAATGGGACAGACAACAGGAAAGGGAAAGTAGGAAATTCTACTTAGACTTCAGAGTAACCAAGATCTGTATTTTCTTTAAGTACTAAATATTTCATAGCTATTCAGTACTTAAGTTTAACAAAGGACACTCTTGGTACCTGTGTTGTTGTCACTTAGCAACCATAAATGTTGGACTTTTTTTTTTTTTAATAATGCTCTCATTTTTATTTTGAAAGTAACACCACAGGTGTGAACTTTAATCTCTGTGCAGACTTATGCTTACACAACTGAACACTACATCCCCACCGTCTTCAATGAAGACTACATCAAATGTAAGAAACAAATTTATGGATTTTCATAGGCATGAGATTTTATTCCTTTAATTTTCACTTTTTCTGAGAAGTTCCATTCAGCCATTTATGCCTTCACCTACTGTAGGCACAAATCCTTGTCCTACAGTATGTGAACCCAATGATCTGTATGCTCAATGTAGGTCAGTCAACTGCAAGACTTCCCAGTGTAGGATCACAGGATGTTAAGGGTTGGAAGGGACCCAAGGAGATCGTCGAGAGCAGGACAATACTATCTAACACAGATCACAGAGGAATACATCCAGCCAGGCCTTGAAAGTCTCCAGAGAAAGAGATCCCACGACTTCCCTGGGGAGCCTGTTCCAGTGCCCTGTCACCCTTACAGTAAAGAAGTTCCCCCTTGTGTTGAGGCAGAACCTCTTTTGCTGCAACTTACACCCATTGCTCCTTGTCTTATCGCAGGGAGCAAGTGAGCAGAGCCTGTCCCCCCTGCTCCTGGCCAGCCTTCAGATACTTATAAACTTTTATCAAATCCCCTCTAAGCCTTCTTTTCTCCAGACTAAAAAGCCCCAGGTCCCTCAGCCTCTCCTCCTAAGCCATGCCCTAATGTAATTCAGAGTTATAGGAGACCTAAATAGTAGGTGAAAAAAATGCAGGTAGACTTCAGAAAATCTGAACTTCTCTGCATGATGTGGAAAACAGTCCTCAAAAGACGTCTTTTAGATATAATACTGATAATGGTCTTATCAAAATTGTAGAAAAATGCCACTTGGCCTTCCTACCCTGAGCTGCTGACAGTACTATTAGTGCTGGTGCTTCATAAGAAGTTACTCAGCATATTAACCACCTTTGCCAGCTGGTCTCCCCATAATGTTCAATTCACTAACAGTCTGCTTTACTTAGCCTTATCCAGAATGCATGCATGTTTGTCATCCTTATGTTTGTCTGTAGTTTCCCATCATCTGAGGAACTACAGACCTGCCAGACTAGCCACAGGCATTTACAACAGCCACCGAAGCACTCAACAGTGGTTCTTCTTCTGCTCAGTGGCCAAACTGCAGTTCAAATTTTACAAAGACTTTTTTATCATATGCATCACTTCCATCACAGTTCAGTGAAACTGTTTATAGCCAATGCAGTTATTTGCCAAAGAATGTGGTTCTGGGACAGCTGAAGCTATTTGCTAGTTCAGGACAAACTTGTTGAATAGTTTTGGTCTGAACAAAAAATAACAGTGGACTTTGAAAATATTGGACATTCTCTTGAGTAGAGAATTTTAAGTGGTTTCAATACTTCATTTTCAGGACACTTGTCATGAAAGAGAAAGAAGGAAAGCATGATTCTCAATGTTTTCAAGGAGGGAAAGCCCTGCTCCTTTCTCCACGGTAGTCCAGAGCATGCCCAGGCACAGCAGTGAAATCACTCTATCCTTCAGCAGCCAGACTAACTGCCTGCCCAGACAGCAGCTTCATCATTCACACACTCACTCCCAAGCTCAGCCTCTCACTTGCTCTTTAAGTGCCCTGTGTGAAGTGTGACAGAAGGAATCAGGGACTACAACACTTGATCAGATGCTTTCCTACATCAGGACTTTCAATTGTAAAGTCCTCCTGGGTCCTGCACAATGGCAGCCCTAGAGGTTAGAGAAGCTCTCTTTGTCATTTGAGTACACATAACGCACAAGAATGTTATTAAAGAACACATTTCTCTTCGTTACGTTTGTATAGGCTTTCTTCAAGCCAAGCATATGCAGAATCAAGGCTGTGTATCTGCCAATATCACGAGCATGATCGAAGCAAGTCCACTGAGATATTTCCAGCCACACAGTTCTTTCCATGAGGAAAGAATTTGGGAGGCACTATTTGACACAGAACTACATAATTGCAGCATCAACAATTATAGTAAATGGTTCTAATCAACTGCCAAGAAGTGGAATATTTTTCTGGCTTGTGCCTCTAATAGAAAATGAGAAATCAGGCACTGGAGGGTAAGTCTGATGTTACTGAACTGTCATTCTAGAATCTGTCTCTTGAAACAAACTAAAAAAAAAAAGATGATTCATGTGAATTCGAGTAAGGTTGGAAAACAAGCAGATTGCTTTTGCAAGCTTCCTGTATCAAACAACCTAACTTTGTGCTCTATGAATAGCCAGATTCATGCATGGTAACTGATGTATTAATTTTTAAAGACTGGGCAAAAGAAGTCAAAGCAGTTGACTTTTCAATTACAATGATGATTTTAGTGTGTTCAGCTCTTAAAAAAAATATTCAGCTGCTGTGACTGAATTTTCATTTGAAGCGCCTTCTCCCTCAGGCTAATTTTTTTATTGTGGGTTGGTTGGGTTTTGTTTATTTTTAATTCGAAGATGCTTTGCTATTTTCAAACTGGAACACCTACAGATTAAAATAAATCTCATGTATTCAAGTACCTTATGGAAATTACACATGGAAATTCATGCTCTAATTAGTTTGCTACTTTGAGCTTCGATTGCATTCGTTACACGATGATTTCCTGGGCAAGACATGGGAAGAACCTGGCCTCCCCAAACATTTACTAAGGAATGCAAAGGACACGTAATAGAATCACAGAGCCACTATGGTTGGAAGACATCTTTAAGATCATCAGGTCCAACCACTATGCAATTGTGTCAGGGCCACTACTACACCATATCTAGACAGCTTTTAAATACACCCAGGGATGGCAATTCAACCACTTGCCTGGGTGGCCTGTTCCAGTCTTTGGTAACTCTCTTGGCAGAGAAGTTTTTCGTAATGTTTAACTTAATCCTCTCCCAGATTACCTGACTGTCATTTCCTCTTGTTCTATCAGTTGTGACTTGTGAGCCACAACTCACAACAAATTAGCATCCACTTCTCTACAACCTCCTTTCAGGTAGTCATAGAAAGTGATAAGGTCTCCTCTCATCCTCCTTTTCTCCAGATTAAGTAATTCTAGCTCCCTCATCTACTCCACATAAAAGTTATCCTCAAGATCCTTAACCCGCTTCACTGCCCTTCTCCAGACATGCTCTAGCACCTCAATGTCTCTCCTATACCGCAGCGCTCAAAACACTGAACTCAGCACTCAAGGTGCAGCCCTCACCAGTGCCAAGTACAGTGGGACAATCACCTCTCTAGTCCCGGCCGCACAATTTCTGATAGATGCCAGCATGCTGTTGGTCTTTTTGGCCATCCAGGCACACTGCTGGCTCATGTTCAGCCAAATGTTGATCAACAATCCCAGGTCCCTTTCTGCTGAGCAGCTCTGCAGTCACTCAGCCCCAAGCCTGCAGCACTGCATGGGGTTGTTGTGCCACAAGTACAGGACTTGCCACGTGGCCTTGTTGAAGCTCATATGATTCAACTCAGCAAATGGATCCAGCCTATCTAGGACCCTCTGAAAACCCTACCTACTCTCCAACAGATCAACACTTTCACCTAACTTGGTGTCTCCTGCAAACTTAGTGAGGGTGCTCTCAATCCTCACATGAAGATCACTGATAAAGATATTATGAGCTGTGACTGGATAGATTTACACTAGATATTAGGATTTTTTTTTCCACAGAAAGAGTGGTCAGGCACTGGAATGGGCTGTCCAGGGAGGTGGTTGAGTCCCCAACCCTGAATGTGTCTAAAAGTCGTTTGAATGTGGTGCTTGGGGATATGGTTTAGGGTGAACCTTGTAGAGTAGAGATACTGTTTGGACTTGGTGATCCTGAGGTCTTCTCCACCCAGAATGTTTCTGCGATATTAAACAGGAACAGTCACAGTACTGAGCCCTGGGGAACACCACTTGTGAGTGGCCACATAGGATTAACTCCATTCACTACTACTCTCTGGGCTCAGCCATCCAGTTGATGTTTGATCTGGCAGAGTATATGCCCATCCAGGCTTAGGGAAGCCAATTTTTTCATGTGGATGCTGTGGAAAACAGTACCAAAGCCTTTACTGAAGACCAAGTAAACAACACCCACTGCCTTTCCCTCATCTAGCAAGCAGGTCACTTGTAAATAGTGCGTTAAGGCACTCAAGAGGATTTTTTTCATGACCTTTCCTGGAACTGAGGTCAGTCTGGCAGGTCTGTACTTCCCCAGATGATGGGGAACTACAAACAAACATTAAGGTGACAAACATCTGCATGTATCAGATAAATCAGGCTAAGCAAAGCAGACTATTAATGAGCAGAACATTACAGGGAGACCAGTTTTGGAGGAGATATGCAGACATGTAATGGAGATCTCATTCTCACCTGTAGAGGAAACCGAACAATACATCCCTTAAATACAATTCTGAGCCACGTGAAATATTTGCAAATTTAATTTCAGGAGTTGCCTTGGATATTAAAAAAAAGTGAGAAAACTATGAAATGTCAAAACAATGCATTTTTAAACCAACTGCTTTGCATATACTCAGAGAGCTGTGTCTTGCTTAGGAAAACGCACCACGAGCAGGAATGAACGGTGCAGAGGTCCCATATGACGTTTACATGGTAGTATAGTGTGTATTTGTGCTAGTTTGAAGCTAGCTAGAATGTTTTGGTGAGAAGGACTAGATTCATTCACAGCACAGGCTGGGACTCAGCCTGCAGCACGACAGCCCTTTTATCTCTGCATCCTGAAGAGAATGATTTTATAGGGATTTCAGACAAGATACCACAGGTTAAGGGTGAGAGAAAGGCACTTGGCCACTACCTGGTGTTTCAGAGCAGCAGAACTATTATAATGGAAATAATACTAGTTAGCAATTTTCATACCCTCTGAATAGAAGAGGATATATTCTCTCAAACTTCTGTCACTTTACACCTTGGAGAATTTTACTATCTCCTGTGAAGGAGACACAGGAGACAGCAAATCACCCACCATCTTTTTGGAAGTGCAGTGTAACATGTGAATGAAAAGAGATGGGAGAAACATTGTTAGAAGGTTGCTAATCCTTAACTGATTTTATTGGAATTGCTTTAAAGCACTTAATTCACTTTAAATTATGTAAAGCATATTAGGAAAAACAGTGGTATTGTGGGAATGAAAAACAGTAGAGTCTGTTCTAGGAAGTATATAGTAAGGACTTGTTTTCTGTTCTAAAATAATCTCTGCATTAGCAGCATAGAGCCGGACCAGCAAACCCTGATCAGGTCACTTACAGTGCATCAGACATGCATAGGCAAAAAAAAGCCCCACCAAAAAACCTTGCCTAAAGGGGTCACTGAAGATTTCTTTTGTTGTAGAAGGCAATTTGGATTGCAGAGAATCAGCATCTATCTCAGACAGCACAAGGTGAAATCCTGAGAGACCACTTCAAGCTGCATTCAGGGCTGTCTGTAGGTTGCCCCACACCCAGATGAAAATGAAATATTAGGCTGCCCAGGTGAGCAGAAAAGCGATCATTTCCCTCTGCTAGCTATGCACAGTAGTTGTTGAGCGTGTGCCTTTTGGTGAAATTTATGCTGGCTTTATAGCAAGCCTAATCTACTATCAGGCAGTCTAATACCACACAAGTTGTTGGTCTCCTTGTAGGACTCAACTTTCATTAGTAGCAACTGCTGGGGAGAATGTTACATGTCAATCTTAACCTCACTGGGCTCCCAGAGCTCTACTGCATGGTGTAATAATAAAACACAAAGATATTTGCCAGGATAAGATGACACTCTTGTTTATCAAGCTGAATGAATACAGACACTATTTTTAAAGAAATGATCACACTTATTCTTCCCTGTATCAGCAGGAAAAAGTCTCCAGTTTGCCAAGTGGGAAGAGATGTAATTAGCCGAGGGGAAACAAATAGCAGCAGCTTTTGAAGAAGCACAACAAAGGGTGAGCACAATAAAGTCCAAGTTTCCAAGAGTAAACAGCACCCAGCAGTCTCCTCTGGCAAAGGACTGAAATTGGTGGTTAGCAAGCCATTTGGGGAAGTTATCATGGAAACCACTACATTTATTTGAAAGGATTTGCTGATAGGAGAGTGTATTTCAGTGCTGGCACTACCATACGAACATTTGTGAAAAAGTCAGGGCAAAGTTAATGGAGGAGAGCTTAGAGTAAATATTTTGAAGAAAACACTCTTTGGAGGAGGTAGCTTTTTGTATTACAATCTCCATTTCATTCAACCTCCAGGAGAGGTCATTGATTTAATCAGAAGCCTTCTTCCTTTGGTTAGACTCCCAAACGTACATACCATCAAGATCTGGTGCACAGAAATAATTTGAAGCAAATCTTCTAAAAAAGGTTTTGAAGATGCTTGCCAGCAGAACATTGTGCCTCACAGCTATAATATCAGAAAAAGCCATTCAATTTAAATTAATATATTTGGCCAGACAGCTATATTAAACTTCTTGTTGTTTTTTCTGTTATAATGGTAGCCTGTGGTATGACTAGCCCTCTTCAAAAATCTGTACAGTTATTGCCTTTCTCTTGCCTAGGGTGCATCACATGTTTTTGATTTTGATGAGCTGCATTGCACTACCTCATTAAAACAAACACTTATGCAAAACAAAAGGCTGTGTATCACAGCACAGGGTATGCAAGCCAGCTTTGAAGACTCTGATGTTGCAAAAGCATGTTTCAAGGGGGAACTTCCGTCGACTCAGCTGCACTTGTGTTTAACATTTGTGGATGATGTCAGACACGTTCCATACTTACTCAGCCCCTGCAAACCAGGAGGTTTCAAAAGCAGCCCTAGCAGCAGCTATACAGCATGCAAGTGCAGGGCTCACTTGCTCGCAGAAGGAACAGGTAACACTTCCTCCCCATGTGCACATCTTCCCTCAGGCAGACAGAGCAGCGGCCATACCCTGAAGACATACAGCTCAGTGTGCTGTGCCAGCACTGCTGGACAGCTCCATTTCTCCTCAAAGGACACCCACCCAACCGAGGATAAACCTTCCTTCATCCCCAGGACTCCTTCACCTTCTGCAGGTGTCTCCTCTTTGGGTGAGACACCATTTCAAAACGATGTTCTGAGGAAATCAGGACTGTATTCTGTATGTCTACCTTTTTTTCTTTTTCTGGTTAATTTTCATTGACTGCTTTCAGCTGAAATTTTTTTTTTCCCTTTTAAAAATACCTGGTTCCCTCCCACTAGAGAGGGGTGCTCATATAAATGGAACTTCAGATAAGTAACTTATACCAGACATCACTGATGCTGGGTGAAACGAAGCCCATCAAAAAACCTGAGATACGTGACTTTGCTGTGTATACATGGTTTTGGAGGCTTGTTTAAAAAACCTCAAGTGCCAAGGTTAGTGATTTTCATCCAAATCTCTCAATCTGTTTACAAGGAAAATTACATCATTGCTACTACTAGCTTAACAAAGTTTACATCAGCTAGATTTTGGAAGGTCATCAAGATGTTATAGATTCTCAGCGATTATCATGAGTCTGTAAAATATATTCCTCAAGCTAATGCTTTTTCATTACGTGTCAGACTATTTAGATTAATGCAGGCACTGGTGTAAATATTTGCATGCTTTAAAAAATGTTCACCATTTGGCTTTTTTTTTTTTTTTACATTCCACAAGTTGATTTTTAATCACTTATCTTAGAGATTCAATAACCACTTCTAGCAAAAGTTCAGTAGGATTTTGTACAAACTCCTTAAAGTGTAGCACTTTAGTGTACTGAAATTATAACTCAATACAGAAAAGAAATTACTGGGCTATGCACTACATAAACCTTCTAAAATAATTCTTGCTAATCCTAAACCTTCTAAAATAATTCTTACTAATCCATGTATTCTACAACTGTAAAAAAAACACCATGTATTTTTAGTTTTCCATGTGGCACATCTTGAGGTCAGTGACATGAAATCAGGACAAGACTGTGCTGCTTTGGAAGCCAAGGCTGTGTCTTTCCACCATCTATTTATTTGTGAAAGTTCTGCACTGAAGGCTGACTTCATTGAATGACAACTGAACACTGCTGGACTTGTGTCTGGCCCTGTAGTTTAGACAGTTTTGATTACCCATTCAGAAAATGTACTACAGGAAAAGTAAGGAGTGAAATGCTCAGGCAGCTCAAGTATAGGTTTTTAAACCAACACAGTGAATTCACAGCTTGTAAGCGAGGCCTGAGTGTGTCAAGGCAATTTGTGAATTACTCTAAGGGCGTCCCAATGTTTAGAAAACAATNAGGGGGGAGAGGGGGGAGAGGGAAAAGTCTGAATTGTTTGGTAGAAAATATTCCAGCATTTTGCCTTAGGAAGGACTGTACTCATCAGTTTATCTTGTCATCACTCTATGGAGGCTCTCCTGTCTCCTGGGTCCAAAACTTTAATCACAGAGAGTTAGGGGCTGGAAGAGACCTCAAAAAAAATCCAGTCCAACCCCCTTGCTAGAGCAGCATCACATAGAGCAGATCATACAGAAACACATCCAGGTGAGTCCTGAATATCTCCATAGAGGGAGACTCCACAACACCCCTGGGCAGCCTGTTCCAGTGTTCTGTAACACTCACAGTGGGAAAAAAAAAAAAAAAATCTTTTTTGTGCTTCCATGGAACTTCCTATGCCTCAACTTCCACTGATTGCCCCTTGTCCTGTTGCTAGGCGTGACCAAGAAGAGCTCCATGCTCTTGGCAGTCACCCTTACATATTTGTAAGCATTAATGAGGTCACCTCTCAGTCTCCTCTTCTCCCTCAGCC
This sequence comes from Tricholaema leucomelas, assembly GCA_013400475.1. Classification (NCBI taxonomy): domain Eukaryota; kingdom Metazoa; phylum Chordata; class Aves; order Piciformes; family Lybiidae; genus Tricholaema lacrymosa; species Tricholaema leucomelas. The sequence goes on from WAAF01001055.1 coordinate 418,996, forward strand.
TCTCCTCATGAGGAAGATGTTCCATTCCCTTAACCATTTTCATGGCTCTGTGCTGGACTCTCTCAAGCGGTTCCCTGTCCTTCTTGAACTTAAGGGCCCAGAACTGGACACAATATTCCAAATGCAGCCTCACTGGGGCAGAGTAGAGGGGGAGGAGAACCTCTCTTTCTCTACCTACTAGCCACAGCCCTTCTAATACACCCCAGGATGTCACTGGCCTTATTGGCCACCAGAGCACATTGCTGGCTCATGGTCAACCTTCCATCCACCAGGACCCCCTGGTCCTTCTCCCCTTGACTGCTCTCTAACAGGTCAGTCCCCAACCCATACCAATACCTAGAGTTGTTCTTTCCCAGCTATTATTTTCAACAGAGTAATTACACTTCAATGGGAGTATTTAATGTCCTTTTACAAAACTAGCATCTTTTAAGACCAAATGCCATTATCTGGCAAGTCTGACAAAATAAAATAGCAAAGTGATACAACTCATAAACAACAAAATCTATGCATACAGCTAAAAAAAAACCCCAAAAACCTAAATGGTAAGGGTTAAACACTGTCTCCATTGAAGCCAGGGAAGTTTTGTCACTGTCTTTCTTAGAGCCTGTACTTCATCCCAGCTACTATTAACACTTTTCATACTTGATAGGGAACAATTTAAAGTGATAACTAGAATCTAAGATGCATATTTTTTGTGTGAGAGGGGCAAGATTTAAAAGCAGCCTCACTGTTGAAAGTTAACATCTTCTGACAGTTTTCAGGTTTTTTGCCTAACAGGCTAAGTCTGAGTGAAACATTTCTACTTAGGCTATCTGAAAGCTCCAAGGTAGTGAGACTGGCACCCTCTGAAAACAGTAGAGTCCCTCTGGAGTCATCTTCTAAGATACTAAGTTCAGGTTGCCCACATAAAAAAAGAACAATGAGGGCCACCAGCCTATGTGATCAACTTTCACTCAGAAAATGAAGTTATTTCTATTTATGTGCCTATATATTGGTTGATGATCTAGTTTCATTACAGGAAAAAATGCATCACATGAGTCTGAAAATTACACCACACAATATTCATTTTTTTTCCTCATTTCCTATTGGTAAAAACTCCTAAGAAGGGTGACGGAGCTGGTAAGAGGCCTGGAACACAAACCCTATGAGGAGAGGCTGAGGGAGCTGGGGTTGTTTAGCCTGGAGAAGAGGAGGCTCAGAGGTGACCTCATTGCTGTCTACAACTACCTGAAGGGAGGCTGTAGCCAGGTGGGGGTTGGTCTCTTCTGCCAGGCAACCAGCAACAGAACAAAGGGACACAGTCTCAAGTTGTGTCAGGGGAGGTATAGGCTGGATGTTAGGAGGAAGTTCTTCACAGAGAGAGTGATTGGCATTGGAATGGGCTGCCCAGGGAGGTGGTGGAGTCACCACCCCTGGAAGTGTTCAATAAAGCCTGGAGCGCTTAGTGCCATGGTCTATTTGATTGGACAGGGCTGGGTGACAGGTTGGACTGGATGATCTTGGAGGTATCTTCCAACCTAGCCAATTCTATGATTCATTGCGAAGTCCTAAACCTGGAGACACATTCACCATGGCTATATCTGTCCATGTAGAACTGGCTGCAAGATTACATCTCACAGACTCAGTACCCACCACTTCACATCATCTCTCTGTGCCCAAGAGGGTGGCCTTTGGATTTAAAAGTGTTTGGCCAGAGGCGGCCTTAGGACAGTTGCCCTGGGCTGTGGCCCCACAACAGGCTCCCTTTTGTGCGTGGAGATGATGGTTGGATTTGATGATCCCGAAGGTCTTTGCCAATATGAACGATTCTGTGATTCTTACATGGGTTTCTTACCTAGGGTATGCACAGGCTTGACAGCCTCTCCAGGACTACCTATGTTCTCTTTTTATTTCAGTACAATAAAGCAGACTGGAAGTATTGCACTACATTTGGTATGTCACCACATCTAAATTAAGAATTGTTATTTTATATTTCTCTTACTTCCTTGATAGGTTTCCACTGTAATTCTTCTGCATTACTTTGATTTTATTCCGTTCAGAGAACAGAACTCCACAAAGCAGGGAAGTATAACAATTTGTATTGCTTTTCTGAGCGTGTTCAGTGATAGCTGGCTTAAAAATAGCAATATTCATATACTCACAGTCCTTTAAAAACAATTTATCTTTATTTTGCTGCTTAAAACCAAAACAAAAAAAAACAAGTTTCAAATTCTCCTGCCAGTGAAATATTTCAGTAAACTCTCACAACTTTTCTCTGGGAAAGGGAGAAAGATGATGTGCCTAGGTTATGCCTAGATGTATGAAGCTGATCTTTCTCATGACCGTGTCAGTTTTTAGCCAGAATTCCTTGCCTGTCACAGAGGAAATAATAGTGTCAAGGTACAACCACAGGCAGAGCAATACAAGTAGAAGAGATGCTACCCCCTGTCCAACCTGTTAGATGTCTGTCTGTAGATTTTTCCTGTGTCTGCCCTGCCAGAAACAGTGTGCTAGTTTGAGCCTAGCTGGGATATTTTGGTGAGAAGAATTAGATTACAGGCTGTGAAAAGGAAACAATGGTGATGTCTACTTCACTCATAGGCTTGCTGAGATGTATAACAACAAGAACATAAATACAGATAAAGGAGTCTTTCTCTGGGCTTTGGGCTGAACTTCCCTCTCTAATGTAACCTGCCATCTGTGTGACTAATCCATCTGCTTCCTAATCCCCCTGGCCAACCCTCCAAACTACCTTGAGCATAAGGCAAAGTCTGTGGTAACGTAGAGGGGTGGGAGAAGGTGGAAGGGTGGTTAGGAGCCCCTCCTGGGGACTCTGGTTTCTGGGAGGGCTGTTGTCTTTCTGTATTACTTTTTAACTTGTATATTTCTGTATATATTGTAAATATCTGCTTGTATATTATGCTAAGTTGTAAATATAAAGCTTCATTCAATTTTCCAGAGCTGCTGAGTCTAGTCTGGGTGATTTTCCAAAGTGTGTGTGTGGGGGTGGGTAACACCCAAACCATCACAGTTTTTAGCCAAAATTGTTTACCTGTCACAGAGGAAATAATAGTGTCAAGGTACAGCCAAATGCAGAGCAAGACAAGTAGAAGAGATGCTACCCCCTGTCCATCCTGTTAGATGTCTGTCTGTAGATTTTTCCTGTGTCTGCCCTGCCAGAAACAGTAACACTAACACTGCTGATATTACAGCAAGCTCTTCCAAACCCGCTTTCTCATTAAGGTCTCTCTCATTTAATATAATATAGTGTTCTATATCTAAACCATATGAAAGTGTTCAACAGTGGAGCTAGACATTATCTGAATTTCATCCAGCAGAATGGCAGCCTAATTTCCTCATCAAGATCACTTAGTGCCATGGTCTAGTTGACTGGATAAGGCTGGGTGCTAAGTTGGACTGGATGATCTTGGGGGTCTCTTCCAACCTGGTTGATTCTATGATTCTGTGATCACCAGCAGCATCTAGTAAAACATCTGAAATCAGAAGCCCACTGTCCAGTTTCCTGGAAAAAACTGCTGTTGGACACAAACTCTTCCACACAACTCCACCCCTAACATCACAGCCCTCACTTTTATTGTATTATTCAGAAAAGCCCAGTTGGTGCCATGAGAAGTCCTGTGTTACCAGATGCCAGGGTTGACATCAGTCTTGCCTTGGAGAGACTCCAGCTCAGGCACATACTTATCAGAGCATGAAAATTTCCACATCTTAAAAAACAAACAAACAACAAAAATACCCAAAACAAAACCTAGAAAAACCTCCACACAGTATTTTGGAGCTGCTATTTCATTTCTTCAGTGTGAGATTTTCATTTGCCATGGCAGTGCATCACAGGCCAAATCCTACAGCTCTGATTCAAGCAAACACTTTTGACAAGGAAAAGAAATTCCTTTCAAAACTTTCACAGGGATAATGCCTACTTGATTCATTTTAAGTGATGGAGGAAATCTATGGTTTCTTCCTTTAGGTATCCAAGATGCCTCGCATTTTTACCTGAAGAATTTTACCTGGTGCTTAACTTATGTGTCTACCTTGATGCTTTTCGCCTTTGTTACTTAATTACTTAAATAATTTACTCTAATAACAGACACATGAAGTGGGAAAATACTGCTGCCTCCTTTTTTGCTGGTGAGGTGCAATCTCCTCACCGCAGTGCCAAAGGCTAAAGTGGAGGGAAACCTCATGCCATGCTCAAAATCAAGCTCCCAAATGATACAGCTGCTGGCTCTGTCTGAAGATCACCAAATAGAGGCCACCCACATCATTACCTCCACCTGGTGTTGACTTGAAGAACAAGCCAAGGATAAGGATATTTTTATTTCCCATCACCCTGAAATGAGAAGGGTGCAGGGCATATACTGACTGCAGCTTATTGCTCAGATTGAGGAAATCAGTGAGCAGCATGGACAGTCCTAGGGAGGGACAGCAACGCTGTCACCTCTGGACAACATTGGACACTTCCTCTGACAGCTGCTTCAAGACATGCGAAGTAGGAAATGAGACACTCATGACTTTTGTATAACCAGAACTTTGCCGTGGGTAGAAATCATGGCAACCCTGCAGACACCAGCGAAGCCAAACTGTTAATTTAGTTCTACTGAGGACCTGGCCTTCTGTGACCAACATCACCAAAAATGTTTGACATTTTGCAGAATGATGCCACTTTTCAGAAGTACTACAGGCTCTGCTGACAACTGAATGGTTGCCATGTTTTACCCCAGCACTGGCTCCACTTCAGTGATGAGCAAAGTGACTCCTATAAAAACCGTTTGAAAGTCACTCAGGGATTCCTTCACAATAAAAGCTGCAGTTATTCACCATATGGTGCAAATAGCTGGGAATGCTCTGCCTCCTTGTCAGCAAATGCTAAAATCAGCAAGAGGCACAGGGATCCTAGCTAAGAATGGTAACACTGACTTGGGTAATATGACTGTACTTTGAAATAGGTTGAACCTATTTTAAATTAATCTCATTTTGGGACAAAGAAGGACTACAGATTAGAGGGTATTTAATTTATAGGCAGAGCCAAACAGATAGAAAGCATTAAAGCAAAATATTTCACCAAACTCCTGAAGAGATTGGATTAAATATGCTTTTAAATTACATGTAACCCTACACGTTGGTGAAAGTAAAATTAACATGCAAAAATGAGTTACAAAACTTTTAAGAAGTTACAGTCTCATGAGGCCATGAACCACTTTTGCCCTTCTACACTCTCCAGAAACCATTAGTAATTTTTTCTAAATGCAAGTTAGTAATCCCTGCACCTCGTTAACTGGGTTAGTAAAACCCAGGGTAACAGTTTCAAACATATTTGGTAGAACTTTTTTTCCATCTGACCCATTGTTGTAAAGTTGACAGGCGAACTATGCTAAAACCTTAAGGACATTCTTTGAGCCTGCAAATGCACCTTTCCACTGCAGAATCAAGAAGCAGCAGTTGATGCAAATCCTTTATTGAGAACATCTTTACCTTGCTTTAGAAGCTCAAAGGTTTGACATCTAGACTAAAAAAAACCACTATATTAAAGTGGATATGCTTCTGGACATGCTTGTATTTCCATCTGCTCTGAAGACGGGTTTAGCTTTCAGGTAAGTAGGTGAGATGAATCTTGATCCTAGTGACATGAAATAATGAAGATGTGTCACGTAGGTCAGAGGAGGGTTTCACAGACCTTCTACACTTCCTGCAAAATGCATGGTATTAGACAGCACTCCCTGATCCGAGGGAACTCAAAGTGCAGTGGGATCTCACTGACATAAGTGAGAACAGGACTTGGCACCCCCTGCATGAAGTGACACTAATGGAAACTCTGAGGGAAGTATGTGGCAACTGCTTTATGTCATTTCCCAAGTAAAGATATATCTGGGAGAATGGGAGAGCTGAGGAAACTGTAAATAGGAATTGGGTCATCCATGTCACTATTTTAAATGCAGCTCAGCTCAGGAACAACCAGAAGTTGTCACCAGCAGACAGGTGGCTTTTTTTAGTAGTTGTTTTAATGTAGGTCCCAAAAAATAGAGGACATTTGACCACACCTCAGGTTACACCCATGCATGGCTATTAACCCTGGCAGTGTCCTTTGGAAAAGAGAAGGCTTCCTAGAGGGACAAAGACCAAGCTATTTTTCTATCTTACAAGTTCATGTTTGAGGCCACGCCTGAAAGCATTGAGGTAACAAGAAAGATGCTCACATGGCATCTACCTGCTCCATACCATTCTCCCAGTCAAATGAGGTCACCTGTCATCAGGTGCACAGTCCCTTCCCATGCCTAAACCTCATGCAAATGCAGACACGATGCCTGAGTAGAAACTTCACAAAATAGTTTAACATCTTGCATGTGCTTTCTAAAAGCATTAATTTTGAAGACACCACTTGACAATATGCCCGGGGGACTTTTGTTTTACAGTCTTTGGTCGGGGGGCAGTTGCAGAGTGGGTTTCTTCTATGTCACTAAGCACCAACTCTTTTGTATTTCTTTTGCGTATTCCATTTCTCCATTCCTGAAATCACTGAACTCGTTTTCACTTCTCTCCATACAAGATGAAAAATGACCATTTTTATACTGCAAGACTCTGTACATACAAGCCAGCTAAAAATACTTTACACAGGATTCGCAAAAAATACACTGACACCAAACTCCATACCAAAGCGGCACTAATAAGAAGGATTCTGTAGAGAAGCAGTACCAGAACATACGTTTATCCTGCATCTACCCCAGTCACCATGCTCAGTCATAAGCACAGAGACCCTACAGCAGCTGATTATGGTACTAATTACCATCATTGTCATTTATCAGCCACCACCATGTGGATCACTGGTTGGTCCCGACAGAATAAAGTGTACCAGAAGCTCAGGGCTTTCTACAAAGCAACATTAAGAAAGTTATCAAAGAGGAACAGTTGTCTTAGAATGCAGATCTGTATTCTGACATAAATTAGGAACTGATAAGCACAGAGTAGGAGATTAGTATTCAGCACTGAAGAAGATCAACAAAGTGTGTCTCAGAAGCAGAAACCAGTATATTTAACTCCAGTGATAGTTATTCAATAGCACATATTTTTTTCCTGCCTATACTACTTTTTATATGTATTTTCACATTAATTTGTCATAGCACAATAGCTTCTACCTGGCTTGGGGAAACATTCTATACTTCCTTCATCTTCTCTTGAATAACTTAAACAAATAAATGACCATGCACATCATCTCCAACCTGATCAGGGCCCCACTTCTCATTTTCCAGCTCGTTACTAGATGTATTAAACAATTCCAGATACAAGATGGAAGTTTGAAATACCTTGCAGTTGATCTTAAGTGTCAGACTGGAAACTGTATCTTTACTGTTATTTTATTATTTTCTCTTTCTTACCCAATTTTAATGGATGACAAATGTCACATTTTCCCTTGATAAGATTGCTCCTTGAGTTTTTGTGGGTTTGGTTTTTGTTTTTTTTTTTTTTTTTTGTTTTAAATTACATATTCTTCCAAATCCACTTTTTTGTGCACTCTAAAAATTATGGTGCAACAAAGACTTGCCATTTTCCTTTGGAAAATACATCCCCCTTTGACTCTTTCATATCATTGATGTAGGAGATGTATTTATAACTTTGCCACTGTTTATTATTGCAACTAGTTAGGTGTTATTTTTGCCCTGCAGCAAGGCTTGGAGGCCCTTTCCAGTACCACTCTCATGTTTGTTTTTAAAAGTAAGTACAAAGACTGTCACTCCAAAGTTCTCTGCTTCCCTTGAGTCCCTGTATTTCTGTTGTGAGAAGCTCAAGCACTTCATTCTTCAGGCCTTTCACAACTCCTGGATTTATACCATCAGGTCTGGGTAACTTGTTGCTATTTAATTTATCAGTTTGTTCCAGCACCTCGTCTGTTGATCCTGGCAATGGAAGCAAAATGCTCTAAGGGCGCCTCTAGAGCAGATATCCAAGGCAAGTCACACACACATCCCTAAAAAAAAATTCCTCAATTCAGCAGCCAGAACAGATTGCAGGCTGGTTCATGGACACAAGCCATACCAAACTAAACAGGGGATTCAAATAAGGCAGGTCTTCCTGCTGCTGAACGTATGGTACCACGTCAAACCTCTTTATAACTAGGCACAATCCATAACAAACTTTTTTTTTTATCCAAATGGTAAGCAATTGAGTGCTGTGTTCAGCTAAGGTGGTCTGCTCCCAGATATACGTGTGTATGTACGGCACAAGTATTGCAGTTGCTGCCTTAACATGCTACAGCTGAAGATGAAGCTGACCCACAACACAAACGAACACTTGGTGATGTGATTACCATTACTATGTGAGTATCATCCCAAAAGTGCCTACCTCAGATAATACGTACGATATTAACTGAACCATAGGGTGCTGGGCTTGGTGCACCAATCACTAACGAGCTCCTGCATGTGAGCAGACCAATTTGCCACACACGCTGACTTTTTGCCCAAAAAACGTGTCAAGAAAAGCAACTCGAGGAACTGGCTGCGCTTGGGTACTTCTCTGTTTATGCAAAGACCAAGAACAGCCTGGAGACAGAGGAAGCAGCAGGGGCTGACCTGCTGGCAGCCCCCTCACCCTTCTCCTCCACCCCAGCATTATTAGGGTTGCAATGGAATCCATGTGTGATCGCCGGCTGGCCCACATGTGTGCTGCGCTTCCCCTGCTCCCAGCCCTGCTGGGGCTGGGGTTTTAAATGACAGCATTATATTTATATATCTGCTGCCAGAGGCCCGCAAAGGCTTTCCTAATTCTGGACACCTGCAAGGTCCATGAAGTAGGTGGCCGGCCGGCACCGGGGCAAGAAGCAGCTCTACAGAGGACACGCACTGGGAGGAGGGGAAAGCAGTGCCAGCCTCCTGGACACCAGCACCGGGAACACGGAACACTGCTCTCTTCATTTGTTTCAGAACACACCCTGGGATTTTTCAAGACCAGACTCAAACCTCATTAATTTTGGGGTTTGTTTGACTTAGCCATGGCTGCGTGAACAGGTCCTCACTCCCACTGTGAGGGGCTGTGGTTCATGCTCTGGAGGGGAAGAGCCCAGGCAGAACCCAGTGACAACTCCTAGGCCACACAAAAACTCTGGGTTTTGGCTCCCTTCCACCTTGAGTGCAGTAAACCAAACACGGCCAAACAAAGGTGGGGGAGAATCAAGTCTGTGCTGAAGCAAACAAACAAAAAATGCTTTCTCCAAAGCCCACATGATAGACTTAATAAAACTGGATTTGGGGTACTATCAATCATTTTCATTTTGCATTAATACACATCACATAATCCCTTGATCCCAAGAAGGCACTGAGGAGACTCAGTCAAGCCTCCAGAAGGGATGTGCTCCTTGGAAAGTTGGCAGATGATTTAATTTTGTTAGCAAATCTGACAGTGTCATAGGAATTTTCCAAAATCAAAGAGCCCTTTCATAGGCTTCTCTACTCAATACTTAATCCAGTGTCTAAGAATAACATTCAGCTCTCATTAATTAATGATATCAGTCCGAATAATGTCAGATTGCCTCAGAGACCTTGCTGGGATGGATGAATCACTCTGCTGGCTCCAAGGCTCTCACTCTGACAAAGTGCAGTGTGTGATGCCGGGCAGCTTTGCCTGGAAAGCTCTCGCCCACAGAGCCCCAGTAGCTCTCAGTTTAGCTCTGTCTGAGGTGTGCACTCAATGCTAGGGCAGACTGCAGAGCTAGTGTGGATCTGAGATAACAATTGGCTCCTTGAAGCCATGTCGAGCAGGGGCAGTCAGCCACAGATCCCATCCTCTCCTCTCCCATGGCAAGGGGAGGGACACTGAATCCAAATAGTGCAGCTCCCAGGCAGGATGAGCTGGAGAGACATCAGCATCATGCCAGTGTTCCTCTGCTGTTGGCAGCACCAAAGCTGGGCCATCCTTGGCTGGCTTGGTTATTTCTGCTGGGCATTCAGAGCTACACAATGGCTGCAGGAGGAAGGAAAATACTTTTCTTCATCCTAGTTAGGTGGTGCTACAGCTCCCTATATATTTTGTGTAACAGATGGAAGAATGAACTTTTGATGCCCACTAACTTTTGAGATTCACAGCAGAGTCAGGATCATATCCAATGGTGAAATGCCACAATGAATTCTACATCTGTGAGTCTCTTACCAAAACCTACTCAGCTAATACTATTCCAACAAGGAAAAGACACACCAGCTGTCTCTATAAATTTTACTCAAGCCATAACAATGTATGAAAACATCCAGACTGCTGCAAAGTGCACTGTACTAATACTGATATGAAATTTTCCTGTTTCTACTTGCAACATAATCATAAATCTGGTCTTGAAGTTTTCCTGCATTCACACTCTGCTTTGAGCAATAGCTGAAAGCAGTCACTCATCAGTCAGGAATATGAGGTTTAGCATAATTTGCATAGCACCATCTTTTTTTATGTAAATGTTGCATTCCTGAGGCTTCAGGAAAAATTTACAGGCAAGAACAACAACCGCATTGTTTAACACATTCAAATAAAAGTTTATGCACAGACGCTCTCTCTTTACCCTTGTGATGACTATGGCTGGTCAGGCATGCACATCATCTCCTGCCACTGCACCCCAGATTCCCATTGCCGTGCGTGGGCAAGATCAGCACAGGACCAAGCTGAGCTCAGTGTAAACATGAGCTCAGCAGAAATACACATGTGACATTCCTTGTCGGATCCTCGTCACAGAGGCAGAGTGTCAGAGAGACAAAGCTGGGACTTGTCTTTTTGTGCAGTATTTGTTTATACACAGGTTATGCCCAGGAACGTGAAGCCATCCGTTTCAAATTACAAATACATCATAAATGCCATTAAGTGATTTACTTTTCTGCTATGTCTCAGAGAGTAAATTTGGGATTTTAAAAAAACCAACAAAACAATAAGCAAACAGTAACAAAAAACCAAACCAACCCAAAACTTATTCGATGCTGACGTATTCCGATTGCCACTGAGATCTATGTGATTTTATTATGCATAGGCACTGTTTCGGTATGATAGTCAAAGCTTCAAAGAGTTTGATGCTGATGGATGGGGCCTTGAGAAAGGCCCAGCACACTTTTGAACCCCCTCCACAAACAATTTTCACTTCAGTAGAACTGGTATGAGAGTAATTTTAACATGCTGTTTAATGCATCTTGGTTCTAAAAGCAACTGACAAGTTTCACACAAGTACATTTGTGTATGGAAGAGACACTGCCAAGTGAGCCTGTAAAAAGCATTCTAGCTAAAATTTGGTATTTTACTCAAGCATTCTGAAAAATCACACTAGTGATGGCCTTTGAAAAAGCTGGTAATGTTAATTTCACCACTGCAGTATGATTTCTTTTAAAAGCCTTTTCCTTCATGGCCCCTGCCATAGGATCCACCCCAACATCTGGATAACAGAATCCAGGCTGACAGACTAATGCACATGTGGAGGAGTGTGTCCGCTGCTTTGCTGCTTCTCAGGACAGACACACTGTCTCCCTCCCCTTCTCCCTGTCCCCTCTTTTTCTTTTCCCTCTTTCTTTTCCTTCCTTTAATGAGACTGCACATGCCTTCCAGCTCTGTGCTGTGAATGTGACCAGTATGCGATATTGCCTTGCACCGACACAGAATGTCTGGCTTAGGTGATACCAAGCGGTCACTGCCCTGGCTTTGAATGCTTGCTAGGTTATTAACCGCCACATCTGGCTCTCTCCCTAGGAGGGTGAGTTCTGCAGTGCCCCAGGAATTTCTTTCATACACCACTTTTATTAGCTTTTCAAAAGAATACAGCTTACTACTGCAAAGGAAGACTTAGGTCATTTGCAAGCATATTGGTCCCCAGTCTGTTGACAGTGTATAAAAAGTAAGGATAACAGAAACTCACTATCTGATTCTCTGAATTAATCTTTCCTCATTTCAGCACAGCCCTATCTCTCTTGCATTTGAACACTCTGCTTTACTGAAATAATTGCTGGTGACAAACAGAATTAAATACAATGTTCCAGAAAGACACAAGGATAGTTTCCAAATAAAGTTTCCAAAATACTAGTTTCTAGTTCTACTTTGCCAGAGGAGGGAAGAAAAAAAGTATTTCAGGCTTAATAATTAAACAAACAAAACACCAAAAAACCTCCACAAACCAAAGAAGTGCATGTATCACTCCAGAGAGCTAATCTATCTCCTTTGCCCACACATGGAAGTCACACAGGAGGAAAAGTTTGAATGCGAGTTATATTACTGTAATTTCCCATCTGGACATCACTATTTCAGTAATGTCAGAGTAGCCTTTTCTGGTTTTGTTTATGGCACTTCTGAAGCAGTTTAAGACAACTGGGAAAAAGCACTTTTGTTTTCTTACTGAAAAAAGACCCACACGGGGGAGTTTCAGAAGTAGCTCTCCAGGGCTTTCCTTCTACCTGCCTAGTAAAATTCAAAACCAAAGCTATTCTGATGCAAGCCTGGCAAAAAGCTGCCTGCCCACCTACCTACCAACCCACTGTGGAAATCTACATTCCCAGAACGAGCCTTCCTCTCAGTGCATCACCTGCAACTCCTGAGCACACTTCAAATGCAGCTATTACTCTCCATACACAACTAAGCAAGTACAGGGAAAAAGAAAAAACAAACAAACAAACAAAACCCCCAAACCAAAACAGTTTGCTGGACCTGCTAATCAATCTCTTCAGAAGTCATGTGAGGCCAGATTTTCAGAATCTGTCAGCACTCACCAGCTTCCATTGTTCCAAGTGGGACTTGTCTAGCACTCACAGCTTTTGAAGGGCCACTATTTCATGTAGGTGTCTAAATGGGAGCTCTGCTCTCCGCTAACCTTTTGCAATTGCTTTTGGCTAGGCTGATTATCCAGAAATACCGCATTGCAAAAAGGAAAATGTAAACACTCCCAGAAAGCATATTTTAAAACTATGCATAAATAGCCCATACTCTTCCAGCCAGGAAAAAGAAACAACATTCTATGATTTCCCCAACCAAGGGGGACAGCCAGGCAAAAAGTTCACAAACTTCAGTAAGTTCATACAATGAAAACAAAAACAAAACAAAAAATTCTTAATTATGTAAATGAAAACAGTGAATGTTTTCAAGAATGCTGCAGTCTTACTTGGAGGTTTCTGACAAACAGAACAAGAAGTTAAGTCCACTGGATAAAATCTTGATTTCTTTAGATCAATATCAAAACAAAAAAGATGTCGTGTCAAAACACTAAGCTGTAAATTCTAGTATCAATTAAATTACAGCTGACAGAACATAAAGATCTTCTCACCTCCTCAGGTCTGAATCTTCTGAAAAGCTCACCTTGGCAGCATTAGACTTGACATTATTCAGCCAGCTTCAGACTTAAAAATAGCCACCACTCATTTGGTCCACTAAAGCTGATGGAAATCCTTAAAGTGTTTTTTTGTTGTGCTTGCCTATAATTTGCATTGTCTTCTCAAGGCTTCCCGTCCTGCAAACAGAGGCACTAACACAGAGATGCAACAGAAATTGTTTTCCCCCTCTTCTGCTGCTTTTATTTAACAGACACACACACACACACACACAAAAAAAAAAAAGGAACTGGTAGAAGTTCCTTACAGGAGTTGGAAGAGGACATCTGCAGGCAATTTAACATGAGGGTTTGTTTCTCTGTCAGCTGGCAACCCTTGGATAACTCTGTCATGTAACTTATATGCTAAAACATGATGTAGGACAACCAGTGAGATGGGTAAATATGGCAGCACATCAGTTTTATTTGATTAAGATTTATACTTTTTCAAAGGGAGCAGCCCTGCCATAAACTATGAAAACAAACACAGTCCTGCAGCTGAGAGAACGTCTCACCTTGCTGTGCCCCGAACAGCACTGATCTTCATCAAACCCACCTTCCACTGCAGCCCATGACAGCTTCTCCCTTCCTTTCAATGCAATTCAAAGAGCAACAGAAAAGATATTTTTGCTCAAATGAGGAGTGGAAATGTCTCCATTCCTTTTGTGAGGCACCATTCCTCACAGCAGCCCTCTCCTGATTCGGTAAGGATCCAGCTTATCCTCTTTTGCAGGCAACAGCAGCAGAGTGAAGAAGGCCATGCCTGAAATTTGTGCCTCACTTGGCTGCTTCCTGTTGTTTTTGAAAGGCTTCTCAGGAACACAGACATATCCAAAGAGAGCTCTGGAGAAAACCCAGCTTGCAAAGTTCCCCCACTCCATGTGTTTAACTTCCGTTCAATTAGAGGAATCTGGTCAAGTGAGGAAGCAAGGAATGCTCATCCATTCTGGTTCCACTTCTGTTCTTGCATCAGATCTTATGTATTTTGACATTTATAGCCACGTGTTTGAACTGAGGCACTGATTAGATTCAATTGCTAAAATTACCTTCCTCCTGTTTTCTCTTTGTGTCCATGCTTTGGTTCAAATTATTAGCAATTTCAAAATCAATCTTGCAGTTAAATGTTTAATGACATAATTGATTCTGTTGCCTAAATTTGTTTAGTTCGTGCTTTATTAGCAGATAATAACTGAAGGTATATTTTCATCTGTCTGAGTTAATGTCTATGTGATGGCTCATGCTTCATTAGCTAACTGGCTGCAGCTCTGGGACAACTTAGAATTGGAAAGGTTTTCTGAAACTGTAGCTAAGGAGGAGGTGGCTTTCTTTAGTTTCTCTAACTGAATGAATTTGAATTCTCAGGTGGCCTCCACTTCAAGTTCTAAACTTTTTTGTTCTTTCTGAGTTCATTCTGAGGGCCTCTTAGTGTAAGTGTTGGGGAGGGAAGCTCTGCTGTCCCAGACATGTGCTCCAGTTGGGTCCACACTGTGCAGCACACTGTGCTCTACAGCCCTCATCTCCGCATCTTCTCTCTGGAGAGGTACTACAGGAAAGCCACATATGTCTGCTCACCTGCACAGATTCCTTTGGAAAGAAGCTTGGAGCTGGGATGAAAGCAGCTTAGCTTCTGTCCTGCTGACAAGGAAGGAAAAAGTGTGTCCCAAGTGTCAAGCTGCAACTGGGAGCAACTGGACGTTAGGAAATATATTTCCACAGCAAGTGTGGTCAGGCATTGGAATGGGCTGCCCAAGGAGATGGTGGAGTCACCAACCCTGGATGTGTGTAGAAGTTGTTTGGGTGTGGTACTTGAGGATATGGTTTAAGGATGAACTTTGTAGAGTAGGGATAATGGTTTGACTTGATGATCCTAGGTTCTTTTTCAACCAGAATGTTTGTGTGGTTCTGTGATTCAGACATGCCTTGATGTCCAGACTGTGATAGGGGGCATGGCTGCTCCTGTGCAGCCTGCCATCTATTCACTGCTTTCCAAAGGAAAATGTCATTTTGATGTGATTATATTGCTTTTGGATTTGGAGCTAATTTATTTGGAATACACTTGGGTGTATTCCCTAGTTCTGTGTTACATATTGAGGATATGCCACATAAAATGAGATTCAGTCCATCTAGCAAAGAGCCATCTGTAAGTTGCCCTGTGCTTAGCATAAGTATTTCAGAACTTCTGTGCAAACAGTGCAAAGGTAAGAGTGCTTCCCAAGGAAAATTCACTCACAGAATCATAGAATCAACCAGGTTGGAAGAGACCTTCACAATCATCCAGTCCAACCTATCACCCAGCCCTATCCAATCAACTAGACCATGGCACTAAGTGCCTCATCCACTCTTTTCCTGAACACTTCCAGGGATGGTGACTCCACCACCTCCCTGGGCAGCCCATTCCAATGCCAATCACTCTCTCTGTGAAGAACTTCCTAACATTCAGCCTATACCTCCCCTGGCACAATTTGAGACTGTGTCCTCTTGTTCTGTTGCTGACTGCCTGGGAGAAGAGCCCAACCCCACCTGGCTACAACCTCCTTGGGCAGCTCATTCCAATGCCAATCACTCTCTCTGTGAAGAACTTCCTCCTAACATTCAGCCTGTACCTCCCCTGGCACAATTTGAGACTGTGTCCCCTTGTTCTGTTGCTGATTGCCTGGGAGAAGAGCCCAACCCCACCTGGCTACAACCTCCTTTCAAGTAGTTGTAGACAGCAATGAGGTAATTTCTATTTAATTCTTACCCCATTCTCTAAAGAAGGGACACAGAAAATACTTCAACTAAATACCAACCAGCTCAAGTTAGCTTAAGGTCCCATCCAGCATGTCCTCAGGCTCTCCTTCATCATTTGTAATTCTGAAGTTCTCCCATCTTACTCTATTTTTTCCCTCCAGACAGCACAAAACAAGTGTTACTGTTCACAATGCCAGGGCCCAGGACAGCACAGAAAACATGAAAACACAGAAGTAAAAAGGGTCACATGTTTGAGAACAAAGCTCTCTCTCCCATTCTCCTTTGTTCTTAGGGGCAGAGGTAACAACATTTGGTGCATTTTCAGATTTCTGATGCTATGAGATCACCTCTGATTTAAGCCAGCATAGTGCAATATGGTCCTTCTGACACCCATCTGAGAAGTGCCCAAGGGCTGGCCATGCTGGACTCAGGATTTCGTCTATTTGTAGGATTCCTCCCACATTATTCACTGTCTTGACATCTGCCAGGTTTCTGAGTTCTTGGAAAAGCTCTCTATATGAACAAGGCAGTATGGACAAGTAATTTTATCAGCTCACCCTGGAAGACTCACAGCATACCACACATTTATCTACCTCCTTTTGAGCACTACTTTGCTGAATTTCAAATGGCAGGTTACAGACTCCTGTCAAATATCTGCTGCTCTGCCAGAGGTGATAATAACTGCCAGCAAGTTTATCTTTGATCCCAGATAATCACACACCAAACACTCTTTTCAGGTCTCATCAGAGAAAGAAATCGATCCCTTTTGTGTCACCAAAAAAACCCACACTGGAAGCAACAGAAGTGCTGGTCTAGGCATGTAGGAGATGCAATACAGTTAAGTACAGCAAAACACCCACATTAGTTGAGTTTCAAGCGCTTTAAATCCGGATGATAACATTTGAGTTCTGCAGGTTATTACATGGCAAAAAGCTACCTTTGTGAGCAGGACCTGATGGTGAAGGGAGAACACTGTCTACAGAGTGCCTGTTGGGTATGGGCTTACCGGCAAAACAGACAGAGAAATCTAGGGGGACAGCAGTGATCTTTTCATACTTGCAGTTCTTTTATGGTAAAAAGGGTAGGATGCACATTTTCAATTGAAAAAAAAAAAGAAAAGGAGGCACCAAGAATACACCTATGGCATAGAGTCAGTTTCTCTTTCTAATGAAACATTCCTGGAAATAGCTAAATGGTGGTTACTCGCTTGAGCCAAAGAAGAAAGATGTTTCACAGCAAGAATTTGAACTAGCTTGGGAAAGAACACTGAGAATCTCAAAATAATGTGCAAAGACTTATGGCAAATGATAAAATACCAAGTTGGTGGAAAGTATCTAATCAAATGCCCATATGAGGTAATGTCTGTATTAATCAAAAAAGGAGATTAAATAGCACATCAGAAAAAGATATTACATCCTAAAGTCAACTTTAGGACATCAACAGGACTGCTGAAGTAGTTTAAAAGAGTCTTGAGATTAGCACATGGGTAGGAAATAATGAAGTTAAGATACCAGAGTTAAGGGGTTGGTTGTCAGTATAAAATATGAAACTCAAATGAAGAGAGGAGGGGAAGAAAGAGGGAGGAGGATGAGTGAGAAAGAAATTCAATTTTTAGCATAATGTGCTGAGGAAACACATCCTGAGACTAAGGGAAGCATCTTGCCCTGTGGGCTGCAGAAGCAACAGTCTTTGGAGTACACCTTCCAGCTCTAGGAGGTGTTACCAGAAGGATAACAACGTGGTGATTCATGACCAAGCAACAAGTACAGCTGATAACAGGGCTGGATGCAGCTGTGGTGGTGATGAGGGGAAGATTGCCTGGCCCTCATCACCTGAAATGGACTGTGACCAGAACTAATGTGGACAGGATGTGGGCTGCTTGGCAACCTCCCCTGAGCTCTCCCTATAAATCTCTCTCTTTAAGAAGGTGAGGAGGAGCAAAAGCAGTGTGAAATTAGAGGAGTTTGGATTTATAGAGAGCAGATACACAAAGGCTGGTCAAAGAGGGGAGCAGTGTGGCCAAGGAAATGCTTCATAATAATGACTCACGGGGAATAATCCCTCAAGAAAGGTTAAAGATGACCCACCACTTGGGATATTTGCAGCCAGATCAAAGTAAAATGCTAATCCAATGTACATTAAAGAGTAACCTCTGGCTCACTGGGAGATAGTGTCTGCATTTGCACTGTATGTTTGCGTAAGCACAGTTCTTGGCAAGTGGTTGCTGTAACCACTTTTCAAGGATGGAGGCTGTCTCTTGGAGTCTCATGGCTGCCCAAGCACCATGCTGGTGGAGCCTCTCAAGGAAGCCTTTCTTGCCCTCCTCTTTTCAGTGCTCTCACTCTGGCCACAGGCAAAAGCATAGCCTTACAAACATGAAATATTTGGGATAGTGGAGTTGCTGTCCCCATCTGCTGAGGTGACCAGCATCTAAGAAGTAGACTCCTAACCTACTTTGGAAGTGGGCTTGAGGAGAATTAAAGACAGCAAAACAAGCCTGTGATTTGGGAGCTCTCCATTTCACTCCAGGCTTTAGATGGGAAAAAAGGGGATGGGGAAGAATCTTTATTCCTAGTTTTCCCAAAGCCTTTTTGTCCTGATTTTGTCCTTATTCCAGTCTGTCTTATTTGCCCTTCCCAACTTCTTGCAGCTTCTTGTAGCTTCCAGCTTGTGGGTGATGACCCACACTCATCTTGTCACTCTGGCTCTAGTTTCACTGACCATCTACTTGATGATTTCTGCTGACCAGCAGCAGAAACAACCAGACTTTCAACCCTCTGGCAGACTGCAGAAATGAGATTTGAACACATCTGACTCCACATAACAAAGGGCTAGTGTAAAGCATATATATCAGGCAGACCATTGAAAATGCATTTGGTACTCTTTAGTTTGTTCTTTCCTGCTTATGAAAAAGATAAGTTTTGTTTAAAATTGGCCTCACTTAAAGAATTATCCATGCCATTAGTCCCTAGAACAATAGAGAGTAAAGTCTCTAGGCCATCCTCTATCAAAATAGCATACTTTTCTTTGAACATGTCATTAACACTGTTTTCCATCTGGCTGTTGGCAGCAACCTTGGATTTGCTCTGAATTGCTGAAAATTCATTACAGTACACAGAAGCTATTATCTCTCCTTTCCTTTAGCAAGGAGGCATTTGCTCAGGCAGAGTTGAAGGGAAAAGAAGGGAAAGAAAACAATCACTCTGTGGCAATCTTTTGGTTACAATCCAGAAGTCAAAACTTCTGAGAAATAAATCACAATTTCTAGCTTTCAAATACAGTAGTGATTCTGGCATTATTACAGCTAACTGATGTCTGCTGAGAGAGGATGAAAATAGCACAGCAGATTTTAAGCCTGGCACTTTAGGGGCTCAGTGAATGAGTGCTGATGTGGAGGAGTGTCACCCACATTCAAGATAAACTCAGCTCTTTTATTTTATAAGAACCCAAAGTAAACCATGGCTATTGTTCAAACAAGATTTAGCAACTGTGATCCAGCTAGCATAATTAGTGAGACAGAAACAGTGGTGTTACTCTGTCAGTACAAATGCAGAGGAAGAGCTTTTAAACTTTTGCCAGAATAATGAATTAAGTAGACAGTGAGAGGTAAGCAAAGGGGATGGAACTTACATCTACTCACCAACAGCAGCTTTGGGGACTGCTGATACCGATGCTTTTTCACATCTGTCACTGAGGGACATTTGTAACCCACAAGAGGAGAGCCTGCATGCAGCAGTTACTCTGGAGCAGCTGTCAGGCAGCAAGTTTGCAGCCCAGATAACCCACAGTAGCTTGTTCACCTCTATGCACTGGGGCTAACGGCACCATCTCACAGCTTGAGCTCACTGCAGGCCATACATCCATGGGGTCATCACTGATTCGTGCCTGTGGGACGTCTGCTCATTAGTCAACAACTATCAGGAGCCATTATTCCATAGTTTTTGGAAGGGACAGGAGTACATTATCAAATTGACTGCAGTGGTGACATACTACGTGATACAGTAGTATTACATACTCCATATGGACCGCCAGCTCAAGTATGCTGCACTGTGTCTGCCATTAGCTTACTCCATATGTGGCTTTGGGCAGAGCTCATTGTATCTTTGGCTCAGATTTCCATGCTCTCACTCTTAGCTAAGCTGTCCAAATATCATTTCATAAGCAATTAAAGAAGTGCTCTAGCAATGTAAAGAATCCACAAAGACTAGGCTCCTAGCTCAGTCAAGACCTTAAAAAGAGGTGGGAGGAAAAGCCTGGCTTTATCCTCCTTATCCTGGAGGATAGTAGTAATCCCATCCTCCTTCCTCTCTTGTTCCCCTTGTCCACTCAGGTTGAGACTGTATTTTGCATACAAAACTTCCATCGTAATGAAGTCTTGGATCCAATGTAGAGACTACAATCCCAGGAAAAATAACAGATTATATATCAGCCCCAGAATACATTCCTTAATGAGTAATACCAATTCAAAAACATCAGATCTAAGCAAAGCACAACAGATTAGGTATATTCAGCAGCATTCCTACACTGCCACAATTTGAAATTTAACAAAGGAGTTTGAGGATCAGGTTATGTAATAATTCTAATGCCACTATGGGATGCTAGGCATAGAAGTGAGTGTGCTCTACCCAATTCATAGTCTGGGCACATAAATGCTAAATTCAGGAGTAATTTTCAGAAACAGCTATGGAGTAACTCTTCTATTAATTGTGAGAAACCAGCTTTTCCTTCATTGTAATATTAAGTGATTTAGATTTGGTAACCTCAGTTTGACATATTCAGAGGCAACAACCTCTGGTTACATCCACAGAACAAATAAGGCTGTACAGACACAGACTGGCTGAATTTATCTTGAAGCATTTGATGCCCTTTGAGAATTTCTGGACCAGCTGAATTTATCTCAAAGTGTTTGATGTCCTCTGGGAATTTGTAGTTAAAATGTCCTCTTTGATTACACTATCTGGGATGTAAGGTGCCCCTGTTTTGCAAATTCTTAGGCAAAAGACAGCTATGCAGTCCATAAGTACCTCTTCAGCTGCCACCATTCACTTCTCTCTTCAGTCATCCCATACCTCCAAATCATCACCAAGGAACAGAAAAATTGGGCCATATACATAGACCAAAATTTTCACCAGTGTAAATCAGCCTTGATTCAATGACTACTACACCTATTTACCCCAGGTCAGGCTCCATTCCTGATAAATACAATCATTTAGTTACTTAAAATTTATTTATCCTGAACTGTTCCTCTCGTTTTGAGGGTCAAAGGAACAGCCTTAACTAATTTTTTCCTGACAATTAGTTCCACAAAATTCCCTTGCAGAGATGGCACAGCTAACTAAAGTCAAACAAGAATTTGGTCTTCACAAATGAGGCTGCTGAAAGCAGAATTTAACCCTTAAAAGTTTTACTCAAAGGTCAATATTCACAAAGCATACATAACTGAAAGCAAAATATCCCAATCTCAAGTAGCATTTGCACAGTGTTTCTGTAACTACTCTTATAAGCATGGATAACAGAGCAACAAAAAGTCACATTAGAATGTGTACACATGGCAGTTAGTCTTGCCCATTCAAAGCAGAAACAGAGACATTGACTGCTTGAAAACATCTCTAACCTTTCCTTTGTGTTTGATGGGATATAACACTTCTCAAGTTGTTTAATAGCAGTCTAAGCACTAGACAGACACATAGACACATAGAATCAGCCATGTTGGAAGAGAATCCCAAGATCATCCAGTCCAACCTATCACCCAGCCCTATCCAATTAACTAGACCATGGCACTAAGTGCCTCATCCAGTCTTTTCTTGAACACTTCCAAGGATGGCAACTCCATCACCTCCCTGGACAGCCCATTCCAATGGCAAATCACTCTCTCTGTGAGGAACTTCCTCCTAATATTGAGACTACACCTCCTGTGGCACAACTTGAGACTGTGTCCCCTCATTCTATTGCTGGTTGCCTGGGAGAAGTGACCGACCCCCACCTGGCTACAACCTTTCTTCAGGTAGTTGTAGACCGCAATGAGGTCACTCCTGAGCCTCCTAAGGCGCAGCCTGAGTCAATTGAGTTGAAACTGCCAAAGGAAGGCTCAACTTCCTAGTGAAAACTGTATTCAGCACATTCATGAAATATCAAGTTTAGAAAGACAGCAAAAATGGTGCACTTACTAGAAGTAACCATTAGTGTACCTATACTAATAAGAGATTTACTTTAGATGTCTTTGTAAACTTCTGCTAGTGACAAAAGGATCCTCATGGCCTGACAGTATAGGCAAAAACCTTCCTTAATTTTCTGTTTAACATCAAAAAATATACAGCATGCAGTCAAAATAACAGCTCCTTTCAGTGGCATGGGCAGGGTGAGAGACAAAGACAGAGCTAGTTGCACAGAGACCTCGCCTACAAACTTCTCTCCAGTGAGTGGACTCATTAGAGAAAACCTATTCTGGAAGGGAGAGAATACACACACCTTAGTATAAATGTGATTGCCCTGTGTTCAAGACTTTTTAACTACCAAAAAATGCCCAAATGACTGTCAAAAATAAGTTCTTCATGCTAAGTAGGGAAATTGGATAGCAAGAAATTTCTCATCCTGCTTTAAGTTAAATAAACTCTTATTTTCTTAATGGTTGCCACTAATCCAAACTAAAGGTACTATTTTAAGCCTATAGCAATATCAAACATTGAACTATGGTACTGATCCCACAAACCACTGGGCACATGCTCAGCTTTATTATTGTGAATAGTGTTACTTATTTCAGGCCTCTCACAAGTATTAAACGTGTCTGGAACTGCTCGAAGATCAGGGTCAAAATTTCCCATATTTTAGTGAACTGAAAATAAGAGTCTGAACATACATCTCCTTTTTCTCATCCACATGAAATGTTTCCTTCCCTTCTGTTTGGGCAAAACACAAAGCTGTGATTCAGGTGAATCTATGAACTAGGGAACTACAGGAACACAGACTCACTATGCTTCATTCCAGCTGAAAAAGGTAAAGCTTTAGTAGCTATGGAGTGAAGCTGCCCACACAAACTGAGGACACACATGTTAAGACTTCAAAACATTCACAAAATTGGACAAAATTTGCCTAGGTGCTGGATTCTCACTCTTAGGATTTCCCATTCAGAAATGAAGCACCAGAGTTGTGAGGGTGGTTACAACTTCTCCCAGTAACAGAAAAGGCAGCATACACAAAAACTCACATAATCATGACAATAAAATCACCTTTACTGCAAAAAAAATATCTCTCTAACTATTTGTGCTGTCACATTCATTTGTCTTTTGCATTATTTTTTTGTACATGATCAGGCAGGAAAAAAGTAATCTTAACATCTGAAAAAAATTAGTAATTTGGACACTGCCTAGAAAGTGTTCTTCAAAATTACAGCTCTAAATGTTAATGAATGAGGCTGTGTCTGCTTATGCAAGAAGATAAAAGAAACAATGTCATATGATCTGCCTAACAGGGTACAGTTAACTAACCAAAATCATAACAAGGATGACCATAATGAACCACACTTGTCTTTTCCACCTCATCACAGCAATGAGAGAGAGAAAAGACCATCACAACAAACAGCCTTTCTCATCTCCCAGGCTCTATGTCGTGGAGTACTTTTAAGAATGTAGTTACATCCATTTTTAAAGTCTAAATGAACAGAGCATCCCAGGCAGCTTTCTGGAGAATGTGTTTAGACCAAAGCAGACCCTAATGACATTAACAGAACTGTGAAGGATTTTATGTCTAGTTGGCTAGCTTTCCCATCCCCAAAACAGTATTATATTATTTGCCTCCCTCATACACTTTTTCAATGTAACAGCAGCTTTTGCATGCTGCTCTGCTGAAAACAGGCGCTTGCAGATTCTCTTGAACACAAAGTGACAAAAGACTTTTATGTTGCTCTCTTTTACTTGCTGTAATAAGATGCATGCATACCCAACCTTGCCCTCTCAAAGTCTGACTCCCATGGTTAAAAAAAAAAAAAACTGTTTCAGATTATCTTTGGCAGAAAGAATGAAACTGAGCTCTTCTTACTGTTATTTCTGGTACTGAGGATACTTACAGCATCACAAAGTACTCAATTTCCTTAACATTTTTGAATTCTTACTGGTTGAAATTCAGGTGATGAGACATGTTCAGGCAAGCTTGCTTATGGTGGGGCTCTTTTTCTGCTCTTCCTAAAAAAACAACTGAAGACCAGAAGACTCTGTAAGTGATGGGGCTTGGAAAACTTGGAGAGGGATGGGACAAGCCCTCACACTACTGCCAATTTTTCTAGTGTCTAAATACAATCCAAAACAGCTGTAGGGAGCTATATAGAAAGTGTCTTTCATTCACTGCCTTTTATTAGGAAAAGTGAGTTGTTTTAATTAATATTTCACTTTTATTCAGCTAAAAATAAGTGGACAAATGAAGCTTTTCTATAGAGAGCTGGTGACTGGTAGATAGTCAATCAAGAAGGAACTCCATTGAAAACTTGGTGGAAAAGGTATCTTCAGGAAAGAATAAAGAATAAAAGAAAACTTGTCATTTACACTCTGCTTAGCACAGCTTATCTATTCCTTTGATTACAGCAATCTTATTACACTAGCAGTATTTTCAGACAACAAAATCCATGTGAATGGTAAGTATGTGATTTCACCACATTATTTCTATGTAAGGATCAGCAGGATTTTCCCACCTAAGGCCCTGCTATGGAAGTGTCTTGTTATTTTGTCAAAGACAATTACTGTTCTTCTATAGAAGCAGTCAGGAAACCATTTCCAAACAAAACCTCTAGATGATGTAATAGTGAGGCAGAAATAGTGTTCCTCAAACCAGACAGTTTGTGAGGCTCAGATGCTGGCTTACATGTGATGGCCTAAAACGTCTTGATCTTGGGAACATGTCATCAGCTAAGCCTGCTAAGTCTAGCAGATTTCTCTAGTCATAGGTGAAGAAGGTTATGAAACACACAGTAAGAACAGCAATGGTAATAATAGTAACTATAAAGTAAAAACAGTACTATAGCTTTTGAAATATAGCAAAACAATTGCTTTTAAGGCAATAGCATGGTTCAATGTCCACACAGCTATGCCTTACGTAAAACTGCACTGAATCTTTTCAATGGGATATTTCTGTGGCTTTGACTTTTTTGCACTATGCTCTTTTTCTTTCTCCAGTTGAACTAAATGTTTGCCATTGGCTTTTGTAGAGCAAAACTGGGGACATGAGAATTCAGTATATCTCAAGTGGTCATATTTTATCAAGCATATCAAGTTCTAAAGGAGGATCAACAGGTTTTAATCTTGGAAAATATTACATTCAAAACATCCACATACTTTAGAGCACATCAATACACATGGCAGCAACAAAGGCTGCAGGACTGACTCACACAATAGTATATAAATATAGAGGAATAAAAGAGCCAGTGTTGTGCAGTAGCACAATTTATAAACATGCAAGAAAACCAGCAGTATGCACACATATTCTTTAATTTTATCACTCTCAAAACATCTGAGCACTCACAGTAAACAGGAAACTAACCTTGATGTGAGCTGCTGGATCTGGGACAGTCTGAATCATGTCCTTTAACAGGCCAACGTGTTTACCAGGAGTTCAGATCCCAAGGCAGCTGCATAACCAAAGAAACAAGAGTCATATGATTGCATTTTAGAAGTTTATTTCAGTAGAAATTTCTTATCTTTTTGTAGACTGATAAGCATCTTTTCTTCCCCAGACCTCCTCATGGAAAATTGGTCTCTATTTGTAATACACAATTTTCCCAAAATAAGAACTCCAGCAGAGTCCCATTACTCACATGAGATACCAGGGATTTCCACAATCCCTTCTTCCCAATTTAGATACTTACTGCAGGACTGGGACAGATCTGGAGGTGATTAATACAACTACCATTCCACTGAAGTTGTGCTCATTTACAACATTCTCAAGTCTGGTTCAGCCGTTCAATTAACAACACTTCAGAGCATGGACCTTCTAGAATCCCTTATCCATGTCTGGTAAGAAAGTACAGAGGAGCTGAGGCAGGTGAGGTGCAAGGGGATGAGGGACCATTCGCTTAAAATTATAAAAATGTGTAACATAAATGATGTGAAGCAGTGTTCAGCAACAAGAACATCAAATAACTGCTAATAAATTTGGACTGATGAATCAGGGAACTAGAAACCATGTGGAAAAAAGAAGGAACATGAATGTGATTTAAAGTGATCTAGTCTTTTCTCCATTCTCACTGAAAGCTAGGGAATTCTGATTTCTCATGCAAGAGGTCTCCAGAATGCTTTTTGTCTTTTAAAGAAACAAGGCACTATCAAGGAAAAAAAAAATACACTTTCCCCTCAGCATTGGCCTTTTTATTTCATTATCTGTTCTCACATCTACACTAATTTGCAAATCACATTGCAGTGGTTGACAGACTGATTAACATCGGGTTGCAGCTTGCCCCAGAAGCAGTCCTCATGATGTAAGGGAACCATTTACAAACATGTGGTACTGCATGGTGCAATTAGAGGTATCACCATATAGATCTTGGTGCATTTCCTTCTTGCTACTTACAGGACCCAGCTTTCTCCCTCTTTAGGTCAACTAAAATTATGTGCTTAATTCAATGGCCTGTTAGTGAAATCCCAACATGAACCAAATTCCCATCTTGGACACTTTTCTCAGCTATCTGTGAATGATCAAATGCAATACTGATGTCACGGTTTCAAGTGAAGATTTTCTTTCCACAGAACACGAAGATCTTCAGAAGCAACAGACACTTGTTTTAGTAAAGGCAACATTGTTCAGATTTAAGTAGTACAGAAACATTGACAGAACTGACAAGCCTTTCCGTTCCCTTCCCTAGTAAATTCACACCTACCACATTATTCATTGGATTTATGGGATTTGTATTCTAAGCTTTCAAAACATCATATGCAGAATCTGGAAACTACTACATTTCATTTTAACTGAACAGAAAAATAGTTTGAAGCCTGGGCTAGATGGTGCTCTCACAGTTTGTCTACTTTCATCACTGTGTGGCCAGAATGGTACCTCATCCCCAGCAAAGAAGCCTACTCAGGCATTGGACCACATCAGCGTTTATTTCTGCTTCTCCAACGTTTTTCCTCAGCCTTTAAGTATGCATTGCACCTCTCCACCCTACCCAAGTATTTCACTTGGTTAACCCAGTTTCCAGAAGGGAGGCAGGTTTGAATATAATTTGGGAAACAATTTACTACACCTAGACAAAGAGAAGAGACTCACATACTCCTTACAGAATTTGTTCCCCAGAAATGCTGCTCATTTCCTGCCCTGGAGCCTACCCCCTGCCCAGGACCAGCTGCATGCTGTCTCACACTGTGGTGGAAATGGACCATACAGACCCCCAGCTTGCCCAGCCTGATACAGCTCAGAGGGATTTCTTCCTCTTCTGAGTTTTTGCAACCTGGATAGTCTACCCAAAAGAAAAAGGATTTTGCACCTAGGAAGCATGTGCTGATCTCAAGAGGTGAGGACTCTATTCCAGAAGTGCCCCATGCCACTTTTTCATAGAATCATAGAATGGTTTAGGTTGGAAGGGACCCCAGGGATCATCCAGCTCCAACCCCACGCCATAGGCAGGGACACCTCCCACTAGAGCAGGTTGCTCAAGGCCTCATCCAGCCTGGCCTTAAACACCTCCAGGGAGGAAGCATCCACAACCTCCCTGGGCAACCTGTTCCAGTGTCTTACCACCGTCACTGTAAAGAACTTCCTCCTAACATCCAGTCTAAATCTCCCCTCCTCCAGCTTAAACCCATTTTTTTTTGAGTTCAGATTTGTTTGAAGCTATTGGAGTTTTAAGAGAAGTTATACCCGGACCATTCATACCACATCTTTTCCACAACAGATCCCTTATAGAAGAGGACGGAGAACATTTGCAAACCAGTTGTCAGCTCCACACCAGATGATATGGAAAGCAAAGACAAGCAAAGGTTAGCCAATATGAGTTGGAAAGACGCATATGCAACTGTTCTGGCCATTTAACTTTCCCCCTATATTTCTGTGTAGTGGTGGTCCTGAAAGGAGGAATATTGCTGTGAAGTCAGCCTTTGGCAACATATTCCTCTTTCTCACCTAGATATTCGTTTACAGCTGCTCTAAAGTAGGATACATCCTAGCTTGCAAAAGGTTACAACTTTTTTACTTCTGAAAATCACTGTTAAAAAACTATGACATTATTCCTTTCTTTTTCCAAACAGAAATATAATTCCATTTATTTCAGCTCCACCTTTACTGGCTAGAATTGGAAGCTTCCAGACATCTGGTACTAACTCACTGAACCACATGGTATGTATTGCCAGAAGCTCTCCCACTCCCACCCTGAATTTAATACCAGTCACATTTGTGCTTGACATTCTGTCACAGGGTCTGCATGTGCCTGTACACTTTGCCCTGCATCACCTGGCTAGCATGACTGTAACACATGAACCAGAATGACCCTGAAGTCTAGTTTAGGAAGACACCTCTTTCAAAAAACAAAACCAAGGAAATCATAATACAAGCTTAAACTTAAAAGCTTGCTTAAGTCCTTTGTCAATTTAGGGTTTAACCCCAGAAGAGGATATTTGTAGCCATGGAGCGTGTTTTCTTATAGCTCCCAGAGTTCTGAGTTAAGACTAGCTTTCATTAATCCTGCTTTAGTGGTACAGGCCACTGCAGCATCCCACCTCTGTGCTGGTTTGAGGCTAATCGGAACATTTTAATGAGAGAAATTAGATCATTGTAAAAAGAAAATAATGATGATGTCTATATCATTCATTGGTTTGCTGAGATGGATATAAAGCTAAAATATAAACAAACTTCCCTCACTTTCTCCTGGGATGTTGCTCTGTTCATTTCTCCTTTGATCTGATCTGACATCTCTAATCTTGGCTAAGAACTAACAACGTAAGCTTTGTTGACTTGCTTCTTTTGGTTTCTGGCTGGGAAGGGAGACAGAGAGGGAGAAAAAGAGGGTAACTTTGAGCCCTTCTGGGCAGTCTGTCTGGGAGGGAGTTTGGATTTCTGTATTATTTCTCATTTGTGTGTAATTGTAAATACTTGTAAATATTGCCTATATATGCTTGTAAATTTTGCCATGCTGTAAATGTAGCTTCATCTTACTTCCAAACCGTCTGAGCTAGTCTGGTAAATTTCAAATAGTTGGGGGGGGAAGTTCCTAACCCACATTACACCTCTCAGGGAGTTGGGACAGTGAAGAGACAGCAACAGTCCTTCTGGCAGCAATCAAGGGATGGACCCTGTAGTTTCCATTGGCCAGACGCAAGTGCATCATATGCTTGAAATGAAAAAAGGCCCTGTCCATAAGGGGAAGCCTTCCCACCATATGAAACAAATAATCGTTCATCAGGTCGAGGCAGCCAGTGAGACCGTGCGCATCTGGTCACCCAGCTGAAGCACAGCGCTGCAGCGCTGCAGCACGGTCAGGGAAGCAATGGCTTCTTGGCAGAGTTGGAGCGCACATGCACGGCCACTCACAACCAGCATGCACCCAGCAAGTGAAAGCATGCTGCATTTTAGTTATGTATGGGTGACAGAGCATGTACTGAGCATGGCCGAACAGCCCTGAGCAAGAAGGCACCAGATGACAGGCCGGAAACTGCTGGGACAGTAGACTAGGCTCACATGCTCTGACCATGTCTCCAAGAAATGAGGATGGCTAGCATCAGGCTGTGGGCAGCACTTAATACTCATGACAGGATCTGGCTTTTGGCACTGGTTTCCATCCCCTAGATGCGTACAAAGCATTGTACAACAGCAGCAGTTGTGGCAAGTAGCAATATTGCCCATGAGATGGGAGATACAAATTCTCCTATGATGTTTAGGGCAGATTAAGGTGCCAAGATAAAACCATGATACCGTATGAAAGCAGCCAGACCTGGGTATGCCTGTGTTACCCTACACAGGATGACACAGATTAGCTATGGAGTCTATTGTCCTGCGCACATGCATGCAGTTCTAGTTTGGGGAGTTATGTAAATGCACCAAAGGGTGACAGAATTATGTACAGCTCTAGAATTCACCAGATGTGACTGCACTGTTTTCCCTTTTTATAGTAATTTTTAAAAAAGGTTAGACATTTTTATGTACACACATACTGCCAAAGTACTGAAAAGCTGAATATCCCCTCTGTAAGGTGGGGAGTATGCAACCCTCTCTCGTGTATTTTGCATCCATGTCACTTTACAGACAGGAACACAAGTCTATTTTCCACAATTTGGCATGTTATGCTCACCTGAAAAAATTATCAGGTGTCCTATGCCCCACAGTAAACCACTGCAAGCAAGCATGACTGTGAGATCAGCACAATTGATGGAGAAAGTCTCCAGGCCAAACTCCTAGCAAAGTGATACCCACGCAGAGCAGAGCTTGGCTGCAGTAAATTCAGAAAAATGGTCCATGCTGATCTTCCACCAGGGATGAATGTGGACCAAAGTACTTATCTGCAAAGAAAATAATATTAAAAATATAGCCACAGTGTGTATCCAATATTAGATAATGAAGGGCTGCTTAATCGAGAGCAAATGAGATGTCAGAATTGCTGGGGCAGATTCCTGGTGCAGTGAAAGCAAGGACGGTATTAAACAGTTAGCCAAGCACAGGCTGTGCAGGAGGGAGCAGCACCAAAGCTCTGCCTTCCAGACAGCAGCTTGCTCCAAAGAGCCCTGTACCACACTGCTGCTGCAACAGTAAAAGCTCTATAAACGACAGCACAAAAAGCTGTGAGTGGCACAGAGCACTGCAGATCTGCAGACACACGGACACACACTCCAGAATGATGAGTAATACAAAGTGGCATTGCACCGGATTTCTACGAGCATAACCTCAGGATGTTTATCGTTACTCACAGGAGGTGAATCCCAAAACAGTTATGCAGAGTATCCCAAGTGAGTGCCAGCAGGAGTTTCAGACTCCCTCATACTGTCATGCAAATGTACTTGTCACGTATTTTATAAGAACTGATGTTTTTCAGCTAATGGAGAACTTTTAAGACATCTATTTCTGGATTGTTTTTTTCAGAATGTCTTTTTGTGTGTGCATCTGGGTCCTACCAGCACTGCTGAGACTGTGTGTAAAAGACAGAAAGGTTGGGACATTCAGGCAGATGGACTATAAAATCTATTCTTGGTGGTGTGTAGAAATTACACGAGCTCCTGCTCCTGGAACTCAGAGCAACTTCTGTGGTAGAGGAATGCCCTGCCTGTGGTTTTCAGACTTTCTGAGATTTGTGGACACCTAAAATCATTCCAGTTATGGTGGAAGCCCTTGTATAACAAATTTAAGCCAAATTTAGACTTGCTGCACTTTAGAAGTAGTCTACAGAGCTGCAAGGACTGCTAATTGAAAATCAGTGTGGTGCTGCTGCTGTATTCATATCATAGTGCTTTACTGAAGTTATTAACGTCAATAGCTTTCTAACTTAATGTAAGCCGTACAACACAATTAAGAAGAGAAGATGTAAAAGTCTCATCCACAGAAATAAACCAGACTTATGCCACCATCCGAAGCAGGTCAGAAATTCACCTACTCCCCCTTAGTCAATAGGTACAAACCACAGGAGCAGAAGATTGTTACAAGCACACAATGTTGAAAATGCTACACAAACAAATGCAACAAATGTGCAGCTTGGTACTGTAAGGTTCTGCCTTCCCTTCTCTAATACTTCCAGGTTTAGAAGAAGATACTGTAGAGCCAGGTGAGCAGACACAGTCAGCTCCTGCCAGCAACCAAGATTTGCTGAGCACCCAAGGGGATCACAGAATCACAAAATGTCTTAGGTTGGAAGAGACCTCAGAGATCCAGTCCAGCCCCCCTGCCACAGGCAGAGATGCCTCTTAACTAGATCAGGTTTCTGAAGCCCTCATCCAACCTGGCCTTGAACACCTCCAGGGAGGAGGCATCCACAACCATTCTAGGCAACTTATTTCAGAGTCTCATCACCCTTGTACTGAAAAACTTCCTACAATCTAGTCTAAACCTACTCTCCCTCAGCTTAAAACCACTGCTACTGGTCCTGTCACTAGATACCCTTATGAAAAGTCCCTTTCCAGCTTTCCTGTAGGTTCCTTTCAGGTGTTGGAAGGCAGCTATAAGGTTGTAGCCCTGGAGTCTCCTCCAGGCTGAACAACACCAGCTCCCTCAGTCTATTCTCACAGCAGAGGTGCTCCATCCAGGAGCTGTCCTCAGAGGGGCTGAGGCAGATGATGGCCCACTCTGCACTGTGGACATGTATTTATGGTGAGCAAATGGCTCAAAGAGCAGAACTCAGTAGCATCTAGTGAAGAAAGGCCTGGAACTGACCTCACAGGACTATCCAGAATTCAGCATCTGTCAACCAGGGTTCTAATGAGCAGGCTGTCAAACACAACTCTTGCAACCCTGGCCCAGTATTGACAGTAAGCCATTGCACAGCAGAGTTTCATGACAATAACTTCAAGCTTTTATGTTTAACTTGCAGCTGGGTATAATTCCTCCAATTTGGTTTGTTGGTTTTGTTTTTTTTTTTTCCTTCTTTTATTGTAATCTCCCTGCATTTTAACAACCTCAGCAATAAAACTCTGATGAAAGACCCTGGTGTGCTCAAGAAATGATAGTGCTGAAGCAGTCCATCTGCAGTCAGTGTGCTTTTGTTGTTAAGCCAAGACGTCATGCTTGCAGGTACCCACCATGAATAAAACAACAGTAAAAGACAAGAACAACCAAACAGAAAGAGATGTGTCAATTGGGGTGCCTGCAACTTTACATTCTCAGTGAAAACTTCTCACACTCATCCCGCCCTTGCAGGACTGAACTCAATGGATGTGTTATAGCTTTGTCAGTGGATCTGATGTGTTTAGCTGCAAAAGTAAAGTGATGCTAGGTGGCACCGATTGCTTAAGATCAATAGAGCTGGGCTGGGAGAAGTATCTCACCTGTGAGTCTAGTACACTTCTCTCTGCTTATGAGCACATTCAATAAATGGTAAGTTCTTTGGAAGTAATTTAAATAGATTAATAACTCACTGATAATTTTCCAGTCACATCTCCTTAGATAGCTTGAGCTAGTTGTTTTTTTCTTTTAATATATAATATGGCATTATTAGGCTGATGAGTTTTTTTTCAAATCAATGGACAGAGATGGTTGGTTAGTGGGTTTCAATTCTGGCAGCTAAAAGCAGAAAGATTTTTCACTTTCAAGAAACACCTAAAGAAGTTAACAACAACAACAACAACAACAATAATAATTTTTAAAAGAGAAAGAGTGCTAAATTTCTGTCTTCCCCTCTCCTGGTTTGTTTTTTTCCCTGGAAATAAATAAAACTTCCCTGCCCATCCCTCCTCCTGAGAAACCTTCTGGGGGGTTTCTTTTATGACCAGCTCCTGCTGGTAAGCTCTCTCCCTCACACAACATTAATACTATTCCTGCCAGTCAGATCAGAGTGCTGATCTAGCTGGCAGCAGATCACCTTTCTGACAGGCCTTCCTACCAGCAGCACCAGTTTCCCAGATACAGCAAGTCCTGGCAGCCTCAGAGCCTTCAAGGTATAAGGCACAGCAGGAGGCAGCAGGCATTGGCTCAGGGTGGTTGGGAGGCAAGACTTGCCCCTGCCAGGCAAAGACATGGGCTTGGCATGGTTCAAGCTGACCGTGAAACCACAACTTGAGTATTACCGTAAGCAAGTCAGTAACTGAAGATTAAGTCATGTGTTGCCACCTGTTCCTACAGGCACAGATGGCCAGGGTTTACAGTTAGCTCTACACTAATAGCAATACTCTAGCTCCTTAACACACATGGGGACAAACAAATGCATCTATCTGAGGACTCTGTGTCTGACCCTCCTAGATTTCATCAAAACTGAAGTTGGCAGATGGATTTTGTGCTGGGTGATACAAGTTAATCTGCATAGGTTTTTCTCAGAGGGGTCAGTCCTTCAAGAGGGAAAAGACAAAAATAGTTCCCCTTCTCCTTTCCTTTGAATGTGGAGCTGATGGAGAAGGCACATTTCTGTGCTACCACCCAAAAGTATCTCTGCAGCTACTGCTTATCTCACATTCCAGCACACGATCTCAGGGGAGGATACAGCCCTAAATTAGCTCTTTTACAGTAGGAACTTTAGACTACAGCCAAAAATATTTGGTTTTATTAGTACTCCCTATATAGTATGCCTCTGACCAATAACTTGGTTTATTTATTTTTCTGGTGAATTACCATGTTCTTATTCAAAGCCATAATGAGGATTATATATCAATGTGGAATGCAAAGCAGCTATTCCTGAAACTCTCAACTGCATATAAAAGAGTTTGTAATTCCCCAAACACTATCTCTTCAGTCCTGGGCACTTATAAATGTGGTTAACATGAATGAAGTAATATCTTCGGAAAGGAAGGAGACTTTTGAGTCACGTCTGACACATTTAACTACACCAACCACTTTTCATAACTCAAGGTTTTGACTGCCTGTCTTAATACCATGCAAGGGTGTTTGATAATGATTATTCCCTGATGTTTATCCTGTTACAGGATACTTATACACATATACAAGATACCAAGGGGAGAGTTAACAAATTAATTCAAAACTTTGTGCTCTCCAAATGCAAAGCCATGGAGGTCACCAAAAAAGTTCCTGGATCAAGTTAAATTCCTGCTTAGTACACTTTGCTGCCTTTTTGTTTCATGCTAGAGGTGTCCCATTTAACTATTCATACTGAACCAAACTCCATGCTTCGTACAAGTTGTCCAGCAGTCCACTGCATAAGAGCAAGACATGCAGCCACGAAGTAATCCCTCAGTGCTCCACAGAAACATGACTTCCCAAAGAAAAACAATGCATTGCACTAAAGCAGGATGACATCAGGAGAGATACATAGTGACAGGTAGTAGTTTCTAACTCAAATTCATTCCACTGTTAACACCCAAACCCGTTTCAAATATTTTAACCAATGTTCCACTTAAAATAACATCTGCAAAAAGATACCCTCATTACAGAACAAATTGATAATAAATTACTTTGAGCCTGAAGTCACAAGCTAAGGAAATTTTGTAGATCATCTTGAAAGATGAAAACAAACTGAACTATTTTAGAGAGTGAAACAGCAATTCTAATTCAACAATAGCACATTAAGAACCTACTTCCTGTGGTGTGTGTTATCAGCTCTTTCAACCCTTCCTTGGCTAGTGCCTCTTGCACTTTAAAGCCATTTGTTTGAGAAAGATTTGTGCATTAGTCAATGTTGGCACTCTGCATTTAGATCTGGTACCTGAATTTTCCAGGCCAGAGGCAGCTGTGTGAACCTGAAGGACGGATGGTGTACAGGAGATCAGACCAGATGCTCTAGCTGCCCTCTAGCTGTCAGATATCTATGCCTCTATTTTCAGTTTTGTTCTCAAGAGATCTGTTTCTAACAAGCCTATGGAAAGTGCTAGGGAAGAATTAATGTAGGTTTTGCACCATACACTGCATTCAAGTGATACATTCATAGTTTCAATCACATTTAAGCATCTAGGATAAACTGATGGCATACATACAGTAAGCTGAAAACAGTAACATTTAGTAAAAGACATAGTTGTGTGAATGCCTCAGACTTTTCAAGGATAGCTACTTGATTAAATTCACACAATTGGAAATTATATATATCATGCATGTTCAGTAATTACTGAGTACATTAGATTAGTACTTTATTTACTGCAAATTAACCTATAGACCTGCCAAACCTACAAGAATCCTAAACTGCTGCAGTTAAAACAAAAAATATCTAAAATCTGAAGAATCTTTAAATTAGATTTACAGGAGAACTAAAGTGTAATGTCACTTAGCTTCAAACTAACTGAGCAAGAAAGAAAAAAATAGTTAACATTTTCTCTGCTTTCAGTAAATTGCCTTGGTTGTCATAGTCAAGAAACATATATGCTGTTCGGGAACAGAATGTGCTGGCACTGAATCTGTTGCATTCAAGTGCTCACTTTGAGGATGCAACAAATGTTTCAGTAATCTGCACAGTCAAGTTCTCCTTCTCCTTCTGCCCCTATGTTTCTGCAGGGACGATTCTCGTTTTAATGAGAAAAATCCTTCTTTTAATGAGCAACAGCATTTTATAGTTTCTTTCCTGTGCATATACACTCACTCTCGTCAGTCCAGGGCACCACCAAGAGGAGAGGCAGCTAGGTGTCCTGGGGAACACACCCACAAGACAGTCCTTTCTTTGAAGCTGTCTCAGAGTACCAGGGGGAAGGAACTATTGTAGTCACCCAGCTTCTACCTGTATACCCCAGTCATGTCCTAGCAACCCTTTTCTTCTACTGTAGCACCTCACTGCAGGGCTTCCTGTGCCAAATTCACTCAGTTTCTCCCTTTGTCAGTGGGAGCAGTAGATACAACTCCCCTGTAAGGTTCTCCTGGGGAGTGCTGGACCTGGAGGGAACATAAAAATGGTACCAAGTCCTAAACTGGGCCCGACAGAACATTCCTGGGGGGAGGTAAATTAAGAGCAGACTGCATGAATGTAAAACTACATCCCATTGCCACTCACTGAGGTATACCAACAATCTCTACTGCAGAGATTTGGGCACATCCAAGCAATTAGGGTTTCGGACCCAAGATGTTCCACGGGACATGTAAAATGGTTCCCTACGTGGGAACTTTCCAGAAGGAGGCCTGACCTAGCCATGGACACTCACTGAAACAATGCTTCCCCAAATAGTCAGCAAAGGTGTCTGAAACAGACTTCTCCAGTATCGCTCTGCTTTCAAAGACATTTGTGCTGTCTGTTTCTTCCTTTCTACAGCCATGTATGGGCATACCCTGCATCAGCAAAAGATGGGGACGGGGGGAAAGGGACAGGGTAGGGGGGTCAGCTTATGGGATGTCAGCAGCAGAAGGAATGGCTAAGTCCTCTGTGAAGGAATAAGCAAAACACACAAGAGAGGATGCTGAAGAAGCATGAATGACCTTTCACAATTCCCTGAAGATTTCCATGGTTTTGAAACTCCACCCAAAGGACAGCAAAGGGACTTCACAGGGAACATTAACCCAACCAACACAACTAGGAACACCATTTTCCTCCAGAAGTGGAAATAGATGTGGTGATCCTTCAACTTACCAGTAAATCAAGCCAGATTTCCAGTGGAAATGATCATTTCACTACAGAACAAAACTAAGCAGTCTTTGAAGCTCTTT
Organism: Tricholaema leucomelas; assembly: GCA_013400475.1. Lineage (NCBI taxonomy): Eukaryota > Metazoa > Chordata > Aves > Piciformes > Lybiidae > Tricholaema lacrymosa > Tricholaema leucomelas. The sequence continues at coordinate 456,197 of WAAF01001055.1, forward strand.
AGACCAAATCTCCTTTCTGTTACTAAGTGCTTTTTATTCCTTTTGTATGTCCTTGGCATTAAATACTTTTTTTTCCTATCAGTTTAATTTATCTTTTTACTTGTTGCATTTTCGTTTCAGATGATGGAAATAGGAAAAAAAATGGGAACAGCTGTATAAACACAAAGCATTTAAGAAATGGAGTCACTTTCATAAAATACTGACTTGCACTGCACAAAGTCCTTCAGAAGTACCAGCACTTCCATTGCAACTTGAATCTCACTTTAGCAATACAAAATGTTAATGTGTTATAAAAACAGAAGTACAGCACAGCCACAGCAAGAAAGTACCCTGAGAGAAGTCTTCTTCAGTAACGCTTTGTGACCGTCACAGCTTTGCTTTCGTTTTTATTTCAAATACTTTTGTAAGAATGTCTGTAAATAGCTAACACTGGCTAATGTATAATTTGAGGCTCACTTCTTTTAGCATCAGGATTTTGCAGTAGTTTCCTAGATGAAACACGAACCTGTGACTTGTGAAACTGTGAAGTCTGAAGTGTTTAGAAAAACACTGTTTTGCTGGACTCAATGTATCTCCTAATAGTGAGTGTAGAGCGGTAACATAAAATCTGTAACACATTATTGAACCTATGCTAAGCAAAGATCTCAGTTTGACTCAGAAGAAACGAATTTCACATGAAAATGACATTCACTTAAGGTCAATTCAAAACTCCCAGTATGTTTATTACTCTGTACAGCAAGGGAAACATTTGTATTCTTCCTCACGCACTAGTGAAATCAGAGGAAAGGGGGATGCATTTAGCTCACCAAGCCTGATTTCGCAGCAGGCAAAAAGTGCAGCAAAAGCAGCACATGGGTTTTTCCATGTGGCTCAGTGAAAAAGGAATTTAACAATTATGATATGTTTCACTTACAGCTGCAGAAGAAAAGTGACTGCAAGGTTAAGGTAGGTTTTGCTCACTGCGTGCTCTTCCAGCAGAAGATTGGAAGGCCAGGTATGGCAAAGAGCTACAGATGCACCTACTGCTACCCTTCTAAAGTAGTACCTCCAAAGCAAATGGGATTCATTTTAATGTATAAAGACATAGACCTTTGCCAGGATAAAGCTGTAGTTATCTTCTTTCTTAGCTTTAATTCAAACCCAGGACTTAATGGAACAAATATAGCTTATGATCCAGACTTTCTGTAGATGTAATAGGAAGTTTGGGAATGGGATACGGGAGGGTTTTCTTCAGCAGTGAGGCCCTTTATATTTAGTTATTCTGTAATTAGTTGTTTTTATTGACATAAGGCATACAGATGGGCCTATACATGGGCCATGGAAATACAGCCAGAGTTTATTACGTTCCTTCCATCATGATGGTTCACAAAAGAACACAACTAGCACAGGACCCAATCCCACTTTATAAAGTAAACAGCAGAACTATCACAGATTTCAGCCATGCGGGATCAGACTCCCACCACTATATGGGCAAACACATGTGTTTCTCCCTCTTTCGAGGGGTTTGTGCCTGGAAGGAAGCAGTAACTCTTCCAGTAGAGAATGCTGCTGCAGAAAATAGCTAGTTCCCAAAACCATCTGAAATAGATGGCGGTTTTAGAGGCAGGAATATTTCAAATTGTTTCTTTAGCAAGGGGACACAAGTAATGCCTTTCTGCTATGAAACTGGTGCATTGTGGATGGTACTTGAGGGCCGGTGCCTATGCACAGAAATTTTGTTACAGAAATTTAACACATGCTGTGTGCACCTCAGGCTGGCCATTCACCCTTTCCTTTGGTTCACCCATACATAGGATACCTTGACACAACAGACCTAACCTGAAATTATGTAGCTCTTCCAGTATTTCTGTAAGCAAACTTTTTCCTTTGTTCTCTCCCTACAAAGCAACAGATCTCATATTTAATTCTTCTGCTAACAAATACTAAGACAGACATGTAGAGTCAAAGTTCAGAATAATTTTTATATACCTCTTTGCATTTGTCTTCATTTCAGCCACCCTTTCCCAAAGGTGCAACCTTAAGCAAGACTCATTAGCATGTTTCAACACAATAAATAATACCCCTTCTTTTTTCTGCCTGCCCTCACCATCCTTCTGTACATTTCCTCGTCTCCCACTACACCTAGGAACTGCTCACATATTTTTGTAATGTTTATGTCTAAAATATTCTTTATTTCCAGGTCTCACTCCCATTCCTGTGTTCAGTGAGAGCTGACAAAAGTTTCATCAAAAAATAATTCAATCTTTCCCAACATTTTTTTCATCCCAACTGCTCATTCTGACCAGTTGTAACTACAATCAACAGTACTGATAGTAATATGAACATCTGGCATTTGTGTCAGCTAGAGATGCTGTCCACAAAGGTGGCATGTGCAGTGGGAGTTCACAGCGCTGCCTTAAACTGGTAAACTCCAGATGCACCACAGAGATCTAACAAAGGAGAACCAATGTAGATAGGTGAGGACTGAACACAATTCAAAACTGTGATGTTTAACTGTGATCCTTTAAACTGCTTTCTGTTTGACATGAACTTAGAGTGTAAGCCAAATTGTATCTCTACTTGTATCTTATTAATTTGTCCTTCAGAAAACCCCTTCTGCTCCTTACTAACAGAGACTCTTCAGAAAATAACATAAATGCAAAAGACACCAAGCACCATCAAGTTCATCTCCACCACCCAAAGCATACAAGGAAATCTCACCTCATGCTGGGTGAAAACGCTGTACACATCTAGTAATGCCTCCTGACTCTACCACCTGCTCCCTCCAGCACCACTATCTTCACTTAATAGAACACATGTGAGCTCTGGGGCAAGAGAACCACAGATCAACTGCAGTCGGACAGGACCTGTGGAGTCATCTCGCACAACCTCTGCCCAAAGCTGGATCAACTACAGCAGGTTGCTCAGGACCTTGCCTGGTTGAGCTCTGAGTATCTCCCAGGCCAGAATTACACTGCTGCTCTGGCCACCTGTTTTAGTCTTTGGCCAGTCTTACAGCAATGGGTTCTTTTTGTGACACTAATTACAAGTTCTGCTGTTACAATTTAAACTGCTTGAGCTTTTGCTGCACAGGTCCGAGTAGAGTGTAGCTGTCTTCTCTCTCTGTTCCCATTATGCAGCTAAAGGCTGCAATTTTAATTTTTTCCTTTTTTTGTGTGTGTGTGTGTCTATTCTGCAAACTTTGGACCTTTTTTATTCATGCTTTTGATCTCTTTATTTAGTATTACACTGGCTTGCTACACTTGTCAATTACTACTGCAATTCAATTCAACTCTTTGGATGCATCTGTAGCTCTGTGATACAATGGAGGCACTATTTCAACAGCGTATGAACCCTTAAAATAGGAAAGTAGTGTATGTTTCATATCTGAGGTAATGTAGGTAACTAATACTTGACTAGTGAAGTCAAAATGAATATGCACATGGCTATGCTGCCCTCAACAGTTCCGCCAGCCACTGGCTTGCCACACAACAGTGTGTGCCAACACACATTGTTTTGTCTCTTCTCCCAGACAACTAGCAACAGAAGAAGGAGACACAGCCTCAAGTTGTGCCAGGGGAGGTATAGACTGGATATTAGGAGGAAGTTCTTCACAGAGAGAGTGATTTGCCATTGGAACAGGCTGCCCAGGGAGGTGGTGGAGTCACCGTCCCTGGAGGTGTTCAAGAAAAGCCTGGATGAGGCACTTAGTGCCATGGTCTGGTTGACTGGATAGGGCTGGGTGCTAGGTTGGACTGGATAATCTTGGAGGTCTCTTCCAACCTGGTTGATTCTATTCTATTCTATCACAACTAATGCATGATCATAACTTTAGTACGTACTGAAAGCCCTGGTGCAGCTCCAAAAGTTCATTCTGTGCTCTCCAAAATTATTAGCCATTAGAAAATTACATATATGTCAGTATTAAAGACCTTTTCAAGACATTAGTATGTAGACTAAGACTTTTGTTTTCTGTAACATCAGTCTTGCGTTTCCATACAAAAATGCACTGCTAAAAGAAGAAAAAAAAAAAAAAGGCAAGCTGCAAGTTCAAAGAATTTAACCTAGTGACACAAAATATTTCCTTTAAATGTAGATCCAATCTCTTCCACTTTTTATGTGCCAGGTGTGTATAAATGTCAACTACCAGATCTGTAACAGCAACGACTGCTTTTTCTGTAGAATTAAAAAAGTAAATCACCAACCTTTCCACTCCAAGTGTTGACTCACCTTTGTGCAACCTGCTAATGAAATGTAAATGGGCTGAAAACGAAACGGAGCAGCAACTGTCACTTCCATTGTCTTTGATGCTTGCTGCTACGGTATGCCATCATTTGAAACATAGCAGTTTACTTTTAGAGTGTTTGCAGGACTGGCTGTATATTATTCACATGCTTCACCTTCAAGCAGCTCATACCTTGCAGAAGAAACCCTTGAATGGCTCACTGACAGTGCTGATCATCATGAGGGTAGGGAGGCTCTACAGAGGGACTTGGATAGATTGGATCGATGGGCTGATGTTAATGCCATGAGCTTCAACAAGGCCAAATATCAGGTCCTGCACTTGGGCCACAACTACCCCAAGTAACACTATAAGATTAAGGAAGTGTGGCTGGAAAGCCGTCTAGATGAAAGGGACCTGGGGATTGTAATCAACAAGCCACTGAATATGAGCAAGCAGTATGCCCAGCTGGCAAAGAATGCCAATAGCATCCCGGCTTGTATTAGAAATGCAGTGTCCAGCAGCAGCAGAGAGGTGATCCTCCCCTTGTATTCTGCTCTGGTGAGGCCACACCTCGAGTATTGTGTTCAGTTTTGAGCACCTCAATACAAGAGGGATGTGGAGATGCTGGAACGAGTGCAGAGGAGGGCAATGAAGATGGTGAAGGGCCTGGAGAATAAATCTTATGAGGAGCAACTGAAGGAGCTGAGGCTGTTTACTTTGAAAAAGAGGAGGCTTAGGGGAGACCCCATCACTATCTACAGCAACCTGAGAAGACACTGTGGAGAGGTTGGTGCTGGTCCCTTTTCACAGGTAAATAGTGAAAGAACAAGAGGGAATGGCCTCAAGCTGTGACTGGGTAGGTTTAGACTAGACATTAGGAAACAGTTTTTCACAGAAAGAGTGGCCAGGCATTGGAATGGGCTGCCCAGGCAGGTGGTTGAGTTGCCAACCCTGGATGTGTTTAAAAGCCATTTGAATGTGGTGCTTGAGGATATGGTTTAAGGTGAACTTTGTATAGTAGGGATATCGGTTGGACTTGGTGATCCTGAGGGTCTTTTCCAACCTGAATGTTTCTGTGATTCTGTGACTCAGTTTCAGATAAGAACTACAAAGATTAATTCCTGCTATGAGGACAGGCTGAGAGAGTTGGGGCTCTTCAGCCTGGAGAAGAGAAGGCTTCGAGGAGACCTTATAGTGGCTTTCCAGTATCTGAAGGGAGCCTACTGGAAAGCTGGGGAAGGATTATTTAGAAGGTCTAGTAATGTCAGGATGAGGGGGAATGTGTTTAAACTGGAAGAGGGGAGACTTAGACTGGATGTTAGGAGGAAGTTCTTTACAGTGACGGTGGTAAGACACTGGAATGGGTTGCCCAGGGAGGTTGTGGATGCTTCCTCCCTGGAGACGTTTAAGGCCAGGCTGGATGAGGCCTTGGGCAACCTGCTCTAGTGGGAGGTGTCCCTGCCTATGGTGTGGGGTTGGAGCTGGATGATCCTTGACGTCCCTTCCAACCTAAACCATTCTATGATTCTATGATTCTATGATTAAAGGCCCACCCAGATCCTGCTAGGCTCCCACGGATTCAAGTGAGCTTCAGCTTTTACCCATACTAATATAGAAACAAGCAGTGGAGGAAAGAGAATTCTGAGATTGGTCAATACACCCAAATGAGGAAAGCAAAAAAAGAAAAAAAAAGTTAACTAGGATGGTATTAGTAACGTGTATGATGCTCTTCCTTTAGGGCATACAGAAATAGTACCTGTTTCCTAAGGACTCAGGACACGTGAACTTGTGGTAACAAACTGTTTTTTAAGTACCAAATGGCTTCAGAATTACTCGGGATTTTCCCCAGACAATGTCACTCCACCACAGATCCTATAATATTAATTCCATCTTGCCTCAAGTTACTGGCCCAACAGTGGTTTTCTCCTCTTCCTGCAGAAAGGCAGGAGGAGACAAGAGTTCAGAAACACACAAAGTGAAACAATTTGAAACCCCTTCTGAGTCTGCAAGGCTGCTGGGGGCCCACATACTAACACCTCAGGGAGACTATTTTCATCATCAATGCGAAAATTAACATGCTTCAAGTATCTTCCCTTTTCCACTGGCTACAGATTGTGGTATTGATGGAATTTAATGGCAATTAAAAAAACACCCTTTGCAGAGGTTCTGCTTAGCTGGGAGTAAGCAGGGCACTGTAGTTAAGGGGTAAGGAACAATCAGGCCTACTTTATATCTGTGAAACAATTAGTCATTAATTAGACCAGTTTCACATTTGGAAAAGGGAAACAGCTTTAATTAGAGTGGAATTATATCCCCCTGACAGACTTCAGAGGGAACTCTAATGGCAGGATGCAAACTATAAAGTCTGCCAGGCTTTTACAGCATTTAATAGTTTATGGAGCATATTGTAAGTATACAGTCGCCTCAGTACGTGTAACAACCATCTGCAAAAAGACCCCACATCTCTGCCAGCATCAGAGTAGCTAAATGGGAGAAGAAAAGAATTTTAAAACAGTAACCAAATCCTCAGCTTGGATCAAGCATCTTCATAACTACATTTGGGCAGCTTTTCCCTCTAATCTAGAAACTCTTTTTCTCTTTTTTCTCCCATGGAATTCTTGCCACAGAATGTAAAGAAAACATCAAGTGCCACTTAAGGAGCTATGTATTCAGTGTCTAGCTACAAGGCATGCTTTTTTCTTTTCAGTCATACTTTTGTTTAGCTATTAACTACAGGAAGGTTCTGCACATGAATTTGCATCTAAATAAGCAAAATTAATGTAATTGATACCTTCTGTTACTCATACTGAGGATGAAAATGGACACTGGTCTCAACATAAAAGTTTCTCGGAAGCTGCAAATGCTTTGTTTCCACTGACTTAGTTCAAAACTCCTTACACATGGACAAAAGACCAATATTCCATTGCAAGCTATGGGATCACTCCTACAGAGTCCAAAAAGAACTGGCTTTGAGGCAAGACAACCCAATATAAAAAAAATACCTAAAAATACAAGCATATTCCTATCCTCTGAAATCAAAAGCAAGTAAGATGGAATCACAAGCAGAGCATGTGAAAACCCAGCAGAGTTGAGAACAGGACAATGTGGTATTGGTGATGAGAATACTGTTGGTATTTTTATTTCTTGGTGGGAATCACTCCAAGCAAGGTACATTTTTAGGAATGATGACTTCATGGAAGTTTTTTTCAGTGGGGGTGGGGGGGAGGGGATAAAAAGGCAGCTTTTAGCAACCCCTAACTCTTAAAAGATTTAAATCAAGTTTACAGAACAGTCCTGCTTCCAATAGATTTTGTGGGGACTAGGAAAAGCCCCATCTCCTCTCCCCAGATTCTCCCTGCCTTGGTTGGTCAGTGCCTGCTGCACTCACCTGGCTGATGGAGGAGGCAAGGTCAGCTGCGCCCCGTGCCCATGTCACAGGCCCACCCTGTCCAGAAGCATGCTCCAAGAGGATGTGCAATCAGGTAGTCGAAATGGGCCTTTTAACTGCTCCTTTTGACAACACTTATTAAACATAAGTAATTAGTCATTGACTGTAACAAGGACTATCATGGATGTGTTTAATTTGCCACGTGTTTCAATCGTGGGGCTACAGTCTTTTTCCACCCTATGACTAAGGACTTAACTCAAACATAGGCCCACTTCCTACAGAGGAAGGCAATCTGAGAGCACTCTTTAATACTAGAATCATAGACTTGTCAAGGTTGAAAGAGATCTTTGAGATTACCATGTCCAACCACTAGCCTAGAGCTCACAATCCCAAGACTGCTGCTAAATCTGTACCACTAAAACATGTCCTTAAGCACCATATCCACATGTCTTTTAAATACCTCCAGGGGTGGTAGCTCTACCTCCTCTCTGGGCAGCCCAGAGAGGGCTTTCAATGCTTGATAGCCCCTTCTGTGAAGAAACTTTTTCCCAATATCCAACCTAAACCTTCCTTGGCAGAATTTGAGGCCACTTCCTCTTGTCCCATCTCCTGTTGAAAGTGAGACCAGCCCCCACCTTGGTCCAACCTCCTTTCAGGTACTTGTAGAGAGTGAGCAGGTTTCCCCTCAGCCTCCTCTTCTGAAGGCTAAACAGCTCCAGTTCCCTCAGCCAGTTCTCACAAGACTGATGTTTAAGGTCCTTTGCCAGCTTGGTTGCTCTTCTTCAGACACACTTCAGCACTTCAATGTTTCTCTTGTAGTGAGGTACCCAAAACACAGTATTCAAGGTGTGACCTCACCAGTGCCAAGTAGAAGGGGACAATTACATCCCTAGACCTGATGGCCACTATTCTTGAGGCAAGCCAGGAAGCCACTGGCCTTCCTAGCCACATGAGCAGACTGCTGGCTCATACTCACCTGGCCATCAATCAACACCTCCTGGCCCTTCTCCACAGAGCAGCTCACCAGCCACGTAATGAAGATCTCTACAAGAAGGCTGGGGAGGGAATAATTACAAGGTATTGTAATGACAGGACAAGGAGCAATGGGTTTAAACTGGAGGAGAGATTTAGACTAGCCATTAGGAAGAAGTTCTTCACAGTGAGGGTGGTGAAACACTGGAACAGGTTGCTCAGTGAGGCTGTGGCTGCTCCCACCCTGGAGGTGTTCAAGGCCAGGTTGGATGAGGCCTTGCGTGACCTGTTCTAGTGGGAGGTGTCCCTGCCTATAGCGAGGGATTGGAACTGGATGATCTTTGAGGTCCCTTCCAACCTAAACCCCTCTATGATTCTATGATATCCACACTATTTACATCACAGTAGAGATTTGAACTGAGGTCTGAGTGTTCAGAGAGACCTGGAAAATGAACTTCTATGGACCGGTAAGGGAATCATGAATCAAATTTGCGAGTTTCTAAGGATGAAACGGGAAGAGCTCAAGGACAACACCTCCAATGGTAGGATCTGTAACAGAGCTGAAGAAGCATATAGAATAAATAGAAAAATATTATCCTAGATGTTTAAAAACATGATCGTGAACACCCACTCAATGTTGTGGAAGTCTGAGAAACAAATGAAAGGGATTTAAAAATAATAACTTGGGCTTAGAAAGAAGAACTCCTTACAGAGAATTTCCTGCCCTATAAATGTGCCCTCTTCTCATCTTTGCTATGGAAGAATGTGATACTTCTGGTAACTGACTCTCAAGTTACTCAGGACTACAGATTTAAACCAACTACATTGGGTACCAGTTACAAACTTGTTGGAAACTAACATGGGTGATAACCACACCCCATTCAGAATGCTCTTCCTGTGTGCACTGATATGAATTAACAGGTAAACAGTGCACCCTAAATGCATACCTATTCATTTTTGTAATCCCTGGGGGAAAAAATGATTCCAGGAGTAATTTCACAGGCAGATTCCTTGCTCAACTAATATGTCTCTAACACAGTTATTAGGTGAAAAGCAAATAAAGGAGAAGTGTGTAACTTGTAGAGGCAAGTAAGAAAACACTTGGTCTCTTAAAAGATGTTGCTTTCCACAGGGAAGAAGACACAATCACAAAATCACAGAACTTTAGAGGTTGGAAAGGACCTCCAGAGATCACTGAGTCCAACCTCTCCACCAAAGCAGGATCCCATACGGTATAGTTCACTCAAGAACACATCCAGGCGGGTTCTGGAAGTCTCCCAAGAAGGAGACTCCACAACCTTTCTGGGCAGCCTGTTCCAGTGCTCTGTTACTTTTACTGTAGAGAAGTCTCTCCTCATGTTGAGGTGAAACCTTCTATGTTCCAATTAGTAGCTGTTGCTCCTTGTCTTATTGCTGCTGACCAGTGGAAAGAGATTGGGCCCATCCCCTTATAATGGCAAAGCAAAACCAGAATAACACAACACACTGGCCAGTGGATAAGGAGGATAACCAATGCTCCTCTTTGAACCCTACTCTTTACTATATTCTTCAGAATAAAGGGACAAAAGCACACATTGCCTTGTATGTCCAGGCTGCCCAAGGGTATTATGAACACTATAGCCTTTTAAACTCTCTCTTATCTTGGAAAACAGCATGTCTGTAAAAGGGAGCATGGCAGTCAGCACGACAGAAGCTACCATTTAGTTCAACACAGTAGAAAGGCAGCTCTGCACTACCTGCTCATGAAAAGAAGCTCCCTATCTCACTACAGTGGGGTGGACAGCCATCTACAGCTATGTAGACCTTTTGAAAGAAAAGATAAAGTTGTGTCACATTTGCCAACAGACAGGAACGTGTTCAGGTTGTTTTGTAATTTTAACCCATGACAAAGTTTTGGGGTTTTTGGTTTTGGTTGGGTTTTTTTTCAGAATATTTTGCCTTTGTTGCATTTTTTGCTTTTATCACCATCACCTGCAAACCTTGACTGTAGTGGTTTAAGGCTTATTGGAATAGCCTAATAAAAGAAATTAGGTTATTAGTTGTAAAAGTATAATAATGATAAAGTCTGTATCATTCATTGGTTTGCTGAGAGGTATAAAAAGTCAAAGTATAAACAATTCTTTCTTCTTTGCTTTTGGGCACTGGATCTGTTCACTGTTCCTTCGCTTCTCTAATTTCTTCCACTAAGCTTGGCTGATCAGATAACACATAAGCCTTGCTGGTTGTTTTCTATCTAGGGAGTGAGAGAGGGTGGCATTGGTCCCTTATGGGCTTCCTTCTTTGCCTGGGGGGGGAAGACTGGATTTCTGTATTCTTTCTAAATTGTATATAATTCATAGAATCATAGAATGGTTTAGGTTGGAAGGGACCTCAAGGATCATCCAGCTCCAACCCCCTGCCATAGGCAGGGACACCTCCCACTAGAGCAGGTTGCTCAAGGCCTCATCCAGCCTGGCCTTAAACACCTCCAGGGAGGAAGCATCCACAACCTCCCTGGGCAACCCGTTCCAGTGCCTTACCACCCTCACTGTAAAGAACTTCCTCCTAACTTTGTAATTGTAAATGCATGTAAATATATTTTGTATGTGTGTATATATGTAGATAGATAGACAAATAGATAGATGCTTGTAAATTTAGCTTTGCTGTAAATACAGCTTTATCATACTTCAAATCTGTCTGAGCTGATCTACTAAACTTCAGCTGGAGAGGTGGAAAGTTCTCAACCCACCACAATGATGCATCACCTTTGTCTACTTCTGGAAAATGAAACTTCCAAGCATCTCTGTTGAAAAAACTCATATTGCTGTCATTCCATCACTCAAAATGGTCTTAATTCTTACACTCTTATGATAGCTGAAAGAAATAAGATAGGGGCATTCCCTAACTGCCTTTAGTTTCCCAGAAAACGATGTCTGCCTGTCATTTCGCTTCAGTAGTGGTGAGATAGCAAGGACAGATAAAGACAACATTAGTACAAATATTTTCTCAGAATGTTGTTTTTTCCCATGGCAGCAAGAAGTACAGGCAACTGCTTTCCAAGTAGGCTATCCATTTTGGCAGCCCACTCAAGACAAGAAAGAGGCTGGATTTTCAAAAACTGCTCAGCAGCCATCTGCTAAAAGTAAAACTCTAAAGTAGATAAGGAACATCCAAAACAACTAATTACTTCAAAGAGCTTAATTATGCTTCATAAAATAAAATTACCCCAGCCTACATTATTATGATCTGCTTAACATTTACCCATTTGTTTTGCACAATTCTGGGTTTGAATGCAGTTTCATTTTCCTGTCACTTGGCATGGAACAAATCATAAAATAAAGTAATTTAGTGCAAACAGGCTGGCACATACACTCTTAAAAAGCACAGAGTAAACAACCTCTGCAGAACATAGACCATCATTTGGTCCTGACTTCTTTCTCCAACACATGCTATGCATTTCTTCTATTTATGCTGGGTAGCACCTTGATATAAAAACGCAGTAAGGGATGAGGTAGTATAGAGTGGCCCTGTGGAGAAAGACTTAGGGGTGCTGATGGACAAGAAGCTGGACATGAGTAGACAGTGTCCACTTGCAGCCCAGAAGGCAAATCACATCCTGGGCTGCATCAAAAGATGTGTTGCCCAGAGATACAGAGAGGTGATTCTATCATTTTGCTTTGCTCTGGTGAGACCTCACCTGAAGTATTGTGTCCTGGTGTGGAGCACTCAATACAGGAAGGACATGGACCTGATGGATTGGGTCCAGAGGAGGGCCACAAAAATGATTAGGGGGTTGGAGCACCTCTGCTACAATGACAGGCTGAGGGAGCTGGGGTTGTTTAGGCTGGGGAAAAGGAGGCTCCGGAGAGACCCAATCGCAGTCTCCAGTACCTGAAGTGGGGCTACAAGGATGGAGAGAGACTGTTTACAAGGGCCTATACTGATAGAAGAAGGGGCAATGGCTTCAAATTAGAGAAGAACAGATTTACATTGGATGTTAGGAACAAGGTCTTTACTGTGAGAGTGCTGGAACACTTGAACAGGTTGCCTAGGGAGGAGGTTGGGGCCTCATCCCTGGAGATATTCAAAGTGAGGCTCTACAGGGCTCTGGGCAGCCTGCTCTAGTCGAGGATTTCCCTGCTCACTGCAGGGGGGGGTTGGACTAGATGACCTTCAGAGGCCCCTTCCAACCCAGACCATTTTATGATTCTACGATATCACTAAATCAGACGCTCCTTCTTATTCCCTTCTTTTTAATGGCTATGCTGCCACTCAAGTTTGCCAAGTCATTGCTGTTGGTGGAGGAGGAGGAGGATGGGTGGCCAGTGAGCTCCTACAGCAAAGGCTAATCGTAACAGCAAGAACTCTGGAAAATACCCATCAAACAGATGGGAGACCAAAGAAAAACATCCTGACCTATGACCACCAAAACCACCTTTGGAGCTACCAGTGTGCCTGGTGGATTGGTGCCAGCAGATAAGCTCATAGTAAGTTTACTGATCTGATGGCATCTCTTTGCTTGGTATATACCAGCACGGACAAGTCTCCATGTGGCATCATCTGTAGCTGGCTTCCTTGTATACTAAGGTCTTGCACCGCTGAGATCTGGATGGATGGTTTCACATGGTACAAAACAAAAATGCTGCCATAAAGTCCAGACAAATTCATGCTGACAGGGGAATTTTTTCCCTTGAAATTCCTGTTCTCACATTTCCCTCTGCCTGAGACTGTATCTCCTCTCCTCATCTTGGGGAAGCCATGTGAATGAAAAAAACAGGAGACTTTGACATGAGCAAGACTAGACTGTTAATCAGTTAAATAAATGAACCCATAAAACTCAAATATCCTTGCAGTACATAAAGTAAAGCTTTCCTAGTGGTGACAGTTTAATTCTAACTACTCCCTGCCAAAGCTTCATTCTGGGTATTAATACACAGGTTGTCCAAAGGAGTAGCATATGCCCCTTCTTTACTAATTTTGAAACACTTCTTTCAGTGCACGCAGTTCAAGACAAATCAGACGTTAAAGGAGATATTTATGATTTCCAGAACTCAATAAACTGCATTTACACTTACTGTACCTTGGCTTTTTCTGGGCTGAAAAGACCGTAAGACCTCATGTATAGTTGTATAAATAAATGAGTTTATGAAATTTAGTAACAGGAGCTCTTGTGACTCACAGGAGTCTTTAGAAAAATCCCCACTAATCTATTAATAATAAAGAATCTGTAATGCTAAAATTGCAAACCCCAGCACGTCCCCTCTTCTTAGCATACCAGAGAGACTTTTTTTCTTCCCTGGTAACAGTAGCATATTCAAGACAGCATAGGCTTCACACCAGCCTCGTCAAAATCCTGAAGTTGGATACCTACAATTACGAGCATTTCCATGCATGGTATTGGATATTCAGCAAACTTCTTAGCTCAATATAAAAAGCTAGTATTTTTAAATGAGATAAGCATGAAGGTGTCTGGTATAATCACTTAGTATAGCATTCCTAGCATTATTGGACTGTGTATCCAATTGTCTTCATTTCTTGCTGCTCCTAAATTAGAAATTCAGACTATAGCACAGGAGGTTCCATGTGAACCTGAGGAAGACTTTTTTTTGCTGTGAGGGTGGCAGAGCACTGGAACAGGCTGCCCAGGGAGGTTGTGGAGTCTTCCTCTCTGGAGGTATTCAAGAACCATCTGGATGTGTTCCAGTGTGATTTGCTCTAGATGATCCTGCCCTGGCAGGAGGGCTGGACCAGATGATCTTTCAAGGTCTCTTTAGGCCCCAGACATTCTCTGATTCTGTGATTCTACAGTAGCAAACACGCATTGAAGTACAGAAGATGCCAGAGAGGAGAGCTGGAACCTCTGATACAGATAAAAAGTCTTGCTGGTAGTTTGAAACCAAACATTACCAAATTTACAATATTGACATTTTACATAACATGATGAGGTTTTAGAATTATAACCCACAGATAAATTAAGTGCTCTCTGCTTTAAAGAGTTATTTCACAAGCTGTCTACAGATATACAGGTGTGACTGAGTCCCTTGTCTTATATTTCAGGATTTCCTTTTATAGGCGCTGTGTCTAGGGACTTAAAAGGTTTTGATTGCACAGCGTAATTCTGCTACAAGTAGCCAGCTACACACACAAGAAATTCAGGAGCACTTCACAGAGCTCTGCACCACAAAGGGCACTATCTGTCACTCTTGCACTTCACTACAGAAAACACATAAGATTGTTTTCTAATTTTTGTTTGTCCTCCAATTCTGATCACCAGTATGAGCACCCCTTCTCATATTTCCAGGTTCCTAACTTGGACAAATAATACAACTGGAAAAAATCATACACTATTTCACCAGTGATTAAAGGAACACTGTTGAGATGGGGAGGCCTAAATTCCTTTCTTCTCTTCTTTGTTAGTCTTTGCATATGTTTGACTTTTTATACAGTACTCCAGGCATCACTCAGAAAATGATAATCTCCCCACATAGAGTCACAGTACGATAAACAACATAAGGTGAAGAAGACCCATTTAGCAAAGAGACCTCGGCGATTCCATTTTTAGCCTAGTTCTTCAAGCAATGAGACTTGACATATCATGCTGTGTCATTACATGAGTGTTTCTTGACCTTTATGTCCATCAGCTTAGGAATCACTGCTCAAATGTAACAGGGGTTAACGGACTAGAAAACACTACACTGCACAAAGAGAGAAGCATACAGCTGGGTGAAGCAGAGGAATACTGTTAGTGCCTTCACTGAGGGGAAAGCTAAAAATGACCAGCCTTAGTAAGACAGGAGGGAATTCACACAGGACAGGACTACCAAAGGAGAAGCAATACATTTTGTAGCTCATGGATATCTGTGGAATGTGATCACTAATAAAATTAAGTTGCCCATCTCAACAGAACCACCCCTTTCTGTGCCCACAGTTCTCCCTAAGTAACAAGTTCATGCCATCTCCTGAGCGCCACCAGAACATGCTACGGTTGTCACCAACAGGTTCTCAAATTGTGCCAGGGGAGGTATAGGCTGGATGTTAGGAGGAAGTTCTTCACAGAGACAGTGATAGGCATTGGAATGGGCTGCCCAGGGAGGTGGTGGAGTCATAGTCCCTGGAGGTGTACAAAAAAAGAGCTTGGATGAGGCACTTAGTCTCATGGTCTAGTTGATTGGACAGGACTAGGTGATAGGTTGGACTGGATGATCTCGGAGGGCTCTTCCATCCTGGTTGATTCTATGATTCTAAGTCTTCTTATGCACATCATCCGATGGATCATCAAAAGTAGTTCTTGGAGGAAAGTCCAGGTCCAGCATCTGCATTACGTTAGCCTGAAAAGCAGCATTTTGTTCCTTCAATGTGATGCCTCTCAGCACTATTTTCTCCTTTTGCAAGTACTCATAAGATTGTATGCACTCTGTATCTGGAATTAAACTTCCTGTCATCATACTCTGGACGCGAAAAAGTCCCTTGCTGACTGCTACATATCTTCATGATTTGACTCACTGTTATTAGAACATAGCCTTTTTTTTTTCAGGTGCCAAATACATCCAGACAGACGGTGCTTTGTGGAGGTGCAAGATACACTCAGGTACCTCTACAATATCCAGATCTGTCATTTGGATGAGTCAGAAATTACACCATGTTAAGAACAGCAATAAATCTAGCATGGAGCCAAAGAAAGCTGTTTATTTCTCATAGTATTTTAAGCTTCAATTTCCCTCTCATACATCTGTGACTACTACTTAAAACTCACTGACAGCAGTGCTTCATGCTGAATGCAAGTACTCTTTAGTCCAAAGACCAAAGCACTTAGGCGCAGTTACTTACACCTTATTCACATTATAAACACACTTTTGGTGACACCTTTATTTATCATTTGTCTTCAGTAAAGCCTATGAAGAAAAATACCAAGTTAGGGGTTGTTTATTTTTAGAACAAAAAGAGAGAGACTGCATTTGAAATGTCTCTCCATGAGAATATGGCTAGCAGAAGCTTCACTCAAGGAAATTAGCACCGTTTGTAGTTAAATAATGTATTTATGATTGATCCAGAAAGTGAAGAATGCACTGACAGTCAGCTAACCTGAAATATTTTTAGCTTACACAGAAATGTGTTAGCTCTGCTAATGCAGGACTTTTGTATTAAACAGGAATTATATGAAAACAGATTTCAAACTATTAATGTTTCAGTGGTGGCAGGCAGGTTAACACCATTCCCAATCCAGGGAAGTAACAAACTTTTCTCACACAAACGTTTTGATGAATAAATTACAGATGTCTACTTTTCAGCCTTTAAAAAAAAAAAGTCTAAGTGACTATAAGGTAGAAAATAGAATTATGACCAAATGCCACATATTAAAAAGTTCTCCACATGTGGCACAGAAAGAAACAGTTAATTCACTGCAATTGTCTGCTTAACAGGTTGGGCCTCTATGCAAGTGGTAGCAATCAGGCAGGACACTAGAGTGGGCAGGAAATCTAAAATTAGGTTTTACTACCTATAATGGAGGATTTATGGGATAATTTAATTGGCAGTCATGGGACTGAAACACAAGGTGGGGGAAGAAAAACATCTTTCTGGATACACTCTATGTACCCTTCCTGTAGTGGGCTGAAAAATGAAAGTACTGGGGAAATAACCCAGAGATGTAATATTGCCTTTCTGGTGCTAAGTGGGTGATGCATAAGTACATTTGTGGGTATGTGGTGAGGGTAGGTGTTAACCAGTGACAGTAGGAAGACATGCATTGATATAAACTGATTTTTCTTCTTCTTAGGAGAACATTTTGTGGATTGCTTGTTGTGAAACATGTCTCCAGCTACACAAGGGATGATAAACAGTCACAAACAGAAGCCTGTAATTAAGTCCAACGCTCTTCTGATGCTGTAAAGTACAAAAACACAGCACAGTCTATTGACTGCAGGACATTGAACCCAGGCTTTTATTCGCTCACCTCTAGACAGTCACTGCCATCCACAATATTTGCTGAGCCCCTTGTGCTTTTGTTTCTCTATGGCACTTCCATGCTTATACAAACCCTTTAAAGTCAAAATTCAGTGAAGTAAGAAGCACTTTATTGCCTTCTCCTTGTTCACTGAGAGAGCTCTGAATGAGTTAATATTTAGTTCTCCACTGGCTGAAGGGCTGTGCAGCTGAACAGAGGGTAACAGGATCCCCTTTTCTATTCTCATGTGAGTTCCACTCATGTCAGCATATGCTACCGATGCATTTTCCATGGCTTATGCCATTTATTAGATGTGCTTCATGCCAGCTTTGGAGGTTCAGAGAGGGGAGCAAGGACACTATCACCTAACGATGGGGGATGCACTCTGACATGCTTCTGGCAGGTGAATCCCCACCTTTGCCACAGCTCTTTGATGCAAGGTCCTTGGAAAAAAACGGATTCTCAGCTGTGACTGGGATGCAGGGAACAAACCTATGGACGAGCAACAGTACCCCTTATGGAGCACATCGTCTATTCTTTTTAACGCCACAACCAAGTCTGCTCACAGTTTCACCATCCCTCATTCAGATTATTCTTATTTTTTCCCCCTCTTGGCAAAACTAATATGTTTTTTAAATGTCATCTCTGCTCCCAACAATCATACCCATTCCAAAGTTTTTCTGTAATGGTTTCTCCATTGCAGATCTTTATGAAGGCATTTGTCAAACAAATTATAGAATCATAGAATCAATCAGGTTGGAAGAGACCTCCAAGATCGCCCAGTCCAACCTAGCACCCAGCCCTATCCAGTCAACTAGACCATGGCACTAAGTGCCTCATCCAGGCTTTTCTTGAACACCTCCAGGGACGGTGACTCCACCACCTCCCTGGGCAGCCCATTCCAATGCCAATCACTCTCTCTGTGAAGAACTTCCTCCTAACATCCAGCCTATACTTCCCCTGGCACAACTTGAGACTGTGTCCCCTTGTTCTGTTGCTGGTTGCCTGGCAGAAGAGACCAACCCCCACCTGGCTACAACCTCCCTTCAGGTAGTTGTAGACAACAATGAGGTCTGCCCTGAGCATCCTCTTCTCCAGGCTAAACAACCCCAGATCCCTCAGTCTCTCCTCATAGGGTTTGTGTTCCAGGCCCCTCACCAGCTTTCTCGCCCTTCTCACGTTCCAGCACCTCAACATCTCTCTTGAATTGAGGGGCCCCGAACTGGACACAAAACTAGATATTAAACTGATAAGAACAGATACTACACATGAACTTAGCCAAAAGGCCAAGAAGTGATGCTATAACACCTTCATATTTAAAAACCCATGCACGGTCATATTCTATTCAGTGGTGACGAGCATGGAGAAGATGACAGAAGAATGCGTGTAGTATTATTACCTTCAGCTTATCACTGGCAATGTCAAAAGGACACATAAGCAATCAAATCAGCACAACAATCCTTCATTATTATTCTTAGAAATCACAAAGTTATAAGCTATCAGTGGTTTTTTTTTACATGCATTCCCACTTATTTCAGAAAGCAGCTTAAAGGAATAAGTTGAAAAAATTCCAAGACTGTCTCCAGAATTTCTCTCTCAGAATATTTTAAAATTGGCATGGAAAAAATCCCAGGAAGAAGGGAAAATTAACAGATTTCACAAATCAACCTTAGCAAGAGCTCTAGTGATAGCCAGTGAGTTTACAGTAAAATCAGTCAGGCCATTTGGAAACCAGCTCATTGGGAACACTACAACATCTCTAAAAGATCCAAGTACAGCAGATTCAACTATAGGCTGATGTTTTTACCATTTTGCTTTTTTCTCCTCTCCCATTTTTTGAATGCCCACATCAATCTTCCTTAATTTCTTGCTTTTTGTTATATTTTCCCCTTAATCTTGTTTCTGCTAATGTGAATAAATCCTACTGCATCAACATGGAAAAGCTTTTGCAGTTTTTAAGCCACTCGTGGTCCTTCACTAAGAGGACCACTAAACAGCACGACACAGACAGACTTACAAGACATAGTTCTAACTAGGATACTGTTGAAAGGTCAAGTCAATTTCTTTTCATGATACTGAAATTTTCCTTTTTGACAGACTAATTTACTTTTTATTTCAAATTGCATTTGAAGTTTACTTTTCATGTGAAATTTTTCTTTCATAAACCCTTCTTCATTTTCCTCAGCTTGTATTTTTCTACTGTTAAGATAACATAGTTACATGGAAGTAAAGAAAAAAACCCTTTGTTTCTTAAATATGGCCTCTCTGTTGCCTAAACTTAAAATATCTGAAAAGTTTATAGACCTTGACAGATTCAGGGTGTGGTGCCTCACACTCTCCTTCATGCAAATGCAGCCTACATCCGTAAATTGCCTTTTCATGGAAATACTACTCAGAAAGAATTTCCATAAAAATTCACCCTGGCACCATTCTGTTTCTCTTGTCATTCACCCAGCTGTGTTCTTTCCTTGATTGATTTTCATTTTGAATAAGGCACATCAGTCATTTTCATAGGGGGAGCTGGGGAAACTTTCCATTTTTATATAAGAACAAATGCTGTAATTGATGTAATAGAGCTGCAAGAAGCATCAATAAAACCCAGTGTAGATGTATTTACAATTAGAGCTACTCTGACAAAACACTTCAGCCTCCAGCTGCCCTTACTAAAGTCAAGGCTAGAATACAGTGCACTGAATCCCAAACCTAGCTTGGCCAGGAGGAAACACCAGGTCTTCTCAAGGGTCTGAGTCAGTCCTGGCTAAGGTCAACACACCTGAACTGCAGATAGGGTCCAGACTAGTTTGCCTGGGGGAAAAGGGCTGCAGAAGAAGGGGAAGGGGGCATCCTCAAAGAAAAGAGCAGCCATCCCAGATGGACAAATCAAACACGGTCCTATCACCACCACTGATGCTGCTTCTCATCCACCAAGTCCCAACAATGCCTTGAGGCACTGAGCACCTCCCAGACCCAGTAGCTTTTACTTTGTCTACCAGCATGCTGAGCTGGGACCGAAACGTAACCATTTCTAAAAAGCTAACTAACCTACTCTTGCAGCCAGCAATGCCCAGACCAATGCAGAAAGGATCCCAGCATGTCCTCACGTGCCTGTTGAGCACAGCAACAGCACTAGGTACAGGTGTGACAGACAGACTTCCCCACCCAGAAGAGAATTTCAAAGGCAGGCAGGAAGGCAGAGGCTGCATCCTCACAGTGAAGGGACAAGCTAGTTCCCCACCACAGTGCCAGGACATGGACATCTGGTGCTGGGGCTCTCCCTGCTGCACCAGAGCACGCTGCAGTGCTCCCCCTCAGCAGCAGCCATCAAGCCCCACATCACCACACTCTCACATATTCAAAGGGCATTTTGACCATGTTTCCCAAAAACAAACACTAAACTATTATTTTAAATGATGGGATTTGTATTTTCTGAAGCATTTGCCCTAACTGAGGCTGAAAATGGACAGTTTGTGGTCTCTTTTATGAAGCTGTTTTCATTCTTTAGGAACCAAAGTGGTAAACCACTAATGGCATGAGCATTTTTCTCATTATCAGTTACAACATTAATGATTCCTATTTAAGCAAGTAGTATTTTAAAACCTTTCAGGCTTGCATGTTCAGTTATTAAACCTCAGACTGTTTATTATGTCTTCTCTTATGAAACTTTTTTTATGTTGTTAAAAAGAAGAGGCTATTTCAAGACTAGGCAGCCATGTGCATCAGTAAATGCTTTTAGAAACTTGTTGCTACAGTGTCTTAGAAGTGACTCATTTTCAAAATCCCTTGGCTGAAGGTTCATGGCACTCCAGTGCTCAGGTCTAATTGTAAATAGCTAAACGTTCAATTAAAATTGTGGTCTAGCTGCCAAAGCAAAGGCAGACTTTAGTCCCAGGGCTAGCATCATGCTTTGTAGTCTTGTGCAAATTACTCATCCCACTCTCAGAAAACATTAACAGAACCAAAATGTTTCAAATTTGTTTGTCCTAACCCTCCAGCCACAAACCAGTGTTAAGTCACGCCTCCATCTCCAGGAGTCCACAGCTACACAGAAATAGACCAGCATGGGCCATGTAGGTTATTTCCATGCAAAGTGCATGAAAGACTTCTGTTAGCTTTCCTTTTTCCTCAAACTCCATCCCAATGCTAGTGTGCAAAAATCAGAAGCACCATCACAGCTACCAAATAGCACTAGAGAAGTGTCCAGGGTCAGAATGGAAGCAAACCAGTTTAGGAAGAGTGGAAATCCAAGCACAAAGGCTCTGGCAACAGAAAATCAAAGCACATTCATAAAACAGCAGCCCAACATTCTGAAATGTATCAAGCACGTATTACAAAGTGGTTGCCAAAGGGGTGCTGTCATCTCCAGGAAAAGCAAGCATGCCACAGATATTTCCTGTGCACGCTGATCCTGGAGGAACAGTAAAAGTTGGTTATTGCACAGACCTACTCTAAATGTTCTCACTTTCATAATACACGAGTGTTTTCTCACTGCATCCATTTTTACTCAGTCATTGGTGGGCAGCACACCTAACTCAGCTTTTGTTTAAGTTCTTATGTTCTTCCAAGATAATTGGCCCTATGGGACCTTAATGTAAATGGAGTGTATCTTTGTAGGGACCTCGCAGAGGTATTTCTAATGTTTAATGGTCTTCTGAATTACTACTTTCCTCCCACTGTGAAGGAAATGGGCTCACTGCCATCCTTTCCCCCATAGCATTCATTACCGCTAGCAACACGGATGTAGAAGCAGCATCCCTTAGCCCATCTTGTGCTTCAAAAACATGAGAAAGAAGAGGCAAAGCATTCATCCCCCTTAATGGAGGAAGATGTGCTCCAGATCAATGGCATCATGCAAAGGTTCCCTTCATGTGTAAGTACTCAAGATCCACTCACTTGGGCTCACACTGGGACACTAAAGCAACTGTATCCTTGCACAGCTTGCTGACTCAGGCAGGCTTGCTGACACGGGCACATACCTGGGAATGTGAACCTGTCTATGTGGGGTTATTTCTGCCTTTCTTAGGCAGCCGTTTCTCAGACCACTTTCTAATGTCTTCCAGACTATCAGCAGCCCACAGACCATATGTGGAGTAACACCGCCATAGACTAACCGGTTAATGAGTTATTCTCACAGCCCGCAATAAAGCTCCCCTTAGGAGCTGGTAGACATATCACTGCCTGCCAGCAGGCATAGTTGAGAACCAGCTCTCAACTGCTGTCAATACCTAATTTAAAATGCTTGTAATTACAGCAGTACAACAGTAACATTTTGTTCACCTAAAAGTTAAGTTCCTCATTCATTCCTTCTGCCTCTGGCAAAAACCTGCCAGATATGCACACACACCAAAAAATGGGGATATAATTGTGAAAACTGTAGATAGCTCTTCAGTTCTTAGTGGTTAGGAAACACTGTTGTGTGGCATATAAGACCCTACTGTACTGCTAACCCTGGCACAGCATCAGCTGTACCCCTCTTACGCTCTGTGCTCAGACCAGCAGGACCCTTGGCGTGTAGTTGTGATGTCCATGCCTAGTCTGTGATCACAGGTAAATGAAGGTGGATCATTACACAGTGTTTTGCCACACTGCCTCTTCCTTGGGTGACTTTGTCTTGGAAACTGTTTCAGTGCTGGTAAGAGAAAGCACACAACGCAGAAAATTTCTAAACCACCTCTACTCAGAAATTGGATTTTAAAGTTCCCCCGTGGTGGTCTCAGTTCCCTGTTACACAATGTGAGTGGGGCTGAAAAAAGAAAACTATCTTTGCAGCCATTCAGCATCAGGCTAGTGGCAATCCTGAGTCCCCCCAAGCCTGTTGGGCTTTTCTTCCCTTTTCTGGTCTCTTGAAATCCACTGTCTCACTGCAAGAGCTGATATGTAAATACTGATATACCTTGCCAGTAAATGTCATCATATCCAAAACGCCATTCAAACATAAAACAGAAAAATTAGGATTCTCCTGCAACAGAAAGCTACTGAGCCATGTGAGAAATTAAAACGTGAGACCTCGACAGCAAATCTGCCCTGATTGCTTGCTACCACAGGACTGGAAGCCAGAGATGGAGCAGGTGTATGACCCATGTCTCCTCCTCTCTATGAAAGATGAGTCCAGACAGAGAAAGTGGAAACGCTCTGAGTCCCTGCAAGGCAAATGTTATCAAGAGAAAAAGCAATGCTTGTTTCCCGCGTTAAAAAATTATAGTGCTGTAGTAAGTGGGGAGAATGAAGGCTTTTGGAAATCACAGTGAAAACCTTCTTTTCAGGCCCAGTGCAAACATAAGGAAGAAATACTTAGGCTGAAGAGTTCTGTGGGTTGATGTGTGATGTAAAGTCAAGGGAAAGGGGTAAATATGTTAAAACAAGCTTGTTTTTCATTTCAAGAAAGCACTGGTCCAAAGGACAGCAACAGGAATGACACAGTGGAGTACACCACTGGGTTTGAATTTCTCTGCACCAGCAGGATCCAGCTTCCTACCAAATCATTAAAACGAAGGGGAAAAAAAAAAAAGTGGAAAAAAAGGGAAAAAAAAAAAAGAGAAAAAAAAAGAGACAGAAGCTCAAAAGTTCAGTTTCAGCTACTAAGCTGTAAGTGACTTTTTGCAAAATTATTTGCTTTGTTAATCCTTCCCATGAAATGCTGATGAGACTTGATATAGACATGGATCTGGCTGGGGCAACTGGCACAGAAGAGCCCAACTTCACTGACCTCACGGGGAGCTGGACGGGTGCTCTGCCCACCAGCGCAGGGAATACTCACATCTCATGTGAACACCAACATTACCACTTTGGGATTCTGTTTGCCAGTGATGATTTGTTTCCTCACAGGTCCATAAATACTCACAGCTTACGTCAGTGTGGTTTCAGGCTCATTTTTACCTTAGACCACTCACCTCACGTGGTCTAAGAGGAATCCAGAGCCAGTGGTCAGAAAGAGCCTTGCTGTGCTTCAGATGAATCTACTGATCTGAACTGTACTTCTGCAGGCAAAAGAGGACGCCAGAAACCAGCATAGAGAGCCAGCCAGAATTCACCCAACCGTTAACATGCAGGAACTAGGAATCACACTTTTCCGCTACAAACGTTAAAACTACCCAAGCTCAAATCCCCTCCCCACAAAATTCAGATGCCTCCTTTCTATTTTTCCTGGTGTTAAACATATGTTACATATGCTTTACAAAACTCACACACCATTTGTCCAGTTTCAAAGCAGAGGCTGAAGTGCAGCAAATATCCTTTCTCTCACTCCCATTTCTGCTTTCCAAGAGAAGTGCCAGAGAAAGTATTCTATTTTTGTAAGAGTTTAAAGGGCATGGTCAGAAAAGTGACTATGTAAAAATGGCACCTTTTCATCCAGTAGATCTGTTCCCAGTGAGTATTCTGAGTCATGTCTACTTACTTCAGTGACCAAAATAGCTTTTTACTACTTCTCACTCTTTAGTCCTGTGGATCCAACACAGCAAAGAGGGAGTTATATAAATTCTATTCAGGACCAAGAACTATTGGGACTCATTAACTAAGTACAAGGGGCAGAAGCAAGAACTGGATGTACCCCTGCAGACACATGAGGGGGTAGCACTGCTGCCCACCAGTCCCCCTGTCCTATGCCAGGCACGCCCCATCACACAGGGTGGTGTTAACTGACAGGGACAGGAGAGGGAGATAGCTCCAATTCTCTCCACCCTGGCTCCCGCAACCTTCAGCAAACTTAACGCCCTGTCCCATGTTACTGCTCTGCAAACCAACCACAGACTGATCCCTGGGCTCACATTTAGTTACAGCTGTCTTTCCTGCAAACTGTCATGGAAATCTCAAGCCAATGACAAACACAAAGCTCTACCCTCACTCCTGATAGCTCTTGCTACTCTGCAAAACTGACTGCAGCTTCAGAGGCAAGCTGCACTTGTTGCAGGGACAACTTTGGTGTTGACACACTGACTGGGGCCCCAATATTGCTCCTGTGCCCAGGGTCAGGCAAAAACCTCCTGGCCCCTCCAAGCTTCCTTCCACAGTTGTGCTTTGAGAGATTTAAGCAAAGTACAGACCATAGGGTATCATCTACATAATTGGAAAAAGCCCTTCTGAGCAGGATGAGATATTTGATTGGCTAGAAACAAAAACAAACAAACAACACTTAAATGGATATTAGCATTTTCTCATGAGCAGGACAGAATCTCAATAGAAAGACAGCAGTACTAATCCACTCCTATCTTACTCTAATGATAAAAAAGATGGTTCATATTTTCTTTTTTAAATTGTTTCAATGAAGTTAAAAGGGACAGCAGTGTAGCAGAAGGACTTTCTGTTATTTGTAGTGTTTCTATGGCTGTCAATAGAACTGAACAGCAAAAACGTATACTGTCAGTAAAAACTGAACTATTATGTACTGAGTTGACTTTAAAATTACCATAACAAATGACTGATAAAATTAATTCCCCATCAGATAGTAAAATATTCACCTGGTCTCTGATGTACTGAGTTTTTTTCTTCAGTGGACCTAAGATCAGCTGCTGGGGCTTGGATCAGTCCCTGGATACACAATTCAGTGCACTCAATGCCAATCATCTGAAAGCCAAGATACCTGGTCCCTGAACCCCAGTTCCTTTCTAGGACGATGGACAGAGTTTGCATCTTCGATGGCTTTCCCCAACTAACATAATTGTCTCAGACTATCATGATTAACCTATCCTCAAGCAAGGGAAGAAATTACATAACCTGTGTCAACTAGCTGCTTGATTTCTTCAGATGGCTAAAGTTGGGTGAGGTAAATTCTTCCTCTTAAAACTATTTTTCAGTCTCATCATATAGAACTGACTTCTTTTCATAGAGGAACCAACATGTCAAGTTCACATTTCTCGACACTCTTCATTTCAACAGAGCGACAAATTGCGCTTCTGAGATGAAGCCCTGGTTTGTGACTACCAAGAAGATGCTCTTTGTGTGGTTTCAGGACGTTGATATACATATTGGTAACAGATGGTTTGGCTTATCTCGATTGCGAAAGATACAGAGCATGTTACAGACCATTTGCTATAAATACATAAAATACCAGAGAACGTGGAAATGTAACAAAGAAATGAGGAGTGCTATCACA
This sequence comes from Tricholaema leucomelas, assembly GCA_013400475.1. Classification (NCBI taxonomy): domain Eukaryota; kingdom Metazoa; phylum Chordata; class Aves; order Piciformes; family Lybiidae; genus Tricholaema lacrymosa; species Tricholaema leucomelas. Next base: position 482,772 of record WAAF01001055.1, read on the forward strand.
ACTTCCCAACTTCATATTGGAGGCAAATCTAATGAAATTCAAGTAAAGGCACAACAGACCTACCTGGACCAAACTAGATCTTAATTATACATTAAATCCTTTATATTAATTTGATATTAAATCCTTTGGGTTATTTTTCTCTTTTGTTTTTAATGCCATGGCCACAACCTTGCGCGAAGAAACCTCTCTGTAAGCCTCTGAAGACCTAACTGCAACCACAACAATCAATGTAACAGCAGTTCTCTGGAAAAACGATTGAGAACTTTCAGCAGGTCTGCTTTGCAAGAGCTCTGCCTATCGGCTGCTTTTTCATGGAGGTTTTGCTGTTTAGTCTCACTGCATGTTGTAACACAACATACTAATGTTACTTTAGTAGTTTACTATAAATCCTTTGTGTATAATTTGTGAACTCCATAGAGAGCAGTCCATTTTATAAACAGAATTTTAAAACACCAGGTTTAAATTTATTGCAGAACTGACAAAGCCGCCTTAGAAAACTGAATTTTGCTTAGAAGACTTTCCTTCTGCATAACTGCTAGACTTCTTACTTTGTAAAGTCCTTTTTAATTACATAGAAAAATATAAACTGTGACAGAAATGCAATTTGCCAAAAGTGAATGGATGGCCATATTTCATTTTTTTGCTCTCATTTGACTAATTTACAGAAAAAAAATACACTGTGCAATTTGCTAAATCTACGCAATTTTTACATACACATTTAACTGCATCGAAGCAAACCACACGGTAACTGCATGCAGTATAGCTACTGAATACCAAAAAATATGCAACTCCTTCAAAGAGTGTGCTCCAGTCAAATCAGGTCAAATACACTGTGTACATCAATATTTAATAGGCTTTAAAAAAAAAAGTAATAATGCAAGGCCAGAAGGTATTATGCAAAGCTCAAAACGGTAAGCCTACATGACTTACAAATTAGAAGAAATCAATCAGATTTCACAAAGCATTTTGTTATAAGTAGTTTACAGGGCAGCAAGCTGCTACTCCTAAGCCACTGCTGCCAGCACTAGAAAAATGAAAAACACCTGAACAGCTAATAAATCAATGCATATTTACTAAAAACATAACATTAGCAAATCAAAACTATCCTTACCAACCATTTGTAGCTCACAGTAAAACGCAGAAGGAAAAGATACTACTTCAGCAGGCAATGTATTTAGGATAAGGAGAGGTTAATAGGGAAGGGAACCTACTCCTGACTCACTCACACCTGTACAGCTTTTACCTCTGCCACCACAGTGCATCCCAGCCAGTAGCTTAGGTGCTGCAGTGATTGCTGTGACCCACTCTCCTCTCATTACAGAGTTGTGTGTCGGTCCAAAACATTGTTCCTGGATACAGCAACGGTCTCAAACTCCTCCTCTATGCTGCCCCATCCAGTCTCACACTCCAAGCTGCTCTCCTGCAGCAACCGACTATTCAGCTGGTGCAAGATGGATCAGCCTTTTCTCCTGTTGCTATTTCTTTGTGAGGTGAAAAGAAAACAAGCCTGTTTCGCTCTGCACCTCCTGGAAAAAAAGAAGAAAACTTGGGTGCTAAACAGAGCTGATTGAAACCACATTTAAGCTTGTATTTGTTTAACTTGCCTCATGCAGTACCGCAGGCCTGCTGGTGCTCATCATCTCCTACAAGCCAACCTGTCTTTTTCAAATCAGCAGCTAATTAGGTGCACGTAGTTCAACACTACAAAGTACCTGACAAATTCAGAAGATCTGAAACATAACAGCAGTCAATATTCATTTGCAGTAGTACCTAAAACGGGCAGCAGCTTTTTAATATCCTATACCAACATTCAATATAAGAGTGTGTAAGCATCTGGGTAGCTACTGCTTTCTCCCTGCTAAAGGGACCAGCAGAAACACAACTTTTAACAGATAGTTAGAAGGCTGGAAGTAATGAAAGGCACTTTAATAAGCACCTGGGTACCATATCACCTGGCACTCAGATTAAAATGAATCAAAGCAAAAGACATCAACTCAAACCAAGCCCCCAGCCACCTGTGCACAACAGCAACCTCTCAGACATGAGTGGGCACCCAGAGTTCAGCTGAAGACCTTATGTGGCTACAAGTTGAGGGCCTTAGTCTCAAACCATCTTCCACCAAAGCCTGTTGGATCTCCAGTTAAAATGAAAACATATGTTTATTGTTTTCTCTTTGGGCAGACATTTAATATTTATATGATGCATTATTTAAAAAAAAAAAAAAAAAAGTATTTTGTTCCTGGAATAAGTTTTTTTCTTATTGGAATGATGTCGTGCCAAGGAGGGATTTCATCTGATGCAAGCAGCACGCAAGAACAATCCACTTCTAAATTCAAAACTGCCATTTGAGAATGGGCCACAGCAAAGGTAAGCTGATGAAAACGAATGTCACGGTGCAGTCTCACGCTCCCTGCAAGTGAAAGTGCCACCAAAGTTTTCAGAAGACACACTTCCCACAGCACTAGAGGAAGCGAGCTTTTTTGCAAGTCCATTCACACTTACTTTAGACCAAATACCATTTTTGCTCTCAAACAACATGAAAATGTCTCACTGCATACATTTGAGTTTTGGTACATGCAGTGATTAATGAGGATGCACTCTATGTCCACAGCAGAATAAACACTTGAGTTTTCATCGTGAAATTACGGTTTCTTAAATTCAATCAAGTCCTCCAGATATATATGCTCTCCACACATACCACTGAATATAAATAGAAGAGGTTAAAATGCAGTTTAAATATAACAGATATGTCCACAACTCCATATTTAAAGATACCCTTTAATTTCTTCCTATTGCCTACTTTTTACTTACATTTAAATTTAGCAAAGTAATTTTAGCCTGCTAGTTTTCTACCTACGCTAGTTAACTATGCTGTGGAGGAAATACATTAGAACTTCTCTGTTTACATCATTAACTTCCAAAATGCCAAAGCAATACGAATTCTTGTAAACTTAAACCTTCAACCAAAAGACAAAATGACGCTCAGCATTACTTGTGAAACTTGCCTGTTGCAAAGTGCATGGCTAGAACAACACCAAGAAAGAAAAAAATACTGTAGTGGCTGTGAAAGTGGCCAGTTGTGAGTATAATGAAAAACAGTGTGGTGTTATTGCACAAAAGTTAATTCTTTCAACCCAAGAAAAACACCATTATAATTCACTCTGAAAATATCTTACCAGCATGAACTATTTTTTTCACAACAGCACTTTAAATCAAGTGTACCAGAAAACTGACACACAAGGTATAACCTATCCCTGGCCTATCCTCCCAGCTGCAGAGCAGAAAAGCAGTGAGCAGCATCAGGCACTCAAGGCTAAGCCTGCACCGCTGACCTTAGCTGATATGGATCAGGCCCAAAGGACCCTTTCTGACCATACCCACTGCCAGCAACTTCCACCTCGAGTTCATAACACATATTTTCACAGAGCTACTTGCATGATTAAAAGGTTTGCCCTTACAGCTGCCCTTTCCTGAGAAAAATAAAAATAAAACGCACTTAAATGAAAACGACAAGCCTCCTGATAGTGGGGAAAAAAACCAAAATGGTGCAATAGATACTTCAAGGGAAAGGGTTCATGTCAACCAAAATATTTTAAGTTATTGTCTTCTACCTAATAGTAACTCCTGGAACGTTTAGCAAGACAGAGTCAAGGAAAGGAAGGAAATGTAACACATAATGTTTCATGGCTACCAGATGCCATCAGCACTGCAAAAGCTTTTCATGTTTTCTTGATCCTCACTGAAATGCCTTTAACCAAAAGGAGAAACTGTAGTACACAGATAGGGACTCCAATAAAGTCATCAAGATAAAGTGCTCCGCAGAGGGAGAGCCACTGCCATGAGCCTCACATTTTGATAGTTTGATAGTCACTGGTGTTTCGGAGAAAGCGCAATGAGAAAGGATTTGCCTCACTGGTAGCCAGGTATTCTACTCATGTGACGTTGTTCAAACCAACAGGATTACAACAGTCATCCTACAGTTTTATACTTGTTTACACAACCCCATCTGCACACAGAAAATAAACTATCCACAGAAGAGCAGGTAGCAAAGACACGTCCACATTGCAAAGGGGAAAGCACTGGTCTTAGGCAGAATCATCAGTCAAGAGTAACAACTGTGGGATCCAACCCGGTATTTCAGAGAGAAGAAGTCTAACCTATTAACATACAAATGAGAATACTTGCTGTAAGAGATGCTGCTTCCAAGTCTATAACAACGTGTAGTTTGAGCTCATGATCCCTATCACTCAAACTCCTTAACAGACTCATACATCGAGACTAATAGACTCATACATCCAGACTCTGCCTGACAAAGTGTTCAAACTTGCTTGAGACAGAGAAGCCACACAGCCATGACCACTTAAAAATCATCAGAAGAATAATGTGTATGTATTAAAATGTATCTTTAAGAACCAAATGCTACATAAGTCACAGTCCAAATGGAGTAACACCATAGGAGCAAAAAGTCCAACTAATCATGCCTAGGACGTACACTGACAGATCATTTATAAAATTCCTGTAACTCTATCCAGCACTATATGATTTGTTTAACTTTGAGACTAAATTGTAGGAGGTGGGGACAGATGCTGTTCAAAGCTCTAAACCCTGAATTGCTTTTGGAGACAGTTTTTTCTTGCAAAGTTCTTCCAAGAATTGCATGGCAAGTTTGCCATTGTTTGCCTACATATGTGTATGAAATAAGAACTGACATTCCTATTCCAATGTACCACATATTTGCTTTTATACTTTAAGAAGAAGGTAAGATTAACAACACAAAAATATATTAATCCTATATAAAATATGGCTTAGTTTATTTTTGCCTTTACTTGTTTCCTTTTAATTAGGAAGCTGTCAAACAACCTATTTCTCTTGTTTTTCCTATCAGATCAGGTGTACTTGAAATCGCATACCTGATGCACATATTCTGATGAACGTTTACATTTCATACCCTAGTGAGAATCTGTCTTTGTCTACTTCACTTCTTTCATTGAAACCAGGGAAGTGGTTAAAGAGTTAAAACAAAGGAATGTGACATTTCTCCATGTGCAGTTCATAGACCTATCCTGGTTTTTGCTAATGGACTCAAAATTACATGGCAGAATGCAATTTCCAAACTATTACTTCAGAACTGAAGCTCACAGTGTCAATTCAGAGAATGACACTTTCAAAACAAATAAAAACTTCATTCAAGAAAGAGTGAGTTTACTTATACCGTGGGTTCTTATGAAAGGCAGCAATGAATGGAAGTTTATGTTAGCCAGAACTTCCAACTTCAGCTTTTGTAAATATCATTACGTGCACTCCAAACTCTACAGCGAAGTCATCTGGTCACCAAAACAGATCTCCGCTTCTGTATCGCAGCACTTAGGAAAGTACCACAACAGACTCTGACTCTCCTCAGCTCAACTCAGGTAACTTTAGGTTTTCCTACAAGCAGGAGCTAGTCAGCTTTCAAAAAGGCAAAAAGGCAGTAGTTAAGTGAACGATCAAGTGCTGAAAGTTATCCAGTCAACAACGCTGCTATTACGAGCCAAGGCAAATAAAAAAACAACGATGGCGGGGTGGGGGGTGGGGGTAGAGGATGATATAATTTCAGATGCTGGTGCACGAAAAGACACCAGTCCACACGAAACCGAGCGACATCAGCGCTTTAAAACTGAACCACGCCGGGAAGGGGCAGTTTGCGCAACGAGCGCTTGCAGAAGATGCGCGGCTCCAGCTGCCGCCCGGCGCCCCCGTCGAGCCCTCGGGGCTGACCCACTCCAGCTGCCGACGTGCGGCGGCGCGGGGACAGCCGAACTGACGCCCCGCCGACCGCGAGGAGCCGCCTCGCCTCGCTTCGGCTTGGCCCGGCCCGGCGGCGCTGCCTGCCACCGCCCCTCGCCCCGCCGCTCCCGGCCCCGACGGCCGCGCTGCGCCCCGCCAGCCCTCCCGCCTCGTCGTAGCCATGAAGGGAAAAGACTTACCGGGGTAGGGGGCGAGTCCAGGATCCTGTGCGGGGAAGATGGGACGGGAGAATACGGGGCGCGGAGGGCACCGCCGGGTTAAGGCAGCGGCCGCCGGCGGCGGGAGCGAGAGAGGGAGTGAGGGAGCGGGCGAGGGGACGGCGGCGTTGCTGACTGCAGTGAGTCACTTCAGTCGGGTCGGGCTCAGCCCATTGCGCTGGCCCCGGGCTCCGTGCGCCTCTTCCTCTCTCCAATCGCCAAGCGAGGCAGCCGCTGCTCCCGGGCGCTCCCCGGCTCCCCCGCCGCCGTCGGGGCGGCCCCGCGCCGCCCGCCGGGCACCGGCACCCCCCGGGGCGCACTGGACCCCCGCCCCCCTACTCCCAGGCGTCCTCCTTCGGGCGCCCCCGCTACGCATCGGAGGGCAGAGGGGGAGGGGAGACGGGAGAGGGGGAAGCGGGAGGGGCCAGGCGGAACTGGAGGTGAGCGGGACCTGCAAGGGGGAGGATACTGGGCTGCCGAGGGCTCGGTTGGGCCGGGCTCGGCAGGTCTCCTCTCCGCCTGGCGCGGGGAACAAGAGCGTATTTTAACAGGCAGAACAAGCGTGCAGTTGTTGCGAGAACCCGACGTGAAGTCTGGCCTCTAACCAGGTGGCAGTAGGGCTGCAGGGGAGCAGCGAGACAAGTAACGGGATGCACTGGAATAAAGACGGGAGAGATAGGGGAGCCTGGTCCGGCTGAAACCGGGCTGAACGCCCCACAGCCCAGCGCTGCGAGGGACGGAGAGGGGATGGTGCGTCCCCACTCTGTAGCGGCACTCACCTCACACACACTTCCACACGCACTCTCGGGGAAGCCCAGCGGGAGGCGGGCGAGCCGCGCACACCGGGCGATGCGATGCTCCCCGTCCAGTCCCGCCGCTGGCCCGACCCTCCCGCCTGCGGGCCCAGGGTTTCTTACCGGGCCGCCGCTTCTGCCCGGCCTTCCCCGGGCACGCCTCGGCCCCCGCCTCAGCGCCGGGCATCGCCTGCCGCTCTCGCCGGCGACTCTCAGCCAGTGGTCAGCGCCGGGAGGCAGCGTACAAAGGAGAAAGCCCAGTGCTCCCTCAACTAAAAATAATAATAATTAAAAAATTAAAATCATTAAAAGCGTCTCAGTTTTTAAAGCAGAACTACATAATGTATTAATTGGTTGCTATTAGCATGCAGTTTTATTGAGCGTAGCACACAGAAGTCTGATTGTGAGCGAGGAGTGTTTTCAATGAAAGTGGAGTTATTTTAGCTGCAGACATGTTTACATTTCTGTGGTTTAGTCTATAACTTTCTCTTTTTCTTGCTTCAGAATTCTGCTCCATGAAGCAAAGCCCTTAGCTCCCAGACATTCCAAAAAGTCTGCCAAAATAATAGGAAAAAAAAGAGAGAGAGAGAGAAGAAATTAAAAAAAAAAAAAATAAAAACCACAGAGAGAGACCCCCAAGTCTGGGTCAGGCTCAGAGCCGGGTATGGGCCGAGTGAGTATACCCCCCCCACTCTCCAGTTAAAACGCCTTCAGGGCTCCATTTCCTGTTTTTAAGGAAAAAATAAAGCGGGTCTAGGACTGATTTTAGACACTGCCTAGACTAGGGCTGGTGGGTGCCAAGGATCTTTAACTCTCTCAGTGCCAAAGGGTACCCAGTAAAGGGTCGGTCCAGGCAATCACACAGCTCCCTCCCTCAGAAAGTAGCAGCAAGATGTCTTTTTACCCTACTGTCCATTTTCTGGTGACAAAGGAATCTGGAGGAACCTGAAGGATCTGAGCAACAACCTGGGTGCATATCCACCACAAATTACCAGAGTGAAGAGCCAAAATAGCCCAATAGTAGGCCCAAGTATCCTCTGCTGCAGACCTGCCGCGGCAGCACACACCTATGGAAGTCTGGCAAGACTGGTGGTCTGTTTCCCACAGGCCCCAGTGCAGAGCTGGGGACTGTGTTTCTGCCTGCCCCACCTTCCTCACAGTCACTGCCGTCCCTGCTGTGGATAGGCAGCGTCACTCGTGTGGCTCTTATTGAGTGGGCGTGAAAACAACTTGAGCTTTTGGGCATTAAATCCACAGCTTAGGAAAATCAAAACGGAGCAGTTAGGTTAAAATTAGGAACATGCTCTAGTGAATGAAGCAAGAGTTAGCAGACACCTCCCCACAAAACTACCAACTCGAGTTTTCCACTCCAAGACAAGATATAAAAAAGCCCAGAGTGATCAGAATAAAGTGCCCCTGTAATGAAGGGTTGTGTCTCCAGAGAGTTAAGGAAATGGCAAGGAGAAGAGGAGATGCTGCTGTAGCACCAAGAGCAGCAGGATCAGTAGCAGACCCAGCTGGAACACCCAACAGACCTGCATGCTACATCCCAGTCCTGCACCTCTCCCCTGAGCATCCTGCCCTAATGTACGGGAATCTGTCAATCTGCAAGAGGCAATGAAAAGCCTCAGGTGAGGCAGCAGGGGAAAACTACAGCTGGGTTCCTTGCCCAGGCATTTGGTCATAGTTCCCCTCCTGCCCTCAACATTTGCCTCCCAACCTCGTCTCAAGCATTTTCAGGTGTCCCACTGCTTCTTTCCTCCCCTCCTCCTTTTTATTTTACATGCCAGATGACTGCTGTATATTTGGACCTTTCGCTTTTGAAGAAGCCAGAAAGCATTATGATTTCCTAATGCTTAAAAAAGAAAAGAAAACACCTTTCCACCAAGATGTTTTATATTAATTTAAGTATCGGTTCCTGGTTCATGTCAGCCCTTTTCACAATGAAATGTCCTGCGTGGGCTGTAACACCTGCTAAATATAATCCTCTCGTTCTTTTGATATTCTGCAAAGGGCCTTTAAAGGTTTACATCCTCCAGTCTAGAGATTTAATTGCTTCATCTCAGATTTTTAAAGGCCTTGTAAATTTCTGAATTTTGTAGATTTCAAAGCAGAGAGTAGGGGAGATGAAATAGGGATACAACAGCAAGTGAGAGGCGATGCTGGCCACACTGTGCAGACACTGCCGGGCCTCATAAAAACTCCGACCCACCCTCCCATCCTGCAGCTTCTGCTCCTTGGGGCAGACAACTTGAGCTGGTTTTATGACTTACCAATGAGTTAAATATGAAAATAGTAGCCTATTTCACTATGGTAAATGCTCACCAGGGAGGAAATCACAGATTCAGTTTTATAGAAGGCAATGGAGTGAGATTACCCACACTAATGTACTTAACTCTTCAGAGAACATAAATTTAGCAGACAGTCCCAAAAACAAGTTGCTCCCCAAAACAAACTACAGCCAGCAGTGCTTTTGTCCTTACAACGTGCCAGTGGCACCAGGTTTGCCTGGCAGTGCTGTGGTTAGATACCCACAGCTGGAAGGAGTGGTACAGTTAGAGTCCCTTGCTGGAAGGTAGGGGCAGAGCTACTTCTCTACCGGGGCCAGAAAATGCCTGTCAGAATGGGAGCAGACACAGTGGATGGGCTGGGAGAGGTCTTGCAGCTCCTGTCAAGCACTACTTCACCACACTGTACGTGCAGCAAAACTTGCATGATGCATTAATTGCTATTAACTTGAATAATGTAACAGAGAGTAGGATACCAAGCACACTGTCAGCTTCTTGCTGCACCCTGGGTGATGTAGGTACAGGAAGAGTACCCACAGCAGAATTCTCAAATCCTGTGTTTTCTTTGAGAGGATGCAGCAAAGCCAGTGGGGGTCATGCCCCATCTCTCCTGCATTGCCTTCAGATGCAAAGTATTTTACGGTCACTTTCAGGCTGAAGAGGCAGACAGCCCCACTGCAGACAAACCACCACCATAGAGGACAGGAGGCAAGCCAGTGGACTTCCTCATGCAAAACTCATCTTCATTGTTCTTTCAAGCTGCAGTCAAGGGCCAAGGTTTATAATGCTGCTCAGTAAACCAATCTTCTGCTGATCCTTTAAGCACTACCTGCATAACCTAAAATTTTCATCCAACAATTTTGCAGCAAGTAAGTTCCTTCTGCAACAGAGCACAAGGTAGGAAAGGGATAGAAAAAAAGGGCTGGCCATGTGGGAGGGTGGAGCATCTCTTGCTGCACAACCAATCTGCACGCTTAAGGAGCCCTCCCCTGCAACCAGCCCCAGATTACATGGCCCTGCAGCTGTTTGCTTGCTGATGGTTGTTCTGTCATGGTGGTTGTCCCAACGCTGTCTCTGGTGCCCTGTGCAGGGTCAAGATCCTTCCTGCAGACTTGTTCTGTAGCTTTCTCTCACCAGTAAGGAGAGAAGACTTGCAGACAGCAGCAGATAAAAAGTGGGCCTTTGAGCAGTGTGTCTTGTTTAGGAGTGATACGTGGAAAGAAAGAGTTCTTACCATTTTTCATTTCTTTAAACACAGTTTTCAAAATAAAAGTTTGAAACAAACCCACCAAATTTTCACTTCTGGAAAAAGGAAAAAAAAGCATAATGAGCTCTTCTCCCATTTTTCTTTCAGAGCAGTAGGCATTTGAAAATACATTTATGATAACAAGTAGCACAGCCTCAGGTGCTTGCAGTCTCTTTAAGGGAGAAGAACATAAGCCTCCTCACCAGGGACTGGACTGCTTCACGGGTGTAAGGCTTACCACAGTTTGAGACTGGATGCCACAGTCTCTGGGGAAGGCAATGGCAAGTGCAGTGGGATTTAAAAATTGTGTGAGGGACCCACCTAGACCTCATTTTTTTACCAGCACACCTCCAACATGTTTCTGTTACTGCTGAGCAATTACTGTGTGGTGCTTTAAGGTTGATAGAAGCTTGCAGTTTCTGGTGTGAAAAAAATCAGGAGCAATTATTTTTTACATCCTATGTAGATATACTCTGAAAAAAGTGATTCTTTTCCAGTAGTCTGGGATGCCTGTACACCAGCAGATGAGAGGTATTTGCCATGCTAAAAAACCAACAGGATGGATTGCGAGCTGCAGCACAGAAAATGTGAAGTATGAAACTGTGCTCTAGGCAGATTACAAACTAATGTGTCTTTGGACAAACCAGTTGCTCTCCATGGGCTACAGTTCTAGCACTTACTTGTCTTAGAGGTACTTCAACACCAATTCATTAAATAGAACTGAAGATAGAAGGATGGTAATGAAAACTTTGTAACATCAATTTTCATAGCTATTTTTAAAGTACTGGGATATATGACTGATAATTTATTTCTTTTGATATAACTCAAGATGAGTAGAGGGGAGATTATCTTACTTTTTTCCCACTTTGTAACATTTTTGCCCTGCACAGTGCAGTTCCAGCACCTGATTTTCTCAGTAAAATCAGAAAAGATTAACATTTTACCTATGAAAACCCCATTTAAGATGAAGTAGTTCGACAACAAAAAGGGAGCACCTTTGTAAATATTCCCTCTCAGAGGTGTGAATGACATTCACTAATAAAGGTTCTCCTATGTAAAAATGACATTTAAACTAAGAGAGATAGGCAGCTATATAGACATATCCTATTGCCTTAGATGTGAACAGGCCACTATTTTCAAGTACCAGAAAGAATGACTTTTATGGTAATCATGGATTTCTTCAGTCACAGACTCGACAGCATTTTGACAGTTGCTTGAGAAGACCACTAGAGTCTCTGCTATGAAACAATCACTTTTAATTAGGGAATAAAAGATCATTTCTTCTTGAAACCTCTACAGAATTAAAAAAAAATAAAATAAAAAAAAAGGATTTCACAGAGTTAGAGAATCATTTAGGCTAGAAAAGAACTTTAAGATTATTGAGTCCAATTGTTAACTCAGCACTGTCAAGTCCACAACTAAGCTGTGTCCCTAAGCATCACATTTACACATCTTTTAAACGCCTCCAGGGATGGTGCATGAAATACTTTCCTGGACAGCCTGTTCCAATGCCTGGCAACACTTTTGGTGAGGAAATTTTTCCTAATGTCCAATCTAAACCTCCCCTGGTGCAACTTGAGACCATTTCCTCTTGACCTACCACTTGTTACCTGGGACAAGAGACTGACCCCAACCTTGCTACAACCTTCTTTCAGGTAGTTATAAAGAGCAAAGAAGTCTCCCTTGAGTATCCTTTACTCCAGGTTAAATAACCCTGGTTCTCTAAGCCACTCTTCGTATGAGGACAGACACTGGAACTTACTTGATTAGATAAGGTTATGTGGACAAATGGGATAGTAGCCACAAGGGTATTCAAGACCAGTGGATATACAGGAGTGTTGTATCAATTTAAAACAGTTCACACTCTTTCCCAAACAACTGGCCAAAAGGAAAGGGAAATCATTGTTTTGTCTGTTTGGGGGTTTCATTTCTAGTATATTTTTTTTTGTCTGCTTAAACTGATGGCTGAGATTAAAAAACAAACAATACATTGGCAGGAAAGGTCCAGGGAACGCATGAGACTGACATGAATCTCATCAGGGTTTTCTTGAGGCCACGGTAATGATGGAAGAATTTTTTTTAAATGTCAAAGACCTGACCTGAGTGACAGGAAAGCTGGGATGCTTGCCTGAATCCCATCCTGACTCTCCAAATTCAAGTAAAATTTTAGCTCCTTTTCCCTGTGTTTTGGTGACTAAGTCCCAAACTAGATAACGCTGAAGATCGATCTGCAACACAAACTGGAGTAATGATGAAATAAACTCTCCCATGTAGAATTCCATAGCCAAAACTGAGTGATTGACTCAGTTTAGGAGAAGGGGAGCAGAATTTTCCTGCTTTATCCAAAGCTTTTTCCCTCCCCTCTGTATCACTACTTAAGATTCAAGGGATAATAACTCTTCTGGTGAATCAGCACAGAAATGCTGAGCAGAATTTTGCTGAACTGCAAAACTCTTCAACCACATGGCAAAAATTAAAAATGAGAAAGCTAAAAGTTAAAGCATTTTCAAACAGAAAAAGAGAGAGAAACTTAGAATAGGTGACAAAATGTCATAATTTCTAACATATGTGTTTTATCTACTGCTGAAAAAAATCTGGCCAGCAGACAGAAATTACTCTGGTCAGAATAGGTGTTTAAATATAAAAGTTTGCAGATAAATCAGGCAGGAAGAGAAGACTGCCCGAAAATTAAATGCTCAAACTATTCAATAGAAAAGAATTCAGAATTTTAAATACCATAAAGTTACTTGCTTACGATTTCTTCATGTACTTAGATTTTTGCATTCCCTTTGTTTATTGTGTGATGATCTCTGAAGAGGCCATAGTTTAATACACAAGTAAGAAAATAAAGAATCAATATTTTGATAAGTACAATTTTTGTAAAATTTAAATTTGTGAAGTCTCTTTGTTGTCTCTCTTCTTGACAGTAGTCTGCTGCTCTATTTTCTTCATTTGTCATGCTGTCAGGAAAAAGCTAAATCTTACTTTCAGGTCTATGGAATCACTGCTATATTCATCTACATGGCTGAACACATTGTTTTGGCTGGCAGAGCTGCATACATACACAGCTCTAAGAAATGTGATTTTAGAATACAGATTTAGCTCTTCCTCTAGATCTTTCTCTTTGCAGCTTGCCCTATATATAATAACCTCCTTTTACCAATTTCTTTTTTGTTTAGCTGATTCTGATCGGGTTTTCCACAGCATTTCCTCCCTGACTGTCACAAAACAGAATCATATCTGAAGTGACAGTTGGGAGGCAGAACAAAAGCCCGCCCTGAAACCTGAAGCTACTAAAAGCTCAGTGATACACAAGCAGAAGAGACAAGATTTCCCACAGCTACAATTATATGCACGCACATGTATGAACACACATAGAGGTTTCTTTTCACACCTACCTTGAGGCCATAGTGCAACAAGTTTCATATAGCCTATAAACAGCATCTCTAAAGACTGTGGGCAGGTCAGAGCCCACTGGTGAATTGCCATGCAACCACACAGGTGCCTCACTAACAGCTCCCTGTCTGCCGGCTGGGGAGGAAGGGAGAGGCCGCTGCAGAAGGTGACTCAGCTCTGGATCTGACACTGAATCACCCTCTGGATGAGCTACAGGGAAGAGAAAGACCCACCCCCTACTTTTGGCTGCTAAAACTGTGTATCTAGAGTATGTGATGGTAACTATTGGAGTTGCAGCGCTTTGTGATGTGAGTGACCCCTCTGTGTGTGAGAGCAGGCATGCTGTGGTAGATGGTTTTCAGCCAGCACTTTGACTGAAGTTTCCATTACTGGTTCATTAGTGACACATGTCCTGTCTGTCCCATCACATCTTTCATTCTTATAGAATCATAGAATCATAGAATGGTTTAGGTTGGAAGGGACCTCAAGGATCATCCAGCTCCAACCCCCTGCCATAGGCAGGGACACCTTGCACTAGAGCAGGTCAGCATCAACAATTTATGTTCCATATTTTTTTCAAAATTGATCTGAAATGATGAAAAATGAAGAACATGTTTAAATTGGGAAAGCTATTTGGACTGGACTAAGTGAAGTCTGTTTGTTCTGTCACACATTAAAATGATGACATGCTAAAGACCCACCATTTTTTGACTTGCAGGCTCCAAAAAATGTGGATTACCCCAGAAAAGGGCCACGTTTTCCTTGATTTTGTATCTGAGCCCTTGAATTAACTGGAGAATGCTGAAAGATGCTTCTAGATCACTAGGAGATCAGATTCACATTCAACGTTCATTGCAAAACTCAAAGTATTCAAAAGCATACCTCACTCATGAAACATGCTTCTAACACTGTGGGTTTAGAGCAAAATACGAGAATAGGTTCTTCAGACCACGAACTGATTTATTTTGTCAAACTACACACACAGCATAGGTGTGCTGGACATAATGATCTGTCATAGTGTGGCTTCTGAAGGATGACATTTTCCCATGGCAATGACAGTTTTGCATGAAGGTTGAAGAAAGCCTTTGCTGCTCACCATTACACATATATATTTGGTGACACTCATGAATAGAATGAAGATCAGGACAAGGCCCTGCATGTTCTTGAATATGCTAAGAGAAATGTCCAGAGATGTGCAACAGATGAGAATAAGGCAGCGACGCAAAACAACTGTAAGGAATCCTACAGTCTTTACTACTGATCATCAGAATAGATTATTGTAGTTGGTCCCATCTGACTTTGA
The DNA here is from genome assembly GCA_013400475.1 of Tricholaema leucomelas. NCBI lineage: Eukaryota > Metazoa > Chordata > Aves > Piciformes > Lybiidae > Tricholaema lacrymosa > Tricholaema leucomelas. Next base: position 497,783 of record WAAF01001055.1, read on the forward strand.
GATTTATGAAATCAATACAGTCTAGGATAGACACTCTGTAAAAAAGCTGTTACCAATGTGAAGTTTCCAAACATTCATCTTAGCCTCTGTGTGAGAATTCTTACCTGATATAGAGCTCAGAAAATCCCTATTTTAGTGAAATAAATCCTGACTGTATGAACAGTGCCAAATGCCACACTACTGCCATGTTGAAATTAATAAAAGGAAAGATGGAGAGAAAATTGTTAACATGGAGCCACCACAGAGATTCAGCAGCATCATCATATAGATAGCTGGAGTGCCTCTGCCACAGCAGTTGGCTTTGCACGTCACTCTGTTTCACTGTGCAGCCATGCCATGGGGATCAAGAGGTATCCATTGGCCCAAGTTGCATCCTTACAGAAGGGCTATTCACTGCTGAGCCCCACTTTTCCCTTTTCCCAAAAATAGTAGTATACTTAGATTTATTTATGCAAAACGGGTGCAGGAGCTGGCTGTCCCAAGGTGCTAAAGATGAGCCAGTGAGGGAGACAGCCGGACTGGATGGGCAAGGAGCTTCTAAAGGAATTAAGGAAAAAACAGAGGGTGTATCACCTTTGGAAAAAAGGAGAGACATCCCAGGAAGAGTTCAAGGATGTTGCTAGGTCTTGTAGGAAAAAAATCAGAGAGGCAAAAGCCCATTTAGAACTTAGGCTGGCCACTGCTGGTAAGGAGAATAAAAAATGCTTCTATATTAATGGCAAGAGAAGAGGCAACGACAATCTCCACTCCTTATTAGATGGAGAGGAGAATACAGTAACAAAAGATGAGGAAAAAGCAGAAGTACTTAACACCTTTGCCTCAGTCTTCAATAGTGGGACAGGTTGTCTCCAGGGCAACTGGCCTCCTGAACTGGCAGATGGAACCAGAGACCAGTATAGTCCCCCTGTAATCCAGGGGGAAGCAGTAAGGGATCTGCTGAGTCACTTGGATCCTCTTAAGTCCATGGGACCAGATGGGATCCATCCTAGGTTGCTGAGAGAGCTGGCAGATGAACTGGCCAAGCCACTCTCCATCATTTATCAACAGTCCTGGCTCACTGGGGAGGTTCCTGAAGACTGGAAGCTGGCCAATGTGATGCCCATCTACAAGAAAGACCAGAGGGAGGAACCAGGAAATTACAGACCTGTCAGCCTGACCTCAGTGCCAGTCACATGGAACAGGTTGTCTTGAGTGCCATCACAAAGCACCTACAGGATGGCCAAGGGATCAGGCATGGGCAGCATGGGTTTAGGAGGGGCAGGAAAGCCAATGGCATCCTGGCCTGCATCAGGAACAGTGTGGCCACTAGGACAAGGGAGGTTATTCTTCCCCTGCACTCAGCACTAGTCAGGCCACACCTTGAGTCCTGTGTCCAGTTCTGGGGCTCCTCAACTCAACAGAGATGTTGAGGTACTGGAACGTGTTGAGAGAAGGGCGAGAAAGCTGGTGAGGGGCCTGGAACACAGGCCTGTGAGGAGAGGCTGAGGAACCTAGGGTTGTTTAGCCTGGAGAAGAGGAGGCTCAAGGGTGACCTTATTGCTGCCTACAACTACCTGAAGGGAGGCTGTAGCCAGGTGGGGTTGGTCTCTTCTGCCAGGCAATGAGCAACAGAACAAGGGGACACAGCCTCAAGTTGTGCCAGGGGAAGTATAGGCTGGATGTTAGGAGGAAGTTCTTCATAGAGAGAGTGATTGGCATTGGAATGGGCTGCCCAGGGAGGTGCTGGAGTCGCTGTCCTTGGAGATGTTCAGGAAAAGACTGGATGAGGCACTTAGTGCTGTGGTCTAGTTGATTGGACAGGGCTGGGTGCTAGGTTGGACTGGATGATCTTGGAGGTCTCTTCCAACCTGGTTGATTCTATGATTCTATGAAAACTATTTGAAACAGGATTAAAATCACTTCCCATGATCATTTTAGCTATCAAATACATTAAAAAAAAAAAATAATCCCTTGACTTAAAATGTAATTTTAAAAGTTTTACCATCAGCAAATTATTATGCTGCCTGCTGTCATCTTTTGGAATTTCAAAGGAAACTTCACATTGAACAGGTAGCTTTTTGGTTTAGTTTCCCTTTGCATATGAGAAAATATTTGCTCAATTATTCCAAGCATTTGAAGCGGTTCATAGTTTACCATAATGAAAAAATGTATTGAAAAGTTTGCTCAAGTAGGTGGATGTTTTTTTTTCATGAAGAGAACAGTTGGTTCTGCAGAGGCTTAGGAATATTTAGCAAACACTGCACACTTCTTTTCAGAAAGGAGTGAAAATGCTCCTGTTTGTCCAGCCAATCTGCCATTTGTATGAAAAGGGGCAGGAGGACATGTTTTCAATGGGACAACAGCCAATTTTTTTTCAGAGCAAAAGAAAAACTTAAGGTGTGTTGTTACAACAGTATGGATGAGAAGATAAACTTGTTTTGTTTCAGTTTTGGTTTGCTTTCTTCAAAAAAGAATGCTTAAAAAAAAAGAGAGAGAAACTTTGCACAACTCTGTTCCTTGAGTAAAAGAAAAATCTCCTCTGCTTTGGGTAGAAATAACTATTGTAGTATACGCAAACTGCAGCTAATCCCAGGGCAAGGCAGTAAAAATACAAACCAGGGAAAGGTTGTGTTTTGTGCTTGTGCTGCACAAAATCATCTTTCTGTGGAAATGATCCTTCTCAGAGCTCTTTCATTTTCTTAATGCAGGAGTAAAATAACTTAGAGTCAAATAAAAAGCTGGGAACACAAAAAGAAGTCTAAAAGTATATCACACCAGATAAAATTCCCTGGAATTATCTATGAATTCATTGAAACTGGTTTAGGTTTTGTTTGGTTGGGTTTTTTTTAACGCAAGACAACCACTTTGTTGAGGAGGTAATGTATAGATTAAGACAGTACACTTAAACTCCAAAGTCTCCTTGGAGAGTTCTTTCTGGTATAAATCTGCTATCCTTTAACTTGGATTATAAACAATCTACATGATATGCACCTGGTTCTGGCAGGGTCTATATTATTTCACTCCCAAAAGCAGCTTTATAAAGAGAACACACTGCATTTCAACAGCAATATAAATAATGTTGCAGTTGGGGATCTCTTGTGCCGCTTTCATTTTTCTTTCTTTCCTTTTCATCTGAGCTGAACCACACCTCTCTAAAAATACTCACTTGCTTAATGAAAACCATATTTTTGGGCATTTCCCCCCCCCCCCCCCCCCCCCCCCCCCGGGCNCCCCCACGTGTGCATGACCTGTTGAAATGCCTGCACAATCTTTAATGTCAGATTCAGACGACACGTGTCTTATGAAAGTCTGGGACCCAGCTCTCGGCGGGGCCTCTCAGATCTGTCCCATGTCTTTATGAGAAAGAGGGACAAAACCTTCTGGTTTTGGCATTTCATATTGGAGTCTGCTTTAAGCTAGGCAGAAAAAAAAAAAAAAAAGGAGAGAAAAAAAAAAAGAGAAAAAATAGCAACGTAGAGTCTAGACAGAAGAGATTGGGTTGAAATCTGGAAGCTATTCAGTGAGGCTACGGCACATGGCAGCTTGACTGCAGCAAGAGATCACATTACGCTGCCTAATTACACATGAAAAATGTACACATCACTTTTCTTAAACGCTTGGAAAAATAGATGTTCAGATGGCAATTGCAAAGGAGTAACTGAGCCAGTCATACATAGTTGGAACGCTTCACAAATGGCATTTCAAAAGCCTGCAGGGTTTTTTTAACAGTGTAATTATTTTTTTTGGGGGGGTGTGTGTTCATAAAACAACTTCTGAAAAAAAAAAATTCTAAATTTAGCAGGCAGTTGCACTGCAAGAGCACTAAAGGTGAAAATCCAGCATGTAAGTAGGAAGAATGAGGGCCTAATCCTGACTCTTCATAAGCCAAAAGGCAAATTCAACCAGGCATCCCTAGAAAGGTAGCTTGGTCCTCAGCCTCACCTGCTTGACTTTACATATGAAGCCCCAAACATTTATGGCTTTGCTATAAGCAAATAGTGTGGTTTATATCTTTCATGGGAACTTCCCATGGGAGTAAAGATAAGCAGAGGTCCCAGTGTTTGGAGTACCTATGGCCCTGAGATCGTATGTTTATATTCTTGTGCCTATGAAATGCTTAGAAAAGTTTCTCTGTTCACAGCAATAAGGAGGGGAAAGAAAAAAAAATAATCTCATTTACTGCATTGTTTGAACATGAAGCTCTCCTGTCCTCTCCTCCTCCTGACCTAATCTCCCTAGGCTCTGTTAATGGGTATTTTTCTGCCCCAGTCTTGCAATGTGCTTGCCACTTTCAGTGATGGGCTAAAAGACTTCAGAGGTAAACTTGGTGGGGTTGTTCTTTTGTTTCAGTCAGCTGGCATGATAGCTGCTCTTTTTTTTTTTTTTTTAGCTTAAACATAATTGCTCAAAGATGACTGTTCCAAAGGAGAAAACAGTTTTCCAAGCTATTTCCAAAGACTTGCTATTTCAATCATTCAGTGGCAACGAGATGTATAAAAGTGGATTTGTAGGGGAAAATGTCGCTGGTATGTCCATCTGCCTCTCAGACTGCTTTTCCTAGAAGACTCCTCAGAAGAAGCTCCTCTAACAGCAAAAGGACCTAATTCTACATGCTGGGCAGCGGTCAGTGCCACTGTGGGTGAGCACAGATGAAAAAGCACTCCACAAAGCCCCCTCTGGTAACATGGCTCTCCATGCAACTGCTCTCTTTAAGTGCCTTTGAGTCCTTCACTTCTAGAGCCAGCGACTGGTCAGACCTTGGCTGAACTTGTTAATCCTGCCAGACAAAGAGGAAAGAACATCTTGTAAAGTTTTGTTGCTGTTGTTATTATTAAAATGGACTAAGCACAGAGTAACTCGCCAAGCTATCTGGCAAAAATGACCTGCAGAAAAGGCTTTTAGAACAAAAAATGATCATTTCTGGATATGGGTGGAAGCTTCCCCAGCTTAGGGACATGAACTGCACTGAACTGGCTGCTTTCAGTCAGAATATGGCTCATTGTGCTGATTATTTTACCACTGCACTTCACAGGACCTTCTCAGTTATTCCCTTTTATGGCATAGCTTAAAAAAAAAAAAGAGAGAGAGAGAGAAAGAAGGTGCTTTGCTGTTTGCATAGCTTGTCTGCTGGAATCCTGCATGAGAAATATCGGTCACACAAGAATTACAAAGATGTCCAAATACTCTGGACATAATACAAAGTTGAAACTGCTCTGCTCTTGCCAGAGCCTTCCTGCTTTACTTGGTGAGAGGGAAAGATGTGGGCACTCCAGCACCCACCTAGTGGCGACAGAGCAGGAAACCCACCCCAGGAGAGCAGGCTGGGGCCACTGTAGAAGGGTGGGATGCTGGTGAAAGCAGAAGCCACAACCACATTAAGACACATGTTGTTCCGCTTTTTGCACAAGCAGGAACCATTGTGGGCAAGGACTTCCTTCCCAGGTTAGCCTCTGCAGAGGTTTGGAGCAGGCAGACAGACCTGGGCTCATGCACTGAGCAAGTGGCTTGGCCCCCACCTCCTCTGGGTATCTCCCCACTGTGTATTTTGTGTGCTACTGCGGTCGAAGGCGGTGGCACCAAACTCTGAAAGCCCTTCAGCAAAGTAAGGTCCTGCCTTCCAGAAGGACTGGGCTTGAGTGTAAGGCATGAGAGTTGTGGCAGCCCTGCTACCCTCCTACTGTTTGCAATGAATTTTAAGTAAGTGAATATTTTCTCTTCTGCTCGCATTCAGAAAGCTGGCGGGGAAAGGAGGAGGAGTGATCACAGGAAACAAATCACTTCCTGTGGTCATTCTTCTCACCACAGACACACTATTTTTAACAAATCATATTAAAAATTATACAACCCTGTCTTTTCTGGAATCTGGTTTTTTGAACAAGTACAAAATAAATTAAGACAGCAAAAATGCACCATTTGGAGTAGATCATTTTGCTGCAACTGATTTAGCAAAACAAACTGCAGGGGAATGGAGAAGACTTTCAAGAACTGCTTCCTGCAGCCATCTCTCTCTCCATGTGGAAAGAATATATTGAGTTAACTAGCTGCACAACTCCATACAATAGTAAATTATTCTCAGGGTTCTGATCACCAAACAAACAAACAAACAACACTCTCTCTGAGGTTATTCCTATTATTAATGCTGTTTGTATTATTTCTTGCCGAAGCCAGCTTTAAACAGAGCCTTTTCAAAACACTGCCGAATCCATGGGTGCATGCTTAGCATTAAGGGCTGAAAGTGACCTGCTAGATTTGGGGGATGTTAGGCCCCTTCCTCGTGGGGTCAGTTAAGACCAGAATTTGACAAAGGAAGATTCTTTGCACAAACATTTTTTTTCAGGACTCCAGGTCTCTTGTATGCATGTACTACCTTAGTTACTGCTTAGATATATACATTTGGAAAGCTTATGAGTAAATATAAAAAATCTCTCTGCTTGCAACTGTTTCTGTTCCAATGGTGAAATGTGAGGCTGGTGTTTAGGTGGTCTAAATATGACTGGAAGCTTTCTGTTCGTTAATGTAACTTTCACCATCACTGCAATAGTATCGTTCGTTATCAGCTGCTACTGGGCCACAGTACAGCCCTAGGCATACAAAGACTGGATTTTATACTAAGAGACTTGTGTGTAAATGGAGAAGGTGTCTGAATAAGAAACAATGAATCATACATTTGGGCTCTGACCATTCAAAATATTTGCATGCCTAACTTGAGGATTAGGTGCCTAAAGATGTTGATGGAGCTTTTCTTCTACAGCAGAAGTGAAACTACAAGGTAGCACTGTGACAAGTATTATGGTTTGCCGTGAACAGATATCCTTACCACAAGAAGATGTCCTTTGACTCTTCCCATGAACAAGATTTTTGTGTCCTTTTATGAAAGCACACTTCAGTGAACCTACATCTCCTAAGAAAAGGAGCAAGGAAAACATATCCAGAGAATGGATTCAAACATTGCTCCACAGAAGAGCAAGAGGAATTTCAATACACAGGTTTAGCCTGGAGGAATTTCTTTGCAGGTTTGGGGTAAAGGGCAGGGAGGTTTACATGTTGTCTCATATATGTTACCACTTCCAGGTAGGGTGACAATGTTCATTATGATGGTGGGTTAAGGAATAACAGCACTTGCCCTATTCATCTTCATTATGTTTCAAAAATACTCTGTCAACAAGCTAATATGGTATTGATCTGTGTCAGAAAAAAGGTAGGACCAAAGGAATTTATAATCATTGAATGGTTTAGTTTGGAAGGGACCTCAAAGATCATTCAGTTCCAACCCTTTGCCATAGGCAGGGACACCTCCCACAATAACAGGTCATTCAAGGCCTCATCCAACCTAGTCCTGAACACCTCCAGGGAGGGAGCATTCACAGCCTCCCTGGATAACCTGTTCCAGTGTTCAACCACCCTCACTGTAAAGAACTTCTTCCTAACATCTAGTTTAAAGAACTTCTTCCTAACATCTAGTTTAAGTCTCCTCTCTTCCAGTTTAAACCCATTGCTCCTCATTCTGTCACTAGAAGACCTTGTAAATAGTCCCTCCCCAGTCCTCTTGTAGGCTTCCTTCAGATACTCGAAGGCCACCATAAGGTCTCCTTGAAGCCTTTTCTTCTGCAGGCTGAAAAACCACAACTGTCATGGCATGTCTTCATAGGAGAGGTGCTCCAGCCTTCTGATCATTTTTATGGCCCTCCTCTGGACTCACTCCAACACTTTGATGTCCTTCTTGTGTTGGGGGCTCCTTGACATCAGCTAGCATAGGTCTTGGTGTACTGCAGTGCTCCTGCTGTATTGTGAAAACACATGTGCATTTGTGTAAAAGCATTTTTAAAAGTCATTGCAATAATTATGAAAGAAGATGGCAGTCATACCCCAATATCCTCTGAAGACTGGCAAGTGTGCAGATGAGGAAAAGTTTGTACCTGGCACTGTCTGTGCATTGCAATTAGTATCTCAGTCTGTAGCCAAAGCAAAACCACTGAAACAAACAGCATCAATGAAAACCTTAAAATGGCCAAATACTGTCTGGCAGCTGCCCCTTGTTCTGCAAAGTCTACAAGTCATTACATGTGAATGCCTTCAGACAGGTATTTTAAAAGATTTTGCCATATGTTAGAGAAATAATAGAACAAGTTGTGAGCTATACATCTCCTGATAATGAAAACATTTAGTACAACCCACTGGGATACCTGAATGTCTTTCAGACGTGGGTGCCAAAGGTCAGGTAGAAGTGATCCCATATCTCTCTCCCTGGGAGAATTAAGAATCTTGTGGCATTTACTAGTTAAGGCTCATTTCTTCTTTCGTTAGGGGTTGGAGAACAGCTTAGATATTCAACTGTATATTTTGTTCAGAATGTTGGGAGTTTTTTGGTTGTTTGTTCTTTGTTTTTCATTTCTCCCCTTTCCTACAGACTGCCATAGATCATTCCAGGAGATCTGCATCTGAATGTGAAACAGATTCTTCCTTCTTCAGAGCTGTTTTCAATTCACAGTGACTTCAAGAGATAAGGAGGCTCAATTTATTAGGATATTAAGCTTAATTATCATCCTTGTTGCTTTCAGGTCACATTCTCAGAGGGTTACCTCTGCCGAGGGCCAAGGTCCTACATTGGTGAGAGTAACTAAGCAGAAAACTGCCCTGGACCCAGCACCTCAGGTGCTGCAGGTATTGCTGACACATTTCCATGGTCCCAGTCACCATGTAACAAGGGAGTTTCCCTGGTGGCCAGTACCACTGAGCTATGGGTGTCAAACTTTAGAAAAGAACTAGCAACTTGTGCTGTGGTCCAGGTGCACTAGTGTGCTCCAGTTTCATTAATGAATCATTTGTAGCTCTCAGGGGAAGTGCAAATGTTATGGTCTCCCTGTCAGCATCACTTGGTAAAAGCTCTTCTCCTCAAAATGTCACTTCATGTCCTGGTTCTCTCTGTGATTTGGAAGGTGCCTACAGGCTGTAAGATCGTAGATCTGAGGTAAGCATCATGGATTAATGCTGAAGGAAATCCTGTAGGTCTTGAAATAAGAGGTTCCTCTATGAAGACTTTCCTAAAATCTGAGATGCATTTAGGCATGAATGGTAAGGGCCTCAACATGTGTTGAGAGAGATCCATCCAAAGAATAAGGAAATACTTGAATCCAGATGATCTCAAGGTCATATTCAGTTCAGAGTTTTCATTCCAATTTTCTTTTTCTAGCTTAATAAAATAGCAATAGACCTCTCTTTCAAAAGATCAGGAGGTAGCAAGGAGGAATGCCTGCCAGGGAGCAGGAAGAATGGAGCTGCTCAATGCAAAGGGAGTGACCCAGCTGCTGAGAGTAAATGTATCATGGGCTGTGTCCTCATCAATGGAGCATTATCCTATGGCATCTGAGCATGGCAGAGATGATCAACAGCAAGGCAAGTAATGAACGAGGTTCAGGGTGCGTCCAAGAAGTCAGTTTGGAGCAGCAGGAAACGGGGCTGGAAACCAGGCTATACCTACACAGTAACTCAGGAAAGGAGCAAGTGCACAAGTTGAGCTTGAATGGACCTCTTGGCCAGTGGGCAGAAGGTGCATTGATGGGGGTACCAGATGAGGGTGGTTTAGATAATTGAGGCCTCTTTGCTGACAAGGTCCTGAGGCTGACCTAACTGCAGACTGAAGAAAAAACATTAAAAACAAACAAACAAAGTGCCCCACACACAAAAAAGTCTGAACCTCAACATACACAGCTTCAAGAATGAAGGAAAAGGGCAAGAAGGTGAGCCTTAAAAAAACCCAAACAAGCGAACAAACAAAAACCCCTAGTTTAATCTCCAAGTGAGCATTAGTTGAGGAGACTTGAGTGTTAAGAAGGGAATTCTACCCTTTGCAAGGCAGAAAGAATAACAGCATATGTGTGTGTACAGACAGCCCTGACCAAAGAGTGCTGTACTGCATGTGGCACTCAGCCCACTGAAGTGAGGGAGCAGATTATCAGTCAAAGGAAGAGCAGCAGTAGCAGTTAAAGGACCTAAATCCATCTGGCTGGGAAAGCTGCCTGCTGCTGGTGAATTAAAAAGACAGTTCATTTTTGGATGACAGAAAGCCCTGATACCAAAATTCTTTGTAAGAAAATCCCCTTTCACCAGCACTACCTCAGTAGGTATTCTGCAGTTTGGGATGAAATTTCATATTCAGCTCAGAGAAGTACTGGTGGCACAGTGCCTGGTTGTCCAGGTGGGCAAGGGAGATCTCCATTCAAATATCTGCCCCTCTATTCTTTCAACTCCAGGAGGAGGAAAATCTTTTGGCAAAGTTTCCTGGAAATCACAGAATTAACCAGGATGGAAAAGACCTCTGAGATCATTGAGTCCAACTTATCACCTAGCCCTTCTAGTTTACCAAACCATGGCACTAAGTGCCTCATCCAGCCTCTTTTTAAACACCTCCAGGGATCGTGACTCCACCACCTCCCTAGAGAGTCCATTCCAATGCCAATCACTCTTTCTGTGAAGAACTTCTTCCCAACATCCAGCCGAAACCTGCCCTGGTACAGTTTGACACTGTGCCCTCTGGTTCTGTCACTCATTGCCTGGGAGAAGAGACCAACCCCTGCCTTGCCACTACCTCCTTTCAGGTAGTTGTAGAGAGCAATAAAATCTCCCCTGAGCCTCCTCTTCTCCAGGCTGAACAACCCTAGCTCCCTCAGTTGCTCCTCATAAGGCTGTGCTCCATCCCTCTCAGCAGCCTTGTTGCCCTTCTCTGGACATCTCAATGTCTGTCTTAAATGGAGGGGCCCAGAACTGGACACAGTACTCAAGGTGTGGCCTAACCAGTGCTGAGTACAGGGCCAGAATTACTTCTCTGGTCCTGCTGGCCACACTATTCCTGACTGATTTAGTTGTGGCAATTAACAGGGCAGGAATTATAAAATACGTAGTTAATTTTGTTTCCAGAGAGCCTCCCCCACAACTACATACAAATTAGTTAAATTTTGGGTGTTCTAATTTGGTTGGGAAAATCTTCACAAGGATGCTTGTGGGCAATTCATTCATTTAGGAGAATCAGAAAAATTGGACAAGTTTAGCCACAAAATGTCTTTGCCCCATGTACAAATAGGTAGCCTGGAGCCCTAGGGAAAGTCTGTGCTACTCACTGCAGTGGAATAGAAATTCCAAGATAGACCCTGGCTCCTTTGTGGCAGTGTTTGAACTGCTCAGCCATTGAGAGGCTTCTAGACCTTCCCAGGGCACTGGGAAAAAGGCAGATGGTCTCTGACCTGATCCTGGTTCCTCTTGGCACAGAGGTTTGCAGAGGTGCAGGCGGGATCTCTTGCAGATGTGCAGAGAGCATGATGTTGGTGGCACTTCGTGCCATGTCATGAGGCACTTAAATGCCTTCTCCTGAGAAACTTGAGGCATTTACGTTTCCAGGTAGTTCAAGCCCAAAATATCAGGGCTAAACTGGTCTGAAGCACAAAACAGAGCAGAACATATTGTCCAAAAGCAATGAGGCAGAGGCAGCAAGGCTGAAGCAGCACAACTGCTTGCAACTTAGCTCAGTTTATGTTACTTGCCTGAGTGTAGTGGCTCCTTCGTCCACAGAGATTCACCAATCAGAATGGCATTTGCAAAGCTGACCATATTAGGTGAAACCAGGGCTTGCCTACCCTTATTTGGGCAAGACACCAACACGTACCTAAACACCTGTGGGTACCTGTTTATCACTTTAGAAGGCGACATAACGGCTCAAGCCTTTGTTTTCCTCCCACCCTTGCTTCCCCCATCAGCAGAAGGGTGAGGCAAGCCAGAACATCTAATAGGCCGATTAGCCTTCCAGGACACTGATACAGGCCAGAATGCCATTGGCTTTCTTGGCCACCTGGGCACACTGCTGGCTCATGTCCAGTCGTCTGTCAGCCAGTACCCCCAGATCCCTCTCTGCTTGGCTGCTCTTCAGCCACTCTGTCCCTAGCATGTAGTGCTGAATGGGGTCGTCATGGCCAAAGTGCAGAACCTGATACTTGGCCTTGTTAAAACTCATGGTGTTGGACTGTGCCCATCTCTCCAGCCTGTCCAGGTCCCTCTGAAGAGCCCTCCTACCCTCTAACAAATTGACACATGCTCCCAACTTGGTATTATCTGCAAACTTACTGATGGTGGACTCAATCCCTTCCTCCAGATCATCAGTGAAGACATTAAACAGGACTGGGCCCAGCACTGATCCCTGGGGAACACCACTAGTGACTGCCTGCCAACTGGAAAGGCTTCTGCTACCTTGTTCTGTTTGGGGTATCACAGGAGAGCTCCACATGTCATAGACAGAAACCTAAGAGGATCCAGCAAAGATAGACAGAAAATGAGGAAGGACTGTAGGTCAGAAGGAAAGATAGCACAAGTTGGAATACAGCCAGGACACCGAAGGTAGACTTATAAAACTTGGTCAGGGTAGGCAAAAGCAAAAGCAAAAGCAAGCTATAAGAGTTTTACTGATTACAGTCAGGAGCTATCAAAAGTCAGTCCCCCTGTGTCCCTTCTTGTCTTCTGTTTTCTCCCTGCCCTGCTGAGCACACCTCTGTACAACCCATGGCACCTCCACCATCAGAGAAGAGTGTGGACCTCTGAAATGCTGTGACACACTTCTTAAAATACACAGACACCTACAGCATTACACTTGTGCCTATGCTGTGAGAGGTTACAGCCCCGAGGTGTGAGGCAGACTGGGGGTTGAACACAAGCAGGGTCTTTCTCATGAATCCTTTCCATAAGCTCCAAGTGAGTACACCATGAAGGAACACACAATTTACTCCTGGCAGTAGCTACTTATGAAATATTATGAATCCTTAGGTTCAATTAAAAAAAAAAAACCAAACAACAAACCAACCAAACAAAAAAACAAGAAAAAAACCCCAACCCACACCTCAAAATCACAGTTCTGTGCAATACAGAAAACTGTGGAAACCGTTAAAAAGTGTCACTGTATTTAGACTGTGCAGTTTGGTTTCTTCCTAATTTCTGTGTTTGCTTGTTGCAATTTAAACTAAAGAAAATGATGTTTCTCAAACCAGCATTGTGCTGATATTCAGCAATTCAGAGTGTATGTCCTTGCAAGTTTTATAAAGTGCAATTTTTAAATATTATTTTTCCAACATACTGCCCAAAGGAACCATTCTGGCTGATCAAACAGCTCCTGTGGTGACTGCTTTAAATGCTCCTGTAGCATTTCTCCGAATAAGGCCTTGTATGAAAAACAAAACACTGCAGGGACCCCATGAAACACCAGTTAGCACCTTTATAAAACTCTGTTTCTAAGATTAACTACACTCCAAACCTGGCAGATTGCAGAATTCTAAGTCTTGTATGAGCACAGAGTGGAATTGTGTTAATTTGTCTCAGAGGATGCAGCTGCAATAGTCCTTTCTCTTCTTCACAGAAACCCAGCTTGGAGCACCAAGACAGCACACACCAGAAGGCATTTTACTGGAACGTGAATTGCAGGGGTTGCTCTCTTGTTCACACAGCTTGCCTAATGCCCTTCAAATTGCACCAGACTGTCTGAAGAGGAAAGGCAAGATCTACTCTGAGATTTTCTGTGTGGGTCCAAGTGGTGTTTCATCCCTGTGTCACATTGGGTCTTTGGCTTTGCAAGATATTTTTGTATCTTTGAGAGGAGACAAGGCAAGCAGAAAAGGGCTGGAAAGCAATCAATGCTGCTTTCTTCTTTCCTTGTGTTTTCTTTTGCCAGCTACACGATATTCTGTCAGAGAAATCTGCAAGCCATCAAGTACATCGGAGCCTAGGCAGCGTTTGCTCGAAGTTGAGCCGAATATTCAGTAGGAGCCCACTTCCCAGATGGGAATGTGACTTTGTTTCAGTGCTGCTGCACATGCAGAAAACCCCTGCTCCTCTTGTGCCTCACAGGGCAGGTTAACACAACACTTGGAGTACTCCAACAGCTTGGGGCTGTCAGAAACAGTGATTCTACCCTCAGACCTTCTCTGGACTGGGGCTACAACATTGTCTTGAAGAGCATGTTTCTTTTTGTCTTAAAAGCAGGGCAGGTGGATCTTCATGGCAGCATGCATGCAGTAGTTTGAACTGCCACTCGGTGGTGACAGCCTGAGATGGTTTATCACCTTCCCTCCAAAATTCCCTCATTCCCCATGATCTATCCATCAAGTACCCTGGCACAGATGTGGTAACAGCACAGGAATGAATCACAGAATCACAGAAAACATCCAGGTTGGAAAAGACCCTCAGGATCACCAAGTCCAACCTATAACCCAGATTCACCGTAAACCATATCCCTAAGCACCACATCCAAATGACCCTTAAACACACCCAGGGTGGGTGACTCAACCACCTCCCTGGGCAAAAAAAATGTGGAATGCTTCACGAATTGCATGTCACGAGACACTAACCGAGTGCATGAAAGCTGAGGCAAAACAAGGAGCTGACCCCACTCTTCTCAGAATCACAAAATCATGGCATGTTAAGGGTTGGAAGCAACCTCAAAAGATCATCCAGTCCCATCCTCTGCCAGAGCAGGATCAACTATACCAAATCACAAAGGAATGCATCTAGGAGGGTCATTAATACCTCCATAGAGAGAGACTCCACAACCTCCCTGGACAGCCTGTTCCAGTGTTCTGTCACTCTCACAGTGAAGAACTTATGTTTACATGGAACCTCCTGTAATCCAGCTTTCATCCATTGCCCCTTGTCCCATCACTGGACATCTTCATAGTCCAAAGTATATATATCAAACCCTGGAGCTTTTTTCTTCTTGAGAGGGATGGGAGATAGGTTGAACTGGATGATCTTGGAGGTCTCTTCCAGCCTGGTTGATTCTAATTCTAATTCTTAAAAAGAAAACTCTTTGTCTTACCCCATCCTCTTCTTTTTACCTTGATGATCCCTCATCTTTGCAAGCCTTTGGAATTTTTAGTTTAAAAAGGAATTACAGAGTAATTCTTAACATTTTTAAATAGCAGAAAAACTGATAAACTTAAAAAAAAAAACCAAACCAACCAAACAAAAAAAAACCCACAACAAAAAACAAGGAGGCCTTGCCAAGAGAACTAGATGAGACATTTGTTTTTGGGAAGCCCTCTGCACAGTACAGTCCACATGCACACTTAATCATGCAGAGAAACATTTACTGTAGGATATATTTTTAGGCAGTTTTTCAAGTGGCAAATTTCCACTGGGGTACAGCACTTGTCCTGTCATAATTAAGTGTACAGAAAATATTAGTCTAGAGCTGGCCTGCTCAATGGCAGAGGGAACGTGTTACACCCAAGTTCAAGAGAGGAGTGGGGTCTCTTGCTGTGTGGGCTAGTGAAACCTAAGCACATTACATGCATATTTGGCCATCACCACCAAGAAAGGCCACGAGCTTCCCTTGCAGTGTGTCCCAGAGCTGAATAGCTTTCAGCTGCCCGAGATGCAGTTTGGCTGCTCTGGGAGATGAAAAAAAGATGTAGGTGTCAATCAGTGGAGAAAGGAGGTTGGATTTAAAAGGCAATTAATGTGACAGTCGGGGATCCAAAGGGTGGTGGAAAACCCAGCAGATCCCACAGCTCCTGTCAAGTGGATGCCTGCCAAGTCACACAGATCTTCAGTGTGACACATGTCTCCCATCTTGGATCTCATGGCCTCACCAATAACTCATGTTCTCACAAAACTCCGGCTGGCTGCCACCCTCGTCTCTATGAAGGGCCAGCACCACACACTACGTCTTCCTGCGTGGCCTCTGTCTTCTCCTTTTGCTTTAAGTGTTTATGGGCTTTAACAATAAAACCAAAGGACTGACAGAGGCATTTCTGGAGTAAGTCCTTCAGCACATAACCCCTGTCCCACCAACTGCACTCTTTCCCCTGCCTTCCTGGCTGGGGTTTTTCTGAGCATGCCAAAAGTGCAGACAACTCTGGTGCCTGGCTGAAATATGGAGCAACCTTAAAGCACATGCTTTGAGTCAGCAGGGTTGGATTCAAGCATATATTGGAGGGCTTTGCTGAGTGAGAGACTTACAGAGCAGAATGACAAGTCATTCACAGTGAAGTTATGTACTTTTTTGGGTTGTTTTTATTGAGGGTTGGGTTTTTTTCTGTT